>OY855909.1:25558477-25715977 GCA_963693305.1 Meandrina meandrites
GCGCACGCACAAGCTCCCTCCACGGTCCAGCAGAAAATAAAATGCCCGGTCTACATAGGGATAATCTGCGGCTTATTATGTAGAAATTAGTCTCAGTTCACGAGGCCAGGCCTTGCACTGTTTCTCTATGCCATTCAGTTACCTATTATGGTGGTGATATTTTTAGGCTCGGATCTGTAATGTGCCAATATTCTCGAGTGATTGCGAAGAGGGTCATATTTGTGGTCTCCGAAACCATCTGCATCGAGATGTAAAATTCCTCCTTCAATCAGCAGTGTTTCGTTTGTTATTTTTCCACAAACATCGAAAAGATATCGTTTATCTTTGTCCTCTATACGAACACCTCCACTGGAACAAAGAAAAGAACAATTATCAAGTGAAAGCTTAGAAGTTAGTTACAAGCTTAGAAGTTAGTTAGTTAAAAAATAAGGCGATGAATAAAAAAAAAACAGTGGAACAAGAAAGGTTTCTGATGGTGATGATGATGATGATGAAGATGATGATGATGACGATGATGATGGGCGATCGCTACCTTAAAGAGCGTTCTGCCTTTTTAACGTCTCGCAAGACAGTGTTTTTGTAAGGAATACCAGACAGTTTCGCCCACGAAAGAAACGACAAAGTATTTGTCAATAAAGCTTGCTGAATTAAAACTGAAAACCACACTATGTGGATTGTGGAGTTACGTTGCTCTGGCTTTAGAAGCAAATGTAGAATTTAAAGTTTGATCTCTTGTTAGGAATGATCCCACGCAATTATATTACCTGCATCCGCTATCATCGTATGTTCTACCGAGCGAAAAGTCAGCGAACGTCAGCCATATCATCGATGTTTTGGATTGAGGGTTAATTTTCCAATAGCAGCGAGTTTCTCGATCATATATAGGAATCTGATCATCAAAATTATGGGGACTGTTTGGATAGTTGGCGCTGGAGAAGTAGTCACTATCTTCTGTAAGGTAGCCACCACACACTGTCAAAAAAAAATGAGAACAAACACTGGTAAATACCAACTACGTGCATCGGACTGGTGAAGCTTGCACTAGAAAGTAAAACTTTCTTAACTAAATAAGTGCCGATACCAGTGTCTAGAATTTATATATCTTATTAGACGTTTTGTTGTGTAGTATCGCCGAGTATTTTTACGAGTTGTGCCGTATTTTGACGAGCCCGTAGGGCTAGTCAAAATACAAACAACGAGTAAAAATTCTCGGCGATACTTCACAACAAAACGTCTAATAAGAGATTTATTATCCAACAAGCCAAAATGTTATGTCATACTAGTGAAAGCGGGCGGATTTCGCGGATATTTATTTGCCGCGCCGGAATGCGTGACAGAAGTATGCGAAGCGGAACGGAATTGGCGCAGGATATCCAGCTAACTGATTGGTCAAGAGCACGAGAACACGTCAAAAACCTGTCTAACCAGTTCTCTGGAGTACAAATATCGTGTGATATTTGTACTCGTTTTGGGCGTTATTTATACTCTACGAAGCAGTGTTGGATAATAAATGGATTTATGGGGTCCGTGTACTTCTTAAAATGTTTACGAAAAGGCTGCAATCATGCCAAATCATGATATCTTAGTATTATATCGAAAGTTGATGACTGTTCGACCTGGTTTTCCTTGCGGTTTATGCCGGAAAAAAAACGGAATGTTTAAGGTAGAGTTTAAGGCAGACTTTGGTACTGAGTAAATTCTGGTCGACAACCCCTTCGTATTTGGTTTATTAAAAATTTAAAGCTGAACCTTTAAATCTCTTTTTCGTTGTCATTTCAGCTGTTTGTCGAGGGTTCTTGAGAGTTACCATGGCTATCCGGAGTGTTTTGTCATGCAGGCTTACTCAAAAGTCGAATTTTTGGTATAAGTCTTAAGTATAGGATACTTCTTTACAAACGTTTTCTTCAACAGCTCATTTGAGCGATCGAAATTTTTTTCTTGTTTAGCATTTGTTCTTTTTTTATTCATTTATCTGTTTTAATTAGTGCTTGCACTATGATTTTTACGAAATTCTTCAGAAAATAATGAACTTACGAGTTGCTGCATAAATTCTGTATTGCCCAATTCCTTTGCTGGTAAATCCAGCGATGATTATGAGGTATGTGGTTCCTTTTGTGAGGTTCCTTAGTGTAATTCTCGTCGTGTTTGTATCGATCATCATCTTTCCAGTAATGTTTTGTTGGTTCATCGCACCGAATTGAAGTTTATAACCCAGTATTATTCCTTGGGCGTCTTCTGGATCAATATTTTCCCGCCTAAAACTGATGGTGGATTCAAAAGGATTCACATCCCAGCTGTACAAATAAGGTCCGGTTCGTGGTACTAAGGAAAAGATAAATTGATGGTGTTATTTGCGCAATAGTTGCTTAAAGGTTGTACGATGCGTGTTCTCTGATTCAAAACTAAGGCGTATAAACACAAAACAGAACGATAGTTTCCTGTAACTATACTCTTAAATGTATATGATACGCACAAAGTGCAAGTTATTGTTAGATGCTGAGATTCCCATGAAATCCCTCCCGAAAGTCAACAGATAAATATTTTACTAGCTCCATGTAGCCGCAATTTGCAATATAAACCATGTGCCATTTCTTTAGCGTTTTTCTCACAAAAGAGTTCTACACATGCAACAATTTCGAAGGCAGATTCCCACCTGAACTCCATTGAGTAGGCACCTTTGAAATGATACATGTTCTCTTATGGCTTAGGTAAAATGAAAAAAAAACAAAAGAAAAACAAACAAACAAACAAACAAACAAACAAAATTAACTTACCACCTTCGCCTGTTTCGACAACTATGAGCTCACTTTGATAGACGTCGCCATCCACATCAACCAGATAAACACGGACTGTGTACTGACTGAATACTGGCAGGTTTGATACATTCATAGACATAGTCGTGGAGTTAACTATGCGAAGAAATGATGTCTTTCTTTCATCCCACTTGTAATTTGGCCTTGTTTGATTCATGGACAAAATAAAGAAGTCGACTTCTAAGCTTCCTGGCACGTTGCTCCAGTCAACAATTAAACTCGTTTGGCTGGTGTTGAAACCATGAATGTTCCATGTAGGTTGAGGAGGAAGAGCTGCAATGGAAATATAACGACAAGGGCCAATTTTATAGGAATTAAAGGAGAACGGAAGACCAGAATTCATATTTTATATAACCACTGGAAATCATAGAAATAACTTCGAGCGCTCTCCATTTGCCAGAACTGACCGGCCGGTCCGGTGGTTTTGAATGTGAAATGAACCTTTTCCACCAGATTTTACCACAAATTGACCATTAACAATGTTTATTATATGACCAGCTCCGTGAGCGGTCAAGATGAAGTGAATCTCGTGCTCTGATTGGCTACCCGAGCGGTCAAGATGGAGCCATCTTGACCGCTCGGGATCGCCCGCTTTGTTACCGACGCTACTTGAAAAAGCTTTTCGTCGTCAATTTTCGCTATGAAACTTTTTTCCGAAATTACACAAAGATTTCCTGTCTATTTCTAGCAAAAGGAAGTCCGACAACAAAGAAATAGGTGTTGAAGCGAACGAGAGCAAACAAATTAAACTACAAATGTTAATTAACAAGTTTCGTGAATTTTATTTGCCGTAAAAACCGGCTGATACAAAAATTAAAACACAAGGCGACTTGAATATATCAGCTTTGTTTGGCGGAAAAGGGAGAGACTGAAGTCAGTGACATACCTGAAGAATAAAGTGCTCTGCAATCTTGTCGTTTGTGTAACATCTTCAAAAATGGAAGAAAGCGGACGAAACGGCGAACCTAACATCTTTTCACCGAAGCCTCTAACGCTCACGTCGAGTAAGGGTGAGTCGAGCATTTAAATTAATGATGTAGAAAAGTTCAAGCTTTTCCCGTGAAGTGATATTAAAATCCCAAACGCTTTCAACAATCACAATTTCAATATTCAGCTCGTGTATGTCACCGCAGGTTTGCACCACTAAAGCGCCAGAAGCGAGCAAATACTCTGCAAAACGTCCAATAATCAAAAGCTGGCGGCCAGATGGAACATTCTTCTTTTAAGGCTTCAAACTCAACGTTGTTTCGCAAATTTAAGCCATTTCAATATCCTTTTCAGGGTTAAAATGAGGTGAATTTCGCTGTTGTCGCATCGTTTTACTTCGTCTCGATTCATTCAAGAATTTGACAGTCACTCATTAAACTTTTAGAATGATTTAGCGTGCGCCATTGATTGTGCATGCAACTGGCTTCCTTTTCAGTGCTCGAAAAAAGTCATATAATAAATCCTTTATTGACCAAGCTTGTTCGGTCAAGATGGCAGGATATTAGCCTCGTTCTTTTTTTGCGTGTTTATGGACCTCGACTTCGTCTCGGTCCATAAACACACAAAAAAAGAACTCGGCCAATATCCAGCCATCTTGACCTCACGCTTGGTCAATAACCCATATATAATGTTAATCTATTGACTGGTTCAACAGGACAAATCTGGCTAACAACGGAATTCTGTTCTCAAATATACCGGCCTGGTCGGCCAGTTCTGACAAATGGAAAGCGCCCTTCGACTTGTACAAAACAACAAGTAAAAGCGAATGTTTTCTACCAAAATTGACGAAACCTCAACATCAAAACGTCAAGCCTAAATAGCAGACTGAATTGATATTTTTTCCACAGTTTTTACTCAAAGCATAGGATATGACAATTTCATCAATTTCAACTGAATTTTACATATGCACCAGGCTGTCTCTAAGAAACTTTCCTGCAGTTCTTCCGAAAACAACTGCTGTTTGCTCCGCTAATAATTTTTTTCAAGACGTTCAATTTGCCACCATTTTGGTCAACCATTCGCACTAGTCTTCCTTAGTTTGAAGTGAGTCTTGACGTAGGTTCAGGAACACGTGATTTGAATCGTGACTTATCTGACTTCCTATCAGGCGTCGCGAAAGGCTTCATTAAAGGAGAAGCGTTAAGGCTTCTCAGAACAAATTCTTCACAAGAAACAGAAACTTCGCAACACGCCTAAGGAACACAGGTTACCCAACAGCCATTGTAGAGAACACCTCTCAGAGGTGAAATTCGGCGACAGAACATTACTGGGACAGAATAACAAAACAGCACGCAAGATAATACTGCCCTCTGTCACGTAATACCTCCCGGCGTTGCCTAACCTTAGCAACATACTCATGGGGAAATGTACCTTATACAGAATCAACCACAATTAAGAAATATCTTCAAGGAACCTCCCCTCATATCTTTTCGCAAAGGAAAATCCCTAAAAGACATCCTCATCAAAGCCAAACTATAAAGGCTTTAGAACCTATTCTTTTAGCGAACCGCAGGAGTCGTGCAGGCCCGTCGACACTTTACTTCTTGTGTGAACGGAAATACGAAAAATCTGCTCTTTTTTTAAAGAATTAACCCTTCTTGAAAAGAAAATTGACCTTAATGCATTAGTTATCATACCATACCTAAATAAAGGCTTCTTCTTATAACAACAAATTCAACCTCAAAGCGGCTGTATCTGCTGTACAAAAGGGTCTGCAAAGTAAGGAAGTCTCCTCCCGAAAACTGTAACTCCACCACGCCTCGCTGATCACCAGAGCATCTTTCACGACTGAAGATCTCAGAACCACTGCTTGAATAAACTTTTAGATATTCGCTACAAAAGAAACAAGTCAAGTCCCCATTTACTGAACAATAAAATGCTGGAGGCAAGACAAGTGGAGGGTAATAGTACTTTGCTAATCACCTCCGAGTTAACCAATCAGCGAGCGCGGAAAGCACTATTCACTTGTGTGGTATATGCTAATTGTTTCTTGAAGTAATGCCACATATTCATGGCTTAAAGTGCCCATATTGTCATTATTTTTTATTTCTCAGCGGATTCTACATTTCACCCAGTGAACTTCAGCGAAAAAAATTTTCGATTTGGGTAAAACGCAACTTTACAAGAATTTTTAAAGACGTTCAATTTTGCTGTCATTTTGGTCCACCATTCGCACCAGTCTTACTCAGTTTTAAATGAGTTTTGACTTAGGTTCAGGAACACGTGGTTTGAATCGTGACTTATCTGACGTGTAATTTTGCATCAGAGTCTGCACTTAGTTCAAAATGCCGGAAAGGTGCGTTACCGCTTTTTGTTACAACGTTAATGATCCAGAAAAAAACATCAGTCTTTAAATTCCTGAATGTACGACATTTATGAGCACGTTATTCTTGTGATCAGCGGCAGGGGTCGACCGCAAGAACTAGAATAGAATTTTAGAATTCTTACAAATTCATAACAAAAACAAAAAAAAAATACTTTTATCCACATTGAATTTCTTTTTCGCAGAAGTTTATTGGGTGAAATGTAGAATCGGCTGAGAAATAAAAAAATAATGACGTTATGGGCACTTCAAGAGCTTGGTGAATAAATTATGGGCACTTAAAGCTATAAATTTTGAAAAGCTTGCAACAAACGAGAAAAAACCCTAACCCTAACCCTAACCCTGACACTAACCCTAACCCCAACCCCAACTCCAACCCTAACCCTAACCCTAACCCTAACCCTAACCCTAACCCTAACCCAACTATCTACGATGAATCTGTCAAGGAGTTTTTTGCAGCACTTAAGCCTCACCTCCAGCAGTGGTCAAAGTGCAATCCTTTCAACGAAAGAAGGAGAACTGCATTGCTAACGCCAACACTACCTATCGTCCAGCTACATTGCAGTTCATCGTAATCTGATATGAAAAGGTTGATTTTTCCAAAAGACTGGTTGAAATTGCCACTACAACCTAAGGAAAAAAATATAGAACAAAAACTCACATTCCTATTCGAGTTTTTTTGACGTGGCTTGTAAAAAATAAATATACATTTTTGACATTCAAGACAAGTGCGGAAGCGCTCCGATTTACACTTTGTTAATGTTATTTTTGTTGTTGTTGTTGTTGCATTCGCTTCATACACCTTTGTTTTTCTAGTTTACTCGATTAGCCCGTACGTCTAAACAGGAATCGTCTAATTGGCTTTACGTGTGGAAAAAGAAAGAAGAAAAATAGAAAAGGAAAGCAAATTCTTCCTTGCCAAGGATACACATTGGGTGCTTACCATTTAGCCAACAAATCCGGAAATTTTGGGTTGAAAGCAGGAGCCATAATGGGAGGAGACCGTAAGCGCGATATCTGGCCTTGTCCCTATGATATGGGACAAAATTTCTATTTTTAGAACAAATCGTGTCATCCCGCGTGGCGCGCGCGCGTACTGCCGCGAGGATCTTCGCGAGGACGTCGCGCGGAGAAATATAAACAAAATGGCGTCCAAAATAACCTCTGCAAGTGAAGTAAACACTGGCTTTCTTTCATCAGTTTCTATTCCTAATTTACGTCAAGGTCTCCTTGAGCACTTCTTTGAATGTAGCTATGAAAGTAAGGATGATTCAAGTGATTCTTTTCGTTTATTTTCAAGTATGAAAAAATGCAGCATATGTGCAAACGTCCTTATCTAGTTTCGTGTGTCTAGTCTCGATGAAACCGCTTCGACTTTAGCTCGCCAAGATAGCTACCTTTCGTCTTTCGTCTATTCGCACTGCATAAATTATCGACATCGCATTTTAGAACTACAAATAATGAATAAATTGACAGTGTTCAAGTGCAACGCCAGAGGGAACATACCAAGTGCAATTAGTAGTCAGCTGGTTGTTTGTTGAATATTGCTGGGGTCTGTTGCGGGTTTTCATTTCGCTTGAGCGGTACTATAATGGTACAACTTCACACACACACCCACCCACCCATAATTTACTGGTTTTGCACTGCGACTCTTATCGGGTCGCCGAATTTTCTCCCCAATCTTATAATGCGATGCGATGATTGTTGCAGTGCAGAATAGGATACTTTGAAAACGCTCTTGTTACAGTAAATTATTAACACTACCCGCATTCTGAAGATTATTTAGCACCTGGAAATACACATGCCACCGTTAAAATTGCGGCTGAGCTTTGTATTCATGCATTTTATTTGGCAATGAATGTGGTATGTGGCGTCCCATGTTCAATTCCAGGTGCTAAATAATCTTGAGAATGCGGCAAGTTTGAATAATTTACTGTTACCCGAGGGTTTTCAAATGGAAGACGCGGAGTTAAGCTATCTTGGCAAGCAAAATTCGACACATTTCATCGAGACTAGATTCATGAAAGTAGACAAAGCCGTTTGCATATATGCTGTATTTTCTCATACTTAAAAATATAAAAAAAAATCCGTAGTTTTTTTTTTTAATTCGAATTTACGCACCGTAAACCTCTTCCTCCTCATTTGTTTACAACTTTTGCTAGGAGTTTCCGATCTTTCCTTACTTTTCAGCAACGTTTTAGTTGGCATTAAGTTTTGAAGTCATCTATGGGATCTTAGCATAGCTTGAACGTTGTTGTAGCTCCCAATTATACACGAGCACAATATTTTGAAGAGAAAGTTCAACAGTCAACGGTGCAGCAATTTCTACTCAACCGATTTCGTTGAAACTTGCTCACACTAAAAATTGGATAATTTGAACTTGTTGACTTTGATAAGAAAAAATCTATCGTCGCGTTTAGAAAATATTCGCGTTTTTTTCATAAATATATTTTTTCAAAAGCGCTAATATCTCGTGATGACGTTTGTCTTGTTTGCCCTTTACTTTAAAGCTTTATAAAATTTGAATATTTGTTATTTCGATTGCTAAAAATCAGAAAAATCGGATGAGGTTTACATGCCCAAAGCTTGATTTAGAAAAGAGCACCTCCGTTCCCCAAAAATAGCCGCGCGCCATCTTAACCAAAGTACAATCCAAATGTAAACGAGTCATTGTGAATTTTATCTTACTGAGAAAACTCCTCTAGATTAGTCTTGTGCTTAACTGACAAAAAATCCAGGAGATGAATTTAGCACGATACGGAAGCTGCACAGCCTGATGTATAAATAGCGCCCGTACAAAATTTATGGTTCACAGAACGACTGATTTATTTTTCGTTCTCAAGTTTTAACACAGAGTATTTAGCGGCAGATTTACTCGCGACTCACATGATACCAGTCACGCAACTCCGGCAACATCGACGCGAGAGCCCACGCATCCGCGCGTGTCTGCCTGTTCTAAAAATATGCAAATTGTCTCGTATCATAGGGTGCGTGGATGTCGCGCTTATGGTCTCCTCCCATTATGGCTCCTGGTTGAAAGTCAAATGGAACAGTGATTTTCCGGAAAATCCGTTCGGAAATTGTGGACTACATCCAGAGGTACTCTTCTTTTTCCTTTCGGAACTTAACGTCGGCATTTTCCTTACAATTTGCACGATATTACAGTTCCAATCTCTCATAAACAGAAAACAATAACAGGAAACCGAATTTCAAATTGTATAACCGCAATCTCGCTCGGTTGGTTTGCTGATTTTGGAAAATCACTAACCATTATTAAATGTTACGTTTCATCCCAACCAGTTCCTTAAATGGTAAGCATCCATTGATTGTATACATTTTGTTATTTTTTCCTTGAATGATCAAAAATAAAAATGGAAATCCTACTGGTCCGACGGTCGTATGAAGGTATTGATGAAACACTTACCGACAGTGATTGAGATCCATGGCGACAGAGGTCCCGCACCTACTGAAGTGAAAGCTGATACCGCTATTTGGTACTTTCTTCCTGCTTTTAAATCGCTTAAAACCTCCTGAAATATGTTCGGGTCGGTAATGTTAACTGTTTCGGCATAATAACTGTAGTAGTAATATTTGTATTCCTTGTAGTAGACTGTGTAACCTTGTATCTGGCCATTGGTTTCTTGTGGCCTGACCACATCCCACAGTACAAGAATTTGATTTGATTGGAAGTTCTCTACGCGTACATTTGTTGGTGCACCACTAGGAGCTAAAAACAATACCTTTATATTAACTTGTATTTTTGCTCTTCTTTCAACTTACTATGCTGCTCTATGCAGTTTTTTATTTGTCACGACAAAGCAACCATTATCATTTAACGTGACTTTGTGCTATAAAAGCTTTTATACCACTTTGTTCAACCATTCGTGGTCCTTGAAAGAGGGCACGTTGGATTCTGCCCAACTATCTGTAAGGTTTGTACACTATGGTTGCTTTACTTTAATCTGCGTCAGAAACATTTCTTTATATCACTTTTGATATACGAATTAGAACTTTTGTCATCGTCGATGTTAGTTGTTTAACACGTGTAGCTCATTAGTTTTTTCCAACCGGCCCGGAGGACCGTTTTAAAATACTACTTTGTTAACAGTAAACAGCAATTTGTTATCATAAAATAATAATAAAAAAAGAGATAAATAAAATAAAGCAATGGTCCATTTTGTCAAATAATGCTCTAAAAACGAAACGATAGTTATTTAGTTCAGCTTTTCATTGTATCACCCTTACCTCCTTCCCCAGTCAGGATTGACTCCTTTTGCGTAGAATACGTTTCGTTGTTGACGCTTCCAGTAAACGCAAGTACTTGGAAGTCATACGTTCGGTGTGGCTTCAGAAGATTTTGTACCTCATAGGAGCGATCATACAAGGAGTTGACTTTGAACAGGAAAGATATATTTTTGTTTTCTTCCGTGAACATCACCATAAAGTGTGTTATGGATACATTGAGAGGGAAATCTGCCCACTCCACTCGCACCGATGATGAAGTAATGTTGTTTACCGATAGATGCCATGATGATAGAAGAATGTCTGTCGAGAAAAAAAAAAAAAAAAAGATATGCCTAAGGAATTCTGGAAAGCGATAAAAAGTGATCCAATATTTGTTTGTTTACTTTATATAACCATATCAACAAAGAGACGTTATAGAAAATCACCTGGCTGCTATAACACAATACGGTGGAGCATCTGTTAGAGAATGCAGAGTCGGCATTTGAGCAAGGTGTCTACCTCTTGCCCCCTTTTAAGGGGCAAAGAGGATTTCCATTCACCCAAAAATGCCCCTGGAATATCAATATGAAGGACACATCGAGTCCCGAGTAAGCGACCATCCTTGGACTGTTGGAGAAAATGGTAAATGGTCGTATATGACCTTTTAACAGGGGCTTGCCGCGTAAGTTTGGCTTCGTCACAAATTAGCGTAAGGCGTCCAAGAAGCATCCCTTCTTTACCAGGAAATCGAAAGATCATCACTTAGCTCAGTAACAACGGAATCAAGTAAAGATGATAATAAGCGTGTATTTAAGTGTTTCTGTCAGTCGTCACTTCCTATTTCGCACTCTTATCTGTCATAAGTTTATTAAAACCAAAGCCAAACTATGTGTAATGAATTAACAGGGAAGAGGCAGATGGAATTAAATTATAATTAGACTGCAAAACGCGTGTTTCTTTCTCTAAAGACTGCTCGAGTGCGTTCGCAAAAAATACGGCTGTTTTGCAGTCTAAATTATAGTTAGTTTATAGCAAATTTTTTCAAGGATGGAATCCGACGGCAACTTTTGAATGTAAGCCACACCCTCGTGCAAGCGTACTCCATAACAACACAGTTCAGTATGCACTAGTATGTAGTAACATTAGCCAAAATTAAACTATTCTTTTTGCTTCCTTTTGTTACAGATACAGTATGTCGTTTGGCCTCGCTAATTTTCCTAGCCAAGAGCATCATCAAAGAAACAACTAATAGCTCTTGTTTCCCCTGATACAGCTTTTTATTCTGCAAATTCTAAACTGGATTTTATAAATATGCACGTAGTGGTGCCGTTTCCCTTTTTTAATGTGATAGAATTCATTTTATTATTTGCTTTTCATGATTCCCCCCAAAGTAAACGTGACTGCAAGTTTATGAAAGGTAGAAGCTATTTAGCTGAGACGGATCATACAAAACTTTTCATGAGGCAAAGCTTTGTCTTGTTTGTTATATACTATTTTTGGGATACCTGTCAATGTGTCTTGAAGTCCATGATACCAGGCGGAGAACCCTCTGGAGGAACTGTATCTGCTGTTTGTTCGAAATATTATATTTACTTGGTCACCATGAATAAGAACAGAAAAGGTTCCGATGTAGCCACATAACAAAGTGTCATTATCAGCACGGGCGTTTTCTCCTGTCTCCAGACCAAGCAAATCTTCTGACCTGCAAGGAACAAATTTAAGAGAATTTTGTACAGAAATTTCAATCATCAAAGGTTCACGCCCTTACTTTTAAAAGTTAACTCTCGGATGTACCGTCATGGGATTGGGGGAGGGGTGGTGGATGTCGCCCCCTACTTGAGTTTTTTCTCGTAATCTCAGGAAGGGTTGAGAAACTCCATCCTTTGACGACACTTTGAAGTGTTAGCTATGTATCTATGTCTTTTGACGTTGCCATGGCAAGGTCATAATTACCTACAGGTATGGGCAAAAATCTCAATTTTTGACTCATTTCTCTCTTTTTTCCAGTTTATTTTTAACAAAACTATACGATTCCCAAAGTTTCACATTCCATTGGCACTTTGCTTGATTCTGTGTCAATTTCCTTTATTTCTTGACTTTCTAAGAAAATGGTGAAATGCAAGATGGCGGATCCAAGAGTAGAGCTCTCTCATCTTCATCATTTATTTACCGAGCCACAGGGAGCAGAGGAGTTCAGTTAGAATTGATCAATAAAATACGTCTTATCTCTTTGAAATGCACCCTTGCGTATATTTTCTCCGTAGTCGGCTTAATATGCGACCCCAAATGCACTCATTTGCGATATTCCAATGCTTCGAATCTCAATAAAACCCGTGCGATCGTTTTGACCGCCATTTGTTTGAAAGATATCGACCGCTGACTGAGATTCGAAGCATTGGAACGTCGCAAATGAGTGCATTTTGGGTCGCATATTAAGCCGATTACGGGGAAAATATACGCAAGAGTGAATTTCAAAGAGGTAAGACGTATTTTATTGACCAATTCTAACTGAACTCCTCTGCTCCCTGTGACCGAGCTTCGAATTTACTATCACTGCAGTTGCGGGAGGCGCGTCACATATCAATTCAATTAATGGTCTAGCTCACTAAGAGTCTCTCGTAGCTCAGTGGTTAGAGCGCCCAACAGGTATCTGGGAGGCCATGGGTTCGATTTCCAACGGGGATTTTTGTTCCATGCTCATGAACACTTTATCTTTATCGGCCCCATATGCCGTAATTATGACGACACAATCAACGAAAATTGTCATATGTAGGGTGAGCGAGAGGTTTTCACTCAGTGCAACTGAAATAATTTCGCTGTTCATTAATCGAGCGAAAACCTTGGTATGGTAAGGGTTCCATCAACCCTCTCCCGGTACAAATTTGTACGTCCGAAGATTAATATATACGGGGTGGAGCTGAGAGCCTGAATTTATACTTTATATTTTATATTTATATACCTTGGTGCAGAGAGGCACTGGGATAGTAAAGTGTCTGGCCCAGTAACACAACGCAATGACCCAGGACGCGAACTCGGACCGCTCGATCAAGAGTCCAGCCCACTAACTATTATTCCATTAGAGAGGCATTCATATTTGGTTTCTCTGAGACGAAATGAACTATCCGTAATAAAGAGGCGAAGAGCGTATAATAGAGGTGTTCACGTGTTCGCGTACTAGGAAAGGTTCGACTGTATTTATAACAGCACTGTTGATATCATGGCTTTACAGCAATTAAGTAGTTGCAATGATACGAGGCTCACCTGCAATAAGGGCCATCCCCATATACAAAAAAATCATTAAACTTAATCCATATCGCTTTCACAGCGTTCCCGCTTAGTTGTGGTTTAATTGTCCAGCGGCAGTATTGCAATCCTCCATAGTAACATGGGTAATTGGGGCTATGTAATGTGCCGTTTCTTTCGGTCAAAGTAGTTTGTCCTGCACATTCTGTAAGAAGGAAAGGATGTTCCATCTTGAACACACATTCACATCTTAGAGCAAGGTGTTCATTTAGCTTGAGCCGTAAGAATTGGTGTAACTAACAAGACTAAAAATCTCCATGCTACATCCAAAAATGTAAAAATGTGATATAGTTATAACGGGTGATTTCCTCGTCGCCGACAGTACAATAATACCAATCAGTATTTATACATAACGAAACTTGAAAACTCGATCCGGAAAGAGCATCACTTATCTTATTATAAAGCGACAATCTAACAAGGGCTTTCACTCAGTGTGGACCTTAAAAGAATATAGTTTAGGCTTACGAATGGTCTGCCATCATCTGCATGTACTTTAAGATCATTACCATAAAATTAATAATAATTAATTAAAATTAATAATACGAGACCACAATGATTCATCCATCTGTCTATTCATCCGTCCATCCGTCAGTCAGTATGGCCTTCCGCGCTTCTGTCCGTCCGTCGGTCCATCCGTCCGTTCATTCACTTAAGCATTCAGTACTTTAGTTAGATAGTTAAATAGTTACTTAGTTAATTAGTCAGTTAGTTAGTTATTGGTTTGTTTGTTTGTTTATTTGTTTATTTATTTATTTACTTCTTTGTTTATTTGTTTGCTAGTTAGTTAGTTAGTTAGTTAGTTAATTAGTTAATTAGTTAGTTAGTTATTTAGTTAGTTAGTTAGTTAGTTAGTTAGTTAGTAAGTTAGTTAGTTAGTAAATGAGTTAGTTAGTAGCTAGCTAGTTAGTTAGTTAGTAAATGAGTTAGTAAGTTAGTCAGTTAGTTATAATTAGTTACTTGGTTGTGACTTCTTTGAGCACTTACTCGATTTACAAACATAGTCGATTGTTGTAGTCTTTGAATTTAACATGACTTGATACATATGACTACTTACTAGTGTTAATGTATCTACTGTCATATGGTCCACTTCCTTTAGAAGTAAACCCGGCAACACGGATTCTGTACTCTATTCCTGGCAGGAGCCCGGTTAAAACGTAACTTCTGGTTGATGTACTGACCGTGACCTCGCCAGACGAATTTTGGGAGCACGTAGCTTCATAGGAAATCCTGTAGCCAAGAAGTATACCGTTGTGATATTGCTCGGAAATTGGTGATATTGAGATGTTTATGCTGTCAACTTTGATGTATTTGTCTTGGATGTAGGGCAAGTAAGGACTCCTGGAAGGTACTAATGAAAGAGAATGAAACACAAACGTTAAATAAATCATTACATCGTAATACAAGTACGAAATGCAAACACGTCGAGGTATTATCTGTGTATTTTGGTTTATAATCCTGCTGAACATTGCTAGCTCAGTCATAAGACCAGCACAACGTCCTGTAGCAAACAGATAGTCTAGTCTTATCTAGTCTAGTTTTATTAGTCTTCACCACACTCACCGCCTTCCTCAGTCGTAGTCAAGACTTGTGAACTCCTATGTGGTTGTCCTAGCACATCCACAACAACAACATAGACCAGATACTCAGTCGCCCCCTGTAGTCCGTCTATCTTTATCGACGTGACGTTAAGGAAAACAATATCTCCTGCTGCCTTTTTACCAGAAGTGGTTTCCACAAGGGCGACATAAGCCCGAATCTGGTTTCCAAGTACATCAGGTAAGTTTGGCCATTGAAAAGTGACACTTGATTGTGAAACATTTACAATAGTGACATTCCATCCATCGACCTGCGATGCTGAAAGGCAATACAAACAGTTTTTTAAAGCTTTAAGTTGCCAACTAAATATTTCAGGAAGGTTCTTTAACTCACAAATAATTTGAAAGAGACTGTGATGGTGTTCCTAATTATCATCGGCTTAGGTTTCGATGAACAATTTGATATTTAAAAAAAAAAACGAAAAAAAAAACAAGTAAATGTTTATTTATGGTGGTCACACACTTAGCTCGGTGGAGATAGTCAGCTTTCAGTATTGATAAACAGAAAACACAGTCGAAGCTCTCCTTGGAACCACTCCCATAGGCGAACAGCTTCAATTTAATTACGTCCATTATTGTAAAACCCCTGTTTGAATTGTCACTCAAGCTTTGTAATAAAAGCTTTCGTAAGCGGCCGCTCCCGCCCAGTCGCTCCCGCTAGCGACCGTGACCACTGCACTCTTGAGAATTACCAACTGCTCGTTTCCTTTGCTTACTTAAATTCTCGTAAGTGACAACTCAAATATTGATTTGTATTAGTCATCATCTTCACAAAAGTAATATGAACTACTTAACCACACTTGTCGTGATATAACATTGCCGAATGTTTTTCGTTGATAAAGATCTGGAAATGAAAGTCCATGCAGAGATCGCTTACGTTCCCCATCTACAAGCATCATATATACATCTGAGGGGAAATAGTCAGAGGAATCATTTGAAATGTCAGAAAGAAGGATTATTTCAAAAATCACCGAGATATTTTCGCTTCCGTATTGGGCTTTTAAAAAAGAATAACTTTATAGGGTTTAGTTAAAACAAATAATTGACTGTGTTTTCGAATTTTCAACACAAAATAATATTCTTTTCAAAATCTAAGCCTCGCGTTTATTCTTAAATAATTCTCCAAATTTCGAAAATTCAGCCTCGATATTCTTATGAAAAATATTCTTATTAAACAAAATGGTGTATTTTCACTAAACAGCTCTAGCGAAATCCCTCACCTGCGTCAATGCTGCCGTTAAGAATGGCATAACGGGCACCAAACGTATTGTACCCGCCTCTTGAAGCCACTTTGACAGTAGTGTTCAGGGATGACACACTGAAAAACGACGTTTCCAATGAAGCACAGTAGTATTGCAAAAGCACCTTACCAAATCGATCTCTAACAGATACACCAAAACTGAAGAAAAAATACAAGGACATCAAAGAACGTACTTAAAACGTTCTGAAGCGTTTACTGCACCCAGAATAACTAACTACTTTTAAATGCATGGATGTCACATCGAGGTTAAGGGACGAATAAATCATATCTTTCGTTTTGTTCCCTCAAGCCTCAGACCCAAGTTAGAATTTTAATATATCGGAATTGGCATATTTATATCTTAAAAAGCTTCCAAACGTTCTTCCGGTGGACATGTATTGTTCGAAATGCATGTCAATCGCCTCCAACTTTATCTTTATATATAGATGAGATGAAATGAGATGAGATGAGATGAGATGAGATGAGATGAGATGAGATGAGATGAGATGAGATGAGATGAGATGAGATGAGATGAGATGAGATGAGATGAGATGAGATGAGATGAGATGAGATGAGATGCCGAGAAATCGCAAGCATACGATGTATGCGAATTGGAGACACCTAACTAACTATGATCAGCTCTTTTTTGGCTTAGCTTTTATAACTTGCTTTTGATATGTTTAATTTGCTATTAATTAAAAACGCTGCAATATGTTGCCAGATTAACTGCCGTGATGCTGTCACTGATGAGCGGATTAAATATGAGGCCATCGTTACTCGCACCAGATAACTACAATGGTTGGATAAAAGCAATAACTCTTAAAGGACGAAGGATAACCCGAATATGTTCATTGTGCCCAAAAAATAAGACAACAAATGACGATCTTGAAAAATAAATTGTAATATTTCGGTATAAGCTATACCATCATCAGACTAAGAAAATTAACATACAAGCTTGATCTTAAATACTGTGGGTGACAAGATTCTCCTGAGTAAACTTCTTGTTTCGTCTTGTCACACACAGTATTTAAGATCAAGCTTGTATGTTAATTTTCTTAGTCTGATGATGGTATAGCTTAAACCGAAATATTACAGTTTATTTTTCAAGATCGTCATTTGTTGTCTAAATTATTGGGCACAATGAACATATTCGGGTTATTCTTCGTCCTTTATGTACTGAAACTGTCATCAGGTACTGGGTTTTTGCAATAACTCTTACCTACAATATTTATCTGGTTCAAGTACAAGAACCACTTGATCACCATTTGGTTGAGATATGTCTCCTATGTTCCACTGGCAATCAGTCTCTGTTATCTTCTCGCCCCTTTTGAAGAGAAGCTTTCCAACCGGATCCGTCACTAGTCCACCACATTCTGAATAATGACAGGTTACACTGAAGATTGATCATTTGAATTTGGGTTCGCAATAATCGATGAAAAGGATTTATTTTATCCGTCATTGAACGTGCTTAAACAATATTTCTTTTAATCTTTTCAAATCTTTTGAAAGACAGAGATCCATTAAATACGGACACCTTAATTATAAATATTATTCTCTCGATGCATGTATGTCTGCAAGTAATAATTATCAAGCAGTCGTCTCATGTCGCATACATATGTGCCCTAGAAAATTTTTGTTTTATTATGTAAGTAAATATACATTAAGTGTCCTTTTACAAGTTTTATCATATAATTACTTTTTTCGCGAGACTTATTTTTCGCGATTTCCAAAAAGTCGCGAAATTTAAGTCCCGGAGCGAAAAAGGGTTTTTGCGAAAATTGACCACGGACTCAACGTTAACGCCAGATCACTCCCGGCCATAATTATTTTGTCCATGTTTGGTATTTAAGGGCCGCTCCACGTAAAGTTCGACTAATTTTGTAAATGGCCAAAAACAACCCTACTTCAAACTTTTTCTGGTGAAAGGTATTCATGAGTAAGTAATCGAATGGGCATTAAAAAGTTTGACAAATACAATATTGTCACGTGATTACCAACTAAAGTTTGATCCTTCTGGGACCAATGTTTGTACCAATGTTTTTGCATGATACTCATCGGAATATTAAAGAGATAACCTCTTACTAAGTTATGCCCCTTTTCTAGCCAGCCTTTCTACTTTGTGAGAATCGTATTCATTTCCCCAGGGATCGCTTCTCTGCATACGATTGCATTGGTATATATATAGCGGACCACATACCTGCCTTTACAAGCGGTCCGCAAGTAATCCCGGCATCGTCCCAGCGGTCACAGCTGTAGGAAATGTAACCAGTTTTAGAGCAGTTTAGCAGCGAAGTTTCGCTTCCCTGACAGTTGTATTCCTCCCTTAGTCTGGACCCATTGCCTTGACCAAAACTTCCCCCAGAATACACGTCATAAAGTGCAGGAAGGCCAAGCTGTTTACACACTACTCGACCCTCATCATACCCGAACCAGTTGTCGCAGATAGTCGACCAAGAGTCGTTGATGTAGATCTCCACCCTTCCCTGGTTAGGAGCACCTCCATCGACTAAACGGATGTCGCCTACAAAGAGAACGAATGTCACAAGCCACCCATGCTCAACGCGTGTACCAAAACTGTTGTATTTATACACTCTATAGTAAGCTAATGGTAGCACCATATGGTTGTTTTAGAGCTACCCGTTTGCCAAGGGCGTGGAGGCGGTGTCGAGGACTGAAAAACAATCTTCCGAAGACGAAATGAAGCTTGGCATGTTACTGACCTTAATTAATATACTGGAGGATGTGCAAATTCTACCGATAGAGCAGACAATGCAACCTGCGCCAAACCCATTTTGTCTATCTAAGCTCTTACAAGTAGCGCTTGGTTAAACGCCTTATTTTGCGTCGAATGATAAAAGGCCAAAACAATGGGAAAAAACTTGTAATAACGCGTGAGAGTTTCGATTGAGCTGGTCACTTCGGATGGTCACATAGTAGAGGTTAAGAGTATCGTTTTATCCGCAAGACGGGATGGAAACGGATTCTACTCCGAAAAATCACTGGACTCCATTATATTGTTACGGAAGCCAGTCCAGGTGTTGTTGATTTTATAACGTTTTATACTGAGGAAAACGATATAAAGAACTTTGGAAATAAGTAAGCAAGCCTTTGTTTTGTTCTTTTAATTTCTCTTGCAAAAGACTGTTGTGAAAGGAGATCCAGGATCACTATTGTGTATGAAACAATCCAAGAAAAGCAATTTATAGTCGACCTCCGTCTTCATAGTGAACTTCATGTTGGTGTGATGATCGTTATGTTTTGGGAAAGTATATGTCTTAACTATTCGATTTCACCATTTTCGTAGAAAAGTGTTTCAGTTTGCCTTCACTGGACAGCGTAGGGTAGTAGTAATGTACTACACTCTGGGTCAAAATTTATTTTGAAACAGATTGAAGTACAATTTTATGATCTTCAATCTTAAAAAGATTGAAAATCAATTCTACTTCAAAAAATGGTTTTATATATTTTTCAAAAAAAATGGATTCAAAACTGGAAATTTTTGTTTTCATTATGATTAAATGAATTTTTAATCATAATGAATTCATTTATCTTTTCCATCGCTGGTTTCCACAAAATGCTCTTATACTATTTTTAAAAATTATAATCATTGCTGGTGTTTCGCGCTGAATCCAAAAATGGTCTTATACTGAAAAAACGATTCTATACTCTTTTTTAAAGAATTAGTGCGTTTTATTTTCAGAGTGTTTTAACAATGCATGGAAACAAAGCTAGCTCTTATAGTGCTTTAACAATGCATGGATACAAAGCTTGCTCTTATAGTCTTTTTATTCATCGTCTTCATCATCGGTTTCATCATTATCAGATTCAGTATCAGATTCATTGTCATATTCATTATGGTCCTTTTTTAGCTTTTCTTCTTCTTCCATTCTTTTCAATATTTTTTTTGTTTTTTGATCTCTTTGTTTATCGAATTCATAGTATTCATCTCTTTGTTTTTCATTATGTTCGATGTTTCTGAGCATATTTTTATAAAAAACGAAGGGGTTTAAACAAGGTATGCATTCTTTTTTAAATTTTAGATAATCGTATCTTATATAGCATTTACTGAGGGATTTTAAAAAAATTGTATCATCATATATTACTTGTTTATGTTTAACGAACTGAGAAATGTTGAATACATTTCCAAAAATATCACAACTATAATCTTTAAATATTGGATGAATGAAAAATACTTTATATTGATTATATTTAATTAAATTTTTTTTTATTTTTTTGAGGAGTGGTTTGATAATATCATGTTGAAATTCATAACTGTCAAATGGTATGTCATCAATGTCTTTAAAGGAGTTTAGTGGACCCTTAAATAGCAAGGGTATTTGTTTAGGTTTTGGTAATAGGCGTTTAACATCACTTGCTGGTAATGAGCTTAGATGGATTAGATTTTTTGTCATATATTATAATGTGAGATAATTTTTTATCTGTTTTATATTTGTGTGTTTATAAATTTTGTAAATCCTTCATTGGTATCAAGCTGTTAAATTCATCACTATACCCCTTCCACTTCACTAAAGCTTGTTTCTTTTTGTAGTCTCTACGAACCACTTTATCAATTCTGAATACATCCTGTATTGCTTTCAATAGTTCGGGTTCATAAAAGCTACCTTGTATTTCCTCATTATTCAAATCCTTTAATTTATAAGTGATTGGATTACTGTATTGGATCTTATCAACTATGAATACTTCCTCTGTCCAATTTGGTGTATAACCCTTGTCAAAAACCTTCCTTTTATACTTAGATATTCGGACCTTATCACCTACTTTGAATTTAGGTTTAGCTGATAATGGCTTCATATCACCATATAGATTGAAGTAAACTGTACCTTCATTCTTCTTTTGACTTGCTTCTATGGGCGTCATTTTGATAGAGCTATGTTTAGTGTTGTTATACTGTTTAACTAATTTTGGTAACATATCTAAATACACAGTATTACCTTGAACAGTGAACTGCTTCCACATCTTAGTTTTTATTGTACGGTTCCATCGTTCACAAACACTTGATTTTTCCTCATTTTCAGTTGAGTACAATGTTATTTTATTCTTTTCTAAGAGGTCTTTCAAGTGTTTGTTATAATACTCTTTACCCTTGTCTGTCCATAGATATTCAGGTTTTCTACCTTCCTTGATTATCATTTTGAATGCTTCAGTTACTGTTTCACCTTTTTTGTCTTTTAGAGGCACTATCCAACCATATTTACTGAAAACATCCAGTACCATGAGAAGATATCTGAATCCATTGTTCCATTTACTGAACTGTTGCATTTCAACCAAATCCGAGCACCATATTTCATCAATATGGTTAACTATAACACGCCGTCGAGTAAAGTTGCGCTTTATTGATTTATGTAATTCATCAGCTAATTTTTCTTGCCAATTTTCTTCACTCGACGGCTTTTTACGTTTTTTGACTTTTTAACACCAAGACCAATTTTAGCCTTACTGGCAATAGCATTACGTGCCAAAGCATGTCCCCATTGTCTATCCTTCCAATGGATGGCATCAAGTGATTTTACCATCTTCCTGTCAGCCTTATTCTTACATTTGACTTGATCTTTTGAGGGTTTATTTGCACAGACGCTGTAATCTACATCATGTTGCATTGATACCGCATCGGTCTTACCGGTTGGATGTTGATATATCTCAAGTATTTTACCAGTTTTTGGGTCCCATTTAACCTGCTTTTCAAGAGGGTTACCCGGACCTGTATATTTGTGACCAGGCATCACAAATCCTTTTTTGGGAGCTACTTTGAGAATGGCTTTATGGATATCAACGCCTTTTCCTTTTCTGAAATAATCCACATTGTCTTTGATACCTTTGAAAGCTTGCCCAGCAAGAACTCTTCCAAAAGCTCCAAAACTTGGTGCTGGAGTAACAAAATTAGAAGCCACCCAAGCGATTTTATCAGTGGTTGAAGGTCCTTTGCGACGTGCTAAAGCACCGCCTTTGATGAATTTACTCTTATTTTTTCCACAAATGACACAATTTGATTTTTCCATAAGTCGACCATTCTTTGCTTTGACTTTTTTAGGATTTATTGAATTGGTATGCTTTTTACACGTGACACAATATGATTTACACATCTATATACAAATAGATTAGATATTAATCACAATATTCGTTATGCCATTTTCCATTTTTATATACAACCCTATTACATGGACCTGTTGTATTTTTTGGGTGTGTCCAAAACTTTTTGCTGAATAGGCCGGTTTTTTTATTGAAAGCTCCTTTTGCTATATCACCACTCCAGTACTTATCAAAAAGCTTCTTATCACCTCCTGTGATACCCATGATTATAGAAGCTAGATCTTGAGCTTGTTGAAAGCCCGGTATCTTTTCACCGATTTTTTTATTGATTGTTTTCCCAACACCACGGCCAGTTTGTTTATTGCTTACGAAACGAGTTTCGGTTATTCCACAAGAAGCGCATTTCGATTTGAGCATTAAACGATTGTTTTTTGTTCTCACATATTTTTCAGAACCAGGTACTGAATCAGTTTTTATTTTTTCACGCACGCAATACGATTTCATATATAATATGATTACATATTTTTGAAATAATTGCTTATAAAACGTTCATTGTACATTGCATCAGTCATTGATAATGGTATTAATATATCTTGATACTCTTTATCGTACACCAATGCTTGATGTAATAAATAAAGACAATAATATCCACAAAGAACTGATTTGATATGTTGATATTGCGTGCTATTATACAAAATTTGTTTTATTCCATCTTTCTCAGCTCTAATTTTAAATTCATTGGGGTAAGGCATCCCAAAACTATCAAAATACCACAGTGTGTCTTTATTATGACCAGGGACACAACAAACCCAATGAGTACCGACACCTTCATAGCTGTCTAAATTAATGATACAAGGAGTATGACTTTTAGACATGTGTTCATCTCTGCTATATATTCCTTTAATATTGATTTTCAAATACTTACACCATCTCATGAGATCAATGTTACTAAGAGGTTTTTTGATGAATGCAGGCTTATTCACTTTTTTGGTTTTAATATCTTTTTTTTTGGAAGCACCAATCCACCTGTTTTAAGAAATTTATCATAATCACTCCAAGAACCAATAAAAGACAATGCATCTTTCTTACTCATGATTCTTCCACCGTCTTTTTTGGATTGATTGGTACTCGTTGATCTTCTCGATTTTTGTCTTGGAGCGCTGACTCCAATTGAGGGGAAAAGACCAATACGAGGCGCTCCTCCACCAATGATTTTTCGAATTTGTGTCTGTGAGATTTTCAAATCAGAACCGACACCTGTTTTTTTGGCTTTATTTAATTGATTTATTTGTCGTTTGGTAAGCATCAAACTGTCATTTCCTGTGATATTTGATTTGCTTAAACGAATAGTGATTCCACTTTTATTGTTGTGAGCAGTCAAAAGCTTCTTTCTTTGTCCTTCTGAAAGATTTACTTTATGTGAATGATAAGTAGTCATATATATTATATGTTATATAAATTTCGTTATAAAACATATTTGTTTTGACTATTAATTACTGACTTTTGAAAAAAGATTTACACAATAACCAGCTCATTGCCGATCTTGTCGATAATGACGTTTTCTTCATATAATACTATAGCATGAACCTTAAAAGGGCTGTTATTAGCACTATTGGCACTCAGTTTATATCTGAAAATCAACTGCTTTGGGTCCCTTGTTACTTGCTCTGATTGATATGATAGATCAAAAAAGATAAGAGGAAAGAGAGATGTGTAATTTGACATGTTTATTTGTGTCCCCGTGTTAAAGTCATTCTTTCTCATACCATAGGACATCAAATCGTTGAAGATCCTTACTTTTGAATCCGAATCGTATTCCGTTTCAGGATAAAAAACTCCATTTCCATACTCCAGGCGACAGGTTGTTAAATAACTTGCTTCGTCATCTAAATTGATCTTATACGTATCAAATAAGTAGGGATTCGCCACAGCATCATTTGTTTTTTCTCGTTGTAAATATACAAAGATTGCCTTGGCATTGTCTATACTGCTTGATATTTGGAAAAAGCCACTGCTATGCGTTTGTGCAGAAACCTCATACATTTCTCTGCTATATGTCCATTCCTTTTTTGTCAAAAAAGAACTGACAAACTTATCGTATAGGCTGTCCTTTGGAATCAAGTTTGGTACCCAAAGCAGGAATCTGTTAATGACCACTCGATGATTATCTCCATCGGCTTGAAAGATTAATTCATCGTCATTTTGCAGATGAATATTGAACTGGAGTTGCATTGGAACCAAAATTCGACCCTCCAGCTCTTCAAAGAAACTGTATCGATTCAAAGGTATAATAACATTGACATCATTGAGACCTGTAGTCAAAAGTCGCCTTGCCTCAAACCCTGTATTTGTATTCGCCGTTGTATTGTCAGTATCCAGGTACCAAAGACTATCCTTGGCTACTGATCGGCTGTAATCGTCGCTATATTCGAGGAGGTTCTTAACAAAAGTGACTTTATGCAGGTTATCGGTATCGCACACGATCTTTCCAGCGCTCTTAATCATCAAATGGGCAATCAATGAATGAGCACCATTAATGACAGTTACTCTGTCTGCACCTGTAGTTGCTCCGTTAGCGGTCTTTTGAACCTGAAACTGTACTTCAAAGTAAGCATTGTACCAATCATACATGCTAGATCTATCGTTAATAGTAAACTTATAGCCATTTTTAGTTTGGTGTTGAGTAGGAGCTGGTAAACGAATAACATCATCAAGCTGATATCTAACCAGCTCATACCTCTGCAAATATTCACTAGATCTGAAAGCCATTTTATATATATAATTTAGATAATTTTCAATTAACGACTTCTTATCAAACCCGACCCAGCTATAAGGCGATTAATGATAATATCAGTACTTTCTTTTTGCTGTTTTTTTTTAATTGGATAGGTCATTTCTTTATTTAATATTGGTGCTACAGTCCCTTGTCTCATTTTTTGAAGTCGTTTCATTATAAGATCACCTGACCTTTCGCCCATTTTTTTGCCAATCTGATCAACTGCTTTTGATACTCCTGTTTTAAAGCCTTCTTGGCAATGGGCTTGACAAACTTTTTAACAACAGATGACATGGCACTCTTCATCGGTTTAAAAATATTATCAACGATTAGCCCTGAGCCTTTGTGCTGGTATATAAATTTACCAAGTTTTGGATGGTAATATCTCCTGTATTCATATGGTTTCATAATATATATATATATATATATATATATATATTACATTATTCTATTCTCTTCAAAATGAGAGAAAAGCTTGTATCGGCTCCATTCAGGTTAATTAACCGTCTCTTCCCGTCTGTGATGTATATCCGAATGCTACTTATCTGTTGCTTGTTAACTGGGCTATATGTTACACGTCTAGGCTCTAAGGTGAATGAATAACTCGGTTGCAACACGCTTGTTGAAAAGCTATATATTATATCCGATTCATCACCGTCAACTAATGATGTGTTGAGGAGATCACAATGGACATTCAGAATGTCGGTATCTTGGCTCAGATTCGGAACTCTGTCACCAATATTAACAGCATCCTTTATTACTTTTTTATCAAACCCTATAAGGTCGTTGAAATTGCTATGCGTCAAATCAAGTTGGTAATTTGTTGCCAATGTAACCGTGACCCTAAATGTTGTTGAATCAAATTCAAGAGTGATTGGATAAGTATGGTCATTATCATCTCCTGTCTTGGTGATTTCTTTGATATGTTCATCAAAATCCGAATAATTCCATACACCTGATGGGAATGTTATATCATGGAATGTTGACCCATCGTCAGAACTATATTTAATCAGCTGATTACCATAATCAGGATTAACATTGAACCATGTAAATGACATATTTATAATTCGATTGAGGCCGATTAAATACTCAATGTTACTATCAAGCACGATTGGTTTATTGAATCTAGTCACAAAATTCTCCGGTTTGTTATTACCTTGTTTTTTCACACCATAAGAGGATAAAACAATTTCTCGTTCCATATATTATATTGTTACATAAATCAAATTTTAAAGTACTGATTATACAATTTTTTATATTAAGATCTATTGATTGTTGCCATTTTCAATAACGTATCTAATATATTAACACCGGTATTTCTCATCTGAATCGATGTGTTACCAGCATTTAACGAGCCAATAATCAATTCCAATTTATTGAGGAGCTTCTTTGGATCATTAAAAAATATGAAATTACCTCCATGCTGTTTTTTTCTACGGGCTTTGATCCCGGAACCTTTCATTGTTTTAACCTTATTTTCATAATGTTTAATATATTCATTTAACACCACTCTTGCGTCATCAATACGTTTATTTCTATATTGTCTCTCAGCATCAGATATATGACCCATTTTATAATCCTTTGTGACACTAGACTTATAACCTTTTAGCTGGTGTCTCTTCAATGAAGCACTTTTCAAAATCTTTTTAAGATAACTTTGAGATTTTTTAGGGGTCATTTCAGGTTGACTTAGGACCATATCAACACTATCATAGTTAGGTAAACCTATATCATCTAACTGTTCTTTTATAATATCATCATCATCAATTGCATAATTTGGTACTTCATCGTTTTCATATTCAGGTGGAAGCTCCGGATCATGTGGAAAATATTGGGGATCAACATATATCTCTTTTTTACCGTCCAAAAGATCTTTCATAGATTCGTCATATGTCGGAGGTTTTTGTACAATCTGTTTCTCCGATTCTGGTAAGACTGGTTGTTCATCAAATATATCACCCAAATTCATGTCTTCAACATCATCTTCAACACGAATACCGTAATCTGGAACTTCACCCTTTTTAACCGGTTGCTTTCTCCTTGGAAGCATCCTATTAAGATTGCTATCAATCACATCATCTAATTTAGTAGTAACGGGTTTGAATAACCGTTCAAATGTCTCTTGGTCAGTCTGTTGCCCTATTTTATGCTTTGTGATAACATCCCGAGTATAATTAATCTTATCACCTATTTTAGATTTGCTTTTAGCAAGTTGTTGCCATTTAAGTAAGCTCATTATTGTTATATTATTACGTTATATAAAAAATGAAAATCGTATATAAAAAATAACATTTAACACGGTGTACAACATGGTGTACAACACGGTGTACAACACGGTGTTGAACTACAAAATTATCCATCGTATATGTATAATGAAAATATTGAATTACGATATCGAAGACGATGAGCAATCAAAATTCAAGCAGTTATATGATTTTATGCCTAATAAATGCTATCGCTTATTATTGACAGGCCCAAGCGGATCGGGAAAAAACAATCTCTTGCTAGACATGATATATAGATTATTGTATTTCGACAAGATCTATCTCTATACTAAAAATCCACAACAGTAAAAAATTGAGCACTTGTTAAAAACCTTTGCACCTATCAATGAAGAAGTTGGTTGTGATATTATTGAGATCAGTAATGATGGGATTATACCACTCGATGAAATATCAGATCAAGGACAAAAAATAGCTATCTTTGACGATTATCTCAATACGGGATCAAAAAATGATAGCGAAATACGCAACTATTTTACGAATTCAAGAAATAAAAATTGTTCTTGTATATATATAAGCCAATCCTTCTACAATACAGATAAAACTATCCGTCTAAATAGCACTCATCATTGTATTTTTGAATTTCCGTCTAATAATGAACAATCTATGATTTGTAGAGAGCTTGGAATCAACAAAAAGGACTATCTAAAAGCAACTAAAGAGCCATTTAGCTTCATATATATTGACAAACCACGAAAAATCGTCACTAAAAATTTCAATGAAAAAATATAACCAATTATATATATATGAGTTACTCAAACGGACTTTTACAATCAAATACCAACAATATAGCAGGTATTAAAGGCAAGGATGGCAAGGATGGAGTCGGTTTTAAGCTAACTTCTTCGGGTGATTTTGACATAAATGGCAAGGTTTTGTTTAATGCCAGAACCAATCCTGATGCGTCTGATGATGATGACTATGATACGATAAAAAAAGACTATCATTCGATACCGAATAAAGAATACCTTAACAATCATTATTTAAAAAGAGATAAGAACGGAATATACTTTGATTTGAAAGGTATGAGCCTTCAAAACAGTGAGGTATATAACCCAAATTCATGGAATGATAAAACTATCACCAACAAAGAGTATGTTGATTTAAAAAATAATCTTAAAGCTGATAAGACGGAGTTAGCCAAAAAAGCTGATCTTGAAACAAGTGATGAGCAAACTTTCAAGGGCATCATCAATGTGCCAGATTTCGATTCTGGGTATTCTAATATGACTAATGTGATGAATAAGAAATATATTGATGATCAAGATGTGAAGAAAGCAGATAAAACTGATGTTTTGCTAAGAAATGGTGTCAATAAAATGTCAGCACCACTTGATATGAATAATCAATATATCAATAACCTGAGTACACCATCTACTAATCTTCAGGGTGCCAATAAAGCATATGTTGATTTGACTGCTCTTTCAGTATTAGGTGAAAATAAAATGCTTTCAAATTTGGATATGAATAAAAATAAAATAATCAATTGTTCAGAACCAACTTCAGACAATGATGTTGTCACAAAAAAGTATATGGAATCACATTCAGTACTAGTCATATACAATCTTCTAATCGTAATAACGTTTTCAAGTATATCATGGACGATCCTGCTGGAGAACTCACTGAAGAGGATGATATTAAGTTAGGAGATATTGTCACTTATCAAGCATCACCACATCAAATTAATAAAAATGTTGTTGATATGAAACTATTATTGGATCAATTGGGGAAAGGTTATTACAGTTCTAGAGTAGGGGTTAATCTTTTTAGTCTTGTAAATAGTAATTATACACTTTGTTTCGAGCTTTTATGGTCAGATGGTAATATAGACCCTGGCACAGTGTATGTCAATGGGGTTTCATCGATTGAAACAATTTACAATACCTCTAAAAAAATATTCGAATCACAAAAGTATGTAAGGTTGATTTGTCAGTTTAATAAATCGCAAAATATAGGAAATAATTACTTGATGATTGATATTGTCATGAAAATGAAATACGGTGCACCATATACACCTAATTTACAGACATATGTTGTCATTTATGGTGTGACTGGATACCAATCAGATGTTCAACCAAATATTTATGACAGTTTTATGAATTTCGAAAATGATGAAATAAATTTCGAAAAAAGTATTGACATGAATGACAATCTGATTATTGGTGTGAAAAATGCTGACAGAGACAAAGGAGCTGTCAATCTCAAACAGGTAACCGATCTTTTGAATAATCGCTTCTTAGCACTTATCAGTCAGATTAATACAAAACAAAATAAAAGCAATTACCAATTAATATTCGAATACTATTTTGATTTAATGGACCCTAATTCGTTTGACATGGGAAATACATATGGTAGTAATATTGAGTCAGTTGGAAGTACTTTGATACTTCAAAACAAAATCTCATTATCAGACTACAATCAAAATACAGGATTCAGTCTTGAGGGGTCATACATCAAACTTGATACTAATTTAAGTCAAAATACTGATTATACAATATTTGTGAGTTTTCAGCATGATACAAAATTCCTTCATCCTTCAAATAAAATTGGTTTGAAATCACTGAATTCAGGAATAGATATTCCACATATAATCATAATGCCAAGGCATTTTATTTTTACATATGGTGATGTCAAAACAAATATTAATGTAAATATTTTATCTGACTACCATAATAAAAATCTTATGTTATGGTTTTGCAAACATAATGATACGTATAAAGCTATTTTATGCCAAGGAGGTCATAGAAATAAAACTATCACATCTTTCAGTTATCAAGCCAATGAAATATATATTGACCTTCCATACAAAATTTATAGATTAGGGTTCAGCACGAATTTTTACGATATTTATGATAAAGAATTTCATCATATCAGTTTTCTCGAAAAAGCAAATGGTGTATTCTTTGAATAAAAATTGTTTTATTGTATAAACAATATATATATGAAGACTGCAGATTTAATACATGAGATACTAAAAAGTATTGAGCGTTTGATCCAAAATATCAGGAAATTATATAACAGATTGAAAAATGGAAATAAAACATAGTCTAATCATATATTATATATGCCGAAACAACGCAAAAATATATTCGAATGGAACCATATTAGTGACAAGTTAAATCAAGCGCAAATTCAAGAATTGAAAGAATACTACATATCATATCACAAAAAGTGTTGGGCTTATAAGCAAGCTACGAAAAGCTTCAGAAGGCTGAAATTAATAGGCAATTCGATGGCTATTTTATTCGCTTCTGGGGGCATAGTATCGGTCCTTTCAACAGGCGGTATTGGACTTATTGCAATCAGCACGGGAGCTTTATTGATACAAGGCTGGCTTCAGCATCAGAATCTCGATTTGAAAATTCAAAATTGTATATATGCAACCCAATCCTATATGCATATACTTCACACAATAAAATTTATTTTGCGAACGGGTGAATTCGACCTATCCAATATCCTAATAACGATGAAAAACACCGATGACTACATAAGTGATAACAGCCCAATAATCGATCGGTATCTGATTAAATACGATAAAAAATTCACTGTCTGATAATGTGTAATATCTCAGTATACTTAAGTGCTAAAATATTACTCCAGTATCGATTATAAAAAAACAGTGTCTTATGTGATTTGGATATATCAATGATTTCATGTGGGATGTCTAACAATTCGAATAGCTTCCTCATTACATATTTAGTAGATATCATACGTTTCCGATCCTTACTCACTAAATGAATAACGTTGCCTATTACTCTAAACAATGCATTTATTTTATCTCTCTGAGTATGAGTCAAATCAATTCGATGCTTATAACAAATATCGTTCAATACATTCTCAATATGGTATTTGCGATGGTATGTCGATTTGCGCCAAATACGATGCATATTTTCATAAAAATCGATATAATTGGAGGTATATTTATAGCTTTGGGTACCGCAATTTTGGCATACTGTTAAATAGGCATCTTCTAAAATATCCTGTTTATCACAACATTGGTCAACCAATTTATCACCTTCTTTCAATAGTTCACAACAAAATGGACAAACCGACTCATCCATATTATTTAATTCATCGTGAATTTTTGAATTACAACTCATTCTCATACAATAGTATGATATTAAATTTTATGTTTCTACCATATGACGTCACGGTACAGCTGTTTTTTACAGTAAACTTTTTTGTAAACTTTTTTGTTTGGAGTCAAGAAGCATTTTAAATATTAATCATCTCAAAATCAGTCGGATACAACCAATGAATTTGCATATTTGTATGAACGCGCAATAAAACTATATAAGAATAAAAAATATATAGTAATATTAATGGGAAGAAAGTTAAAATATTTAAATGATGAAGATAGACGAAATGCTATCAAACAGAGCAAAACACGATATATGCTCTCAAAGATTTGGACATGTACCGTTTGCGATCGTGATTATACATTGGCCGGCAAGCATATGCATATCTCAACAAAAAAACACATCACCAACAGTATAACAAAAGCTCTCGAAACCGATGATAAATTTGATGTGATACTAGCTGAATGAAAACCATATGATGATATTAACATTCATTTTGGTGACCATGAATATGATATTCATGATTGTCTTCAACGAATAAAGTTTTAAATTTCAAACGCATCAAATCTCAAAAAAATAATTTTACTATAAACGGCTTAAAGAGAAAAATATTATAGTATAATTAATGAAAAAAAATATCTCAACAAATAGTATGAATAAAATCGACCTCAATAAATTATCAAAGAATGAGTTAATAGAGTTGGTTCTCTCACTAAAAGCAAACCAAACCAACTTCAAGCATAAAGGTGCTCGCGAAAACGCTCAGAATCATGAAAAAAACACAATATCGAGCAACAGTATGACCCTGAAACAGCTATCCAAATATTTATCGGATGCTAAAAAACTCGGATATACTTGGAATCAACTTATGAAAAAAAGCACAAGGGGGGTTATAATGAACAATATACAACGTCATAGGAATATAAAATCAGTACATGAAATTATTCCCAAAGCAATACGAGATTCTCAGAAATATTTGGAATTGGATCGTAAATTAAAACAAAAAGAAAGACTCATAAGACAACAGCATAAAAAAATAAAACCAATTCCAACACCTAAAACTAAGCTCTCAAATGAATTCAATTTCGATGACAGCATTTTTGATTCAACATCCAATGACCAACCTCTATTCAAAATAACTGAAATCGGAAATACAGCGAATAAAAAATTTAATGCTTATACCATTGAATTCAAAATAAATGTTCGTAAAAATTTCATAAGCAATAAAAATGATGTTTTCAGTGTATTTGAAAAAATGGTTGAAATGACAATAAAGAAAAGACAGTTAAAAGGTAATGATAGATTCAGATTGGTATTTTTAAATGATGAATTAGATCATCCTATATCAACAAAAATGTTAAAAGTTTCTGAATTTAAGTTAAAACATGTTTCAGATGTAATTAACACATTGGATTACAAAGAAATAGATTTAGAAAAATGTAAAATAATTGTTCAATCTGTTAAAATACCGTCAGGACAAGGTCGTTTATATTTATCAAAACAAACAGTTAATAGAAAGCAATGTATTATCACAATCAAAAATGATGACACAACATGTTTAGCAAGGTCCATTGTAACAGCTTATGCAAATTTACACCCTGAAAATTATACCACAACTCAGTTGAAGAATGGTTTCAATAAAAGCCGTAAACTACAAGAAATTAAAGCTAAAGAACTTCATAATAATGCTAATGTTGAAATCAACGATTATGGTAATTCTCTTGAAGATGTAAATGCTTTCGCTAAATATTTAGGAATAGAGATTAATATCATAGATTCTGAGCAGTTCAATCAAATCATATATACAGCCAATAAGGGTAAAACAGAAAAAATTTATTTATACAAAACACGGAATCATTTTGATGTAATAAAATCAATGACCGGTTTTTCAAATGTAGCATATTACTGTCATAGTTGCAAAAAAGCATATACAAGGCGTGATAAACACAAATGTCCACAAAAATGCCTATCTTGTTTTAAATATTTTCCAGATGGAAATAAATGTGATGGTAAAGACGTTACCTGTAAACTGTGCAATCGTGTTTTTCATGGTGAAAGTTGTTTTAAAAACCATACAAGTAACCGATCGAAAAAAGATGATGATTCAGTATGTAGCACTGTAGCAAAATGTTTAAAATGCAATCAAATCATCCTAAAAACATATATTAAAATACATAAATGTGGTCACAAAATGTGCAATAATTGTAATAAATATTGTGAGAACAAGCATGAATGTTTCATGAAAAAAATAAAATGTAAAGGAGGGAATTGCACCAAATATAACAAAGACCCTTGCCGATTAAATAAAAGTCTTCCTAAAAAAGATTATTGTTTCTCATGTAGAACATATACTGAAAAATATTTATTTTTCGATTTTGAATGCATACAAAACACTGGAACACATGAAGTTAATTTAGCTATTTGTAATGATTTCAATGGTAATGAATCAATATTCAATGATATTAATAGTTTTTGTAATGGAATTCTCAATGAAAAATATAAAGGATACACACTCGTGGCTCACAATTCCAAAGGCTACGACTCTCATTTCATTCTAAAATGGTGTATAGATAATGGTTTTAAACCTTATTGTATTTACAATGGTGCAAAAATTATGATGATGGAAATTCCTCAATTAAGAATCAAAATAATTGACAGCTTAAATTTTATTCAGCAATCCTTATCATCGTTTCCTAAAACGTTTGGTTTAAACAAGCTGAAAAAACGATATTTTCCACATTATTTCAACAAAAATTGTAATCAAAACTATATCGGTAATATGCCTTCTAAGAAGCATTATGGTTATAATCAAATGAATTCCCGTGATAGAGAAAATTTTTTACAATGGTATGATGACCGTTTAAATGAAAATTATATTTTTCATTTCAAAAAAGAATTAATTGAATACTGCCGGTCAGATGTTGATATATTAAGAAGATGTATGTTAAAATTCAGGCAAGATTTCATGAATCAAGAAAATATCGATCCACTAAAATACATAACAATAGCCAGTGTTTGTATGACTATTTATAGAGGTAATTATATGCCAAAAAACACCATCGCTGTGGTTGATAATTTTGTTCAAACAGAATCTCATAGTGCAATAAGTATCGCATGGCTTGATTTCATTAGTAATAAAAATAATATTAAAATTCAACATGCTTTGGATGGTGGTGAAAAAGTCATCAACTACGAATTAAAAGTAGATGGATTTTGTGAATCTACAAATACTGTTTATGAATTTCAAGGGTGTTTCTGGCATGGTTGTCCAGATTGTTACAAACCTGATGTTATCAACACTGAGAACCAATGTGATATGGGTTCTTTATATAATAAAACACAAGATAAAAATAACAAAATAACAACTGCTGGTTACAATCTCATTGAAATGTGGGAATGTAAATTAAAAAATGATAAATGCTTCCAAAAATATTATAAAAATGATTGGGATAGAGAAGTGGTTGGACCACTAAACCCAAGAGATGCTTTCTATGGTGGACGAACAAATGCTACAAAATTATTGTATAAATTCAAAGAAGGCGAGTGTGGTAAATACGTTGATTTTTGTTCCTTGTATCCGACGGTCCAGTTCTACAAAAAATACCCCATAGGGCATCATGAAAAAATCATAGCCCCAGAAAAATACGTAACTCAATGGTATGGTTTCATAAAATGCAAAATTTTACCACCAAGAAGCTTATACCATCCTGTTTTACCTCAGAGAATAAAATGTGAAAAGGCTGAAAAATTGATGTTTCCTCTTTGCATATCATGTGCACAATCAAAACAACAAGTTAAATGTTCACATAGTGAAAATGAACGTGAATTCGTAGGCACATGGACAACCGATGAAGTCAATAAAGCCATTGAAAAGGGATACATAATCAAACAAATATATGAGGTATGGCATTTCAAAAATTCAAGCGATGATTTATTCAAAGGCTATATAAAAAAATTCATGAAACTCAAGCTTGAATCAACAAAATATAATTTTAAAAATGATAAAGAAGAATTAATTTTCAGAAATAAAGTCAAGAAGAATTTAGACATTGAATTAGATGAATTATGTGAGAATTCGGGATTACGAGCTATTGCAAAAATGTGTTTAAACTCACTTTGGGGGAAATTCGGACAGCGAAATAACATGAATCAATGTAAATACGTAACTGATATAAATGAATTCTATCAAGTAGTTCTCAACGACACCATAGATAATTTAAACATGAATTTCATTAATGAAGAAATGGTACAATTGAGTTATACTTATAAGGATCAGTTCGTTGATAATTCCTATAATACAAATATATATATAGCATGTTTTACGACTAGTAGTGCGCGGTTAATGCTTTATGAGAAACTAGACCATTTAAATAAGCAAGTATTATATTTCGATACCGATAGTATTATATATATTGAATCCCAAAATAGTAATGTAATCGAGACAGGTGATATGTTAGGCGATCTAACAGATGAGTTAGACGGTGAATCTTTAAATAATACATTCGTTTCAGGAGGGCCTAAAAATTATAGCTTCATATATGGTGATAACAAGCAAAAGTGCGTTATTAAAGGTTTCAGCCTTAACCACGAAAATTCACAAATACTTAATCACGCAAATATGATTAGAATGGTGAAGGGTGAGATCAAAGAACTCACATTAGTAAATGAAAATAAAATAACCAGACAGAATAAACAAATCTTAAACAAATATGATGAAAAGGTATACAGCTTTGGATATGACAAGCGGGCTATTAAATGTATCTCGGAAGACTGTATAGAAACATATCCTTATGGATATTAAAATAAGCCTCAGTTGCTTTGATGATAATTGTATCACCAGTCATGCTTATGGGCACTATAAAATTAAAAAATAAAATCTATCATATATTATATAAGAAATGATAATAACATGCATTGGTGGAGTTGACGTAGGCAAATCTAGTCTCATAAGTCGTATTCTAATCAATACAGAAGCAATAAGTAATAGAGAAATCGATAAAGCAATCAAAGAATCAAAACAATGGTTAGCAAATATCGTTGATACAGACGAAAATGAAAAAAATAAAGGAATAACAATTCATTCAACACTAGAAAAATTCATTATTGAAGGTAAGGAATACATGATTGTAAACAACCCTGGACATAACAATCTTACAAATGAAATGATAAAAAATTCATCAATTGCTGATATAGCTCTACTTGTAATTTCAGCAAAAACTAACGAAACCCTAAACAGCATTAAAAGAGGATTCGAGCACAGTCTTATAACCAGAGTAAATGGCATCAAGCACATTATCGTATGTATAAACAAATCAGAATTCATAGATTCAACAGATAACACTTATGAAAATATCGTTAAACAAGTCGAAAAATCCTTAAGAGGACACAAATATGAAAAAATAACATATATTCCGATTTCAGCCAAATTAAATATTAATATATCTAAAAATGATAGCACTCTCGTAAATTACTGTTTGTTTGATATTATAAAAAACATGAACATTCATAGAAGAGAGAGTAAAACAATAAAACCGATAAACAATACATTAAATTGTAAATTATATTTTCACAATATACCATCACTAATATCAATAGGATTCAAGTGCATATTACATGCACTTGATAAAGCATTCATAGTCGAATTCACCAACATCGAAAATGGAAATTACAATTTTGTTACCAAAAAAAATTCAAAAGGAATGTTTATACCATGTAAACTAAAAATAGATAAAAATGATCATTTAGACTATGGAATATTATTACGATCAAACAATGAAACATTAGCTTATGGTATTCTGTTTTAAATCACACATTTAAAACGCACAAAAAAATGACTTTAAAAAAAATCCATAATAAATATATATAACAATGCCTTCACGTCACACCCAATTGATGGAAATTTATTTAAATCTCTTCAACAAAAAAATAGAAGCAATGGTAAATGGTGATAATACAGATGATATCGATACACGATTGAATACTATTCAAAGGGGACTAGTAAGAGTCATTAAATATGTTCGAAAAAATGACGATGATTAAAAATACAAATCTGATTTCAACGATGATCCAGAGCTTCAACGTGAAATATATGGTAATAATGATCCAGATAGTGATAAATATAGTGATAAAGATGATTCTGATCAAAAAAGCAATGAAGATGATAGTGATGATGATGACAGTGATAAAGAAAATTTCCAAAAATATAAAGATGCTTTCAAAATGATGGTAATGGCTCACGTCGTAAATGAAAAATTGTCAAATCATATCGAGGATTATATTACCCTCTTGTTTCCTTTGTTCGCACATACGAAGGATAGAAAACAGGAGGTAGAAATGATGCAAAAAGATGTCAAAAAATATCTTTTCAATACTGAATCTGAATGGAAAAAGGAATGGAAGCGAGGATTCATAGAAATCGATAAAATCATAAAAAATCTTTGAATTCAAGAGTAAATATAAAAGCATAAGCTAAAAGAGCATAACATATATATATGTTGGTTATTGAATTAAATAATTCAATAATCATCATTTCCTTATTTCCTTATTTCTTGTATAGTATCACGATTATTTTTCATACGTGTTTTATAGACTCAACGTATCATGTTTATATGTATTAACAACCCTCTGAGTATCATGTGAATCACTGTCCTGGGCTTATATATACTTATTCAACATATAAATCCAGTTTTGAATCCAGTTTTGAAATAAAATATCAAACACATAAAAAATAATTTATAAGCATATAATATAATGACAAACATCGACCACGACATAAATTTAGCACTACTATTCAAATATTTAATAACAATAAAAAAAATCAAGGCATCAAGTCTCAAAATGAAAGACTTAACAATCGAGCTTGAAAACTTGCGAAATGAGTTGAGCTCCATCAAAGAAAGCCTAACAACAACAAAATTAAATAAAAATCAAATACTATCATTAGATGATAACGATGATTTAAAAATAACTTGGATCAATAATTAAAATATGAAAAAGACTATAAGAGCATTTGAATTATAAGAATTGACGATTCAATTTGAAAAATTGAATCATCATGATTTTCCAGCACTGATTCCAAAATTTATAAAAACACTATAAGAGCTAGCTTTGTTTCCATGCATTGTTAAAACACTCTGAAAATAAAACGCACTAATTCTTTAAAAAAGAGTATAGAATCGTTTTTTCAGTATAAGACCATTTTTGGATTCAGCGCGAAACACCAGCAATGATTATAATTTTTAAAAATAGTATAAGAGCATTTTGTGGAAACCAGCGATGGAAAAGATAAATGAATTCCTTATGATTAAAAATTCATTTAATCATAATGAAAACAAAAATTTCCAGTTTTGAATCCATTTTTTTTGAAAAATATATAAAACCATTTTTTGAAGTAGAATTGATTTTCAATCTTTTTAAGATTGAAGATCATAAAATTGTACTTCAATCTGTTTCAAAATAAATTTTGACCCAGAATGTAGTACATTACTACTTAGGGTCAAATCTGCGAGGAGGTTCAGTGCAGTTAAATTCAAGGTTTAGGCACAACACAAAATCATGGATTTTTTTTTAATTTGGCACTATTGGCGATCTAGCGTCATCGTAAAGCGCAATCGACCAAATCAACGACGACATTCGTAAACTTGAATCATTCTTTCATGTCTCTGAAAATTTTCAGCTCAAACGCACCCAAAACAGCCGATCAGATATAAGCGTTTTAAAAAATGTAGACAAGCAAAATTTTGTCTAATGACTGATACATTTTCAAGTCATATTTTCCCACTCCAGGCAAGTCCATTCATGTCGAGACAATTGTTTACGTGATATCCGCTGCGCCTCTTAGTAACAGGAACTGGAGAGCATCCTGTTAGCCAATGAGGTAAGGAAGCGGATGCCGTAATTGATTTGCCCCTCTTTCCCTCGCAATCAGAGATTAGAAGACAAGAAAAGCCTTTTACTTATTTATTCCCCAGGGACCTTAATGAACCTCTATTGTGTACTGAAATTCCTTCCATAGAAAAGACTTTGGCTAACCCCCCCCCCCCCCCCCCCCCCCCAAAAAAAATGCGGTAAGTTCTATTTGCGGAAACTAACATTGTCGCGGATTATGATTTTTTTTTTTTTTTTTTTTTTTTTTTTTTTTGAAGTGTCTCACGGTAAGCGATGTGCGACAAATACAGGCTGCGGACAGGACGCTGGAAAGCCTAAACAACGCTCCAGCTGCCTTGTTTACTGCGCTTGGCTGTCAATAATATATTCTTACCATAGTAAAGTGACCGCACGCCGATCAGCTGAGAATTAAGTTAGATGACTTCACGAGCATATTTGATATTCTGTTAGGTTTGAGCATTATTCGCCATTCCGGAGTTGCACAAAGAACTGGCACGAGTTTCAAATTTTAACCAATCGATAAACGGACACCACTTCATCGCGATTGGTCATCTGATCAAGGGCACATACTCCATGGTAAGTCAACATGACCGCCAACAATGAAAAACATATAGTCGCCCAACCACAAAATGAATGCTAACCGCAAGCAAACAGCAGTACTAGTAAATAAATGCAAGAAAAGCCGGCTGCAGGGCGACTATATGGTGTATATACCTGATCAAGTTTAACGCTTTTAGAATGAACAGAGACCAAGTTATGGACCTTCAAACATGGTTCAAAATCCATACAAACTTCTCTAATTTCGAGTCAGCATCCCCTAAAACCATATAAACTCTTATTTTTTATGATTTCTGTAATATTCTTAAAAATGGGCAAACATAGTGATTTCCATCTCAGCTTCTTCCAAATAGTAGGTCCATGACAGAATTTTGTAGTTGTCTCATCGCCTAGAATGCCGCGACACATCCGGGACTTGTGCAGCCTTTCTCGCGCGAACATTTAAAAGCTAATTAGAGAGAGTACGCATAATAACAAAGAAATTCGGCCAAAACTGGTCACCACCGCTCGGGAATTCTACTTTTACAAGAAAACGGTTTAGTTTACTCGTTACCATTCATATGGCTTTTATAAAAAAGGGCTTCCTAAAGACAATGTGACTACTCTTAATTCTGTTACTGTTTGCAAAGTATTATATTTTTCGGCCTCAAATGCAGCTATTTTGTAGCTCTGCATGTATGGGATCGGCACTTTGAGATTGAAAATATCGAGATAAAAGGACTAAACAGGAAAGCATTCATATGGCTTTTTATGAGTGGCATTTCAAGAATCACCTGCCGGCTTTTCGCGCAAATCCGACGGTTGGAAGTATTATATTTTTCAACTTGTCTGATTCTACTCCCGTAAAACTTAAAATACGGCCCACTGAGCCCCCCCAAGGGAGTTCATTCGACCACTTTTAAACTTCCCGCGATCAGTCTAAATGGATCCAAAGTTGAATAATTAATTTTAAGAAACAATAGAATGTTAATTCCCACGAGTCACTGATGGCGTGGGTCAGGTCGTTGCCAGCGCTTGTTGTATTTTTCAGATTGAAATGATCAACACGGCAAAAGAAGTATATTTTGTTTATTTCACGCACTTTTCTTCTTATCATTCTTCAATAATAACATTGTTTTGGTAAACCGTCCGACGGTGTTTAACACAAAAACCATGAGCACGCTAGTCAGTCAAATGACCCGATTCATTTTTTTGTGCGCCTCTTACAGAGGAGCGGAACAAATTATTTGCGCTCGCTGAATTCGTGTGAAGCTCGGTAGACACAAACAGGCTGAAAGACAAACAGGCCGACCAAGGCATAGCCTTTGAGAGTAGTCGGTTTCGCGGTACTCGTCAGTTACACCTGAAAGAAGGCTAAGCAACCTAATTGCGAAGATTATTTTTGTAAAGCGCGAGTTTCATTTATTTTAATTTCTTTAAACGGGCTTGGCTAACGTACTCTTGTTTGTTTACAGACAACGTTAAGGCAGCCGTTGAAAGAGGTTTGACTCCTTTTGAATAGGTAGCGCGACTTAGTGCGCTTTATCGCACCTTGAAACTTGCTTCACACAATCAACCGTTTGATTGACAGCAGCGGCAATGCAACGAAACTCGAAAGTATTCCCAAAGCTAAGTCTGTTAGCCAATCACAACTGACTAGTTCTTAATATGAAAATTATTATGCCGTGCGCCCTGAAATCGGGCGCTGTAAGTACATGTCGCAAAAGACAATGGCATTCTGGGCGATGTTAAAACTGAGGAAAAAAATAGGAGTTAACATGGTTTTGGGGGACGCTATCTCAAAATTAGAGACGTATGTATGGATTTAACCATGTTTGAGGTCCATAACTTGGCCTCTGTTCATTCTAAAAGCATCAAACTTGGTCAGATAACCAATCGCGATTTAGTGGTGTCCGTTTATCGATTGGTTAAAATTTGAAACTCGCTCCAGTTTCCTACGCAACTCCGGGATGGCCAATAAGGTACCTTCATTCGGCTCGGCAAGCTCTGAAACCACCACTCCTGAAAAAATATAATGAAAGAAAATATATTAAATTATAAATAACCGGTGAAAGTTAATTTAGTGTGAAAGAAACCAAATCCCAATCGTTTCGGTTACAAAACAGCATAGCCTTATAAGTGGTCAAATGTTTAATATAAATTACGAGGAGGGAAAGAGCAAATTTAAAACTCGTTACTATAAGTTTAATATCTTTTCGAGTCAAATTCAAGTATTCAAGTGCTTATTCATGTGGTACAAGCAAGCGATCGTTCCTGAATATTTTTGCAAGTGTAATTTCCCAACACTCTAAAAGGCGTCCGATTCTCGAATGAAATACCCAGGAGGTAAGCGGATCACAAGCCCTCGGTCTCGAGGGGTTTTGATGTCACACGAGTTCACTGATGGTATTCGAAACGTTAAGTTATTAGGGGCTAATTAATTCTTACTCGAACATGATCACGTTCCTGGTTGCGTTTGAGAAATTGCCATATCAACAAAATAGCTCTCCCACGCAGTTATTGATGGAACGCGGCTAATGAAAATTATTGCTCGCGGGACCAAAACACCTCCAAGAGAAAACTGACTACGACTTGTAACAGTCGAATGTAAAAATTAAATGGATTTCGGTCGAGCGACCGAAGATAAATTTAAGCATTACAAATGTTTCGTTTCTGCTACTGTTGCAACTGGGGTTGCAGTTGACTGATTTTTCCTCGACGAAAATGATTAACAATTACGCAACTATGCGAAGGTTGTCATCATGGGCTCATTCGGCAAGCAAAAACGTACTTGTATTTATGAAAAATGTACAGACTTGCATGAACTTGAACTAACAGGCTATTAGTCGACACCTTCCACCCACTGTGACACGGTTTCAGCGAACTTGCACCTGCATGCTTATACGACTAACTCGATAAACTTCTGTTGGCTTTAAACTTGTTACAACTGTACAACAGCCAACATCAAGTACACGGAGAATTTTGTCGTCTTACTTACCTTGATAAAACCAACAAGTTATCAGGCAAATACCTAAAAACCCGAGCTTGACCATCACAGCATAGAGATAGTTGTGTCGTCCGTTTCTAAATATATTACCAAAACTCCCTGAAGCGTTTGACTTCATCTCACGTGATATGCGATAATGCGCACTAAACCAAAACAATTAATCCATCATCTCGCACATAAACCGCAATCCTTAATTTACCTTGGTGCATTTCAAAGATAGGCCGAGCATCATCCTCTGTTATTTGGGAAAAGCCCAGGTCTCGGTGCAAATAATTATTATGCGAAGGAATCGGCTAATAGAGTTAGTTTGGAGGCAGCCTTAAATTTTCTTCTATTTTACCACGTAACATGAGCGGTGTTTATTTATTTTCTACCAGAAGGCCTCCCATATACGTAAAGCAGATGCGCGTGCAATTCATCTCTGCATTACGGATTCTCCTTTGTTGCAGAAATACAGTCACTCCAGCCCAGGAAGGACCGAGAAAAAAGACATACAAAAAATGAAGCTACCAAATCTCCTCTCACTGATCTACGGCCTCCCGAATTTAATTTAATTTTGTTCGGTTACCGCTGAAGTTTTGAATCAGTTTTGAAGTAGTTATGTTGCACTATAGTCGTTTTTTGATACAAGCACCAAACTTTGCGGGAATACAAGCATTCACATGCGTCTAGGTCTCTAGCGATTCATATTCCCACGTCAGTCGCTACTAGAAGAAAAATGCGAAAATACAGAGGGCAGTAAACCGTCTAAATCACGGCATTTCATTCTAAATTTTGTACGTGCGACTTGGTACCATCTGACGTAATAGTATTTGTCTGCAAACCAGGACAAACAAAATTTCATTAATTTTAATAAATTACGGTTTTCATGGAAACTGACGTTTTTCCGGCTTGGCACTTTATCTGAAAGTTGGTGACCACTTTTAATGTGCCAAATGTCATGCTTATCTCAAAAAGTGCACAATTCACCTGAAATTTCGAGCTAAGCCGCCTGACTATTAGATCGTCTCTCCGACAGGGGGCACAAACATGAAATTGAGTCGGGCAAGACATGAATATGAAATGTTTTTTGCTTTGCTGGAAACTACGTGCACAAATTAAACGGCTATGATAGTTTTCTCTGAAAGGCACTCAAACGTGCTAAAATACCGACTCAATAAAAGTTTATCTCCACAAGAAAGCAACATGTCAACTGAGATCGAATTAGAAATTACAATCATTTGAAGTTGGTTTCAAGACGGAGATAAATACAAGTTAACCAAGAGAATAAAAAGATTTCGTGTTTTTGCATGTTCTACTCTGTTTCCAGTTGAATGATTTTCCGCACAATCAAACTATTTGTGACTGAGTAAATGCACGTTACTGAAGCAGATCAATTAAGCTGGAAACTACCGATCCTTCGAATTTAACGGGAAAAAAACAGGGCTATGTGTGAGCATGGATAACGGACATTTTTTAATTCATAATTTCTCACTCTATGAGTAAGAGTTCAAAAGTTCAAAATACACGCAGCTGCAGGCTACTAAAGGCTAACCGAGCTGTTACTGTGTTTTACAACTTTAAGCTAGTGCCGTGATTCACTTACCTTTATAAATCCAACAAATTATCAGGCATACGCCTAAAGGTCCAAGCTTTGCCATCACAGCATAAGAACAGTTTTGGATTGTCCGCAGACTGACAATGACAACGCTCCTTATAGCATCTGACGTCCTTTTATGTCAAGTTGAATAATTACACTTACAAACAAACACAGAAACCACAGGTGCCCTAGGGCATATAAAGAGACGAATGCCATCCTTGATGACAGTAAAAGTAAGGTTTATGGCTACTTGGCAATGTTTTGCCAGTGTTGGTTGTTGTATTATTGCCTGTTAAGTAATCTGTTTAAAATTTAATTTACTTGATGTCGTGTAATGTGGCAAAAGGTTTTAAAATAGTTGTAGCTTTAAAGCTTGAAAGAGCTGACTGTCTGTGAAAGTTTGGTCGAGTACGCAAGAACAACTATAGACTAGGTATAAGCAACTTTTAAACTGCCTGCTAGCTAAACCAGTAATTTAGAAATTGTTGAAAAAGAATAATTGTAAGTGGATCGATGGAACACGAACTAAATACATTTTCAAGACATATTTTCTCACTCCAGGCAAGTCCATTCATGTCGAGACAATTGCTTACGCAATAATTGCTGGGCCTCTTAGTAATAGGAACTGGAGCACCCTGTTAGCCAATGAGGTAAGGAAGCGGATGCCGTAATTGATTTTTCCCTCATTCCCTCGCAATCAGAGGTTAGAAGACAATAAAAGACTTTTACAGTTGTCTACGTTTATATTTCCTATCTTCCACAAAGGGATAAGTTGATCACGCTCGTACAGGCTTGGTCTGTCTTTGAAATGGGACATGTCTCGTGTTTTTCTCGCTTACTTTGATAAGACCAACATATTATCGGGCAAACGCCTACAGGCCCTCGTCTTGCCATCACAGCATAATTAATTAAGAACAGTTTTAGATTGCCCGCAGCTAGAAAATTATAAATTATAATATTCCACTACCTTTTACGTCATGTTAAGTAATTGCACTATAAAACCAAAACCAAAACATGTTTTGTACATAACTGCGCTGACCGCAGGTAGGCAGGCATACAAAGAGATGAAAAACATCCTAAGTAATAATGACAGCAAGGTTTATGGGTGAATGGTACTGTTTAATAGATAATTACTCAGAGATTCGCAGCATTATTGGGTATAGGCAGCTGAGGCCACAGGCTCTCCTAAAACCTTATTTTTCTCTTTGTGCATAACATCGACGATTTCAGCCGATTCGACATTGACGCTTTGGTGTATGGTTTGCATTATTAGATTATTACAGAGAGAGAACAATAGGATTTTTGGAGGGTCGGTAATTATTATAAGATAAATGGGTTATTGCCTAAGCGTGAGGTAAAGATGGTGGGATATTGGCCAAGTTCTTTTTTTGCATGTTTATGGACCGAGAAGAAGTGGAGGTCCATGAACAAAAAAGAACGAGGCCAATATCGAACCATTTTTACCCCACGCTTGGGAAATAAAGGATTTAGCATATGATTCGAAGGATCCCAGAGAGAGTAAATTATTTATCTTTTTAAGAGCACTGAAAAGGAAGCCAGTTAAACGTAAAATCAATGGCGCGTGCTACTTTATTCTGATAGAGTAGCACGCGCCATTGGCTGCTCTGTCCTTTTTTTTACGAATTTCTCAGCAGTTTCAGAGTTCCAACGCAAAATGTATCCTTTGAAGTCAACTTCAGTCGAATATTTGTTGAGTTTGTCGCTCATACGCATGTAAATTTTCAATTGAATATATTCGTTTGGTGAAAGTGTCGGCATGGCGAAGATAAACATTCTTCTTCAGCGCGAGTTGTTTAAAGTTAAAAGCTTGCTTTGAGAGTTCAGGGAAGATGCACTTAAAAATAAGTATCCGATAATATTTTGCTTCTGTGAGTGCTCGTATTTTTCAGCTTTTAGGGCCGATTCGCACTAGCGGACAAGTTTTAAATGTCATAACATTTTTGACAAAAACAAAATTGTCGCGACAAGTCAGAAACATTTTGAAGAAAACAAAAGGTGTAATTATTGGTACAATAGCTTTACACGTGCTTCTGGCATCCTTGTACATTTCTCGGCACGGTCGTCTTGTGCAAATATCAAATAATCAGGCAGATCAACGTGGTGAAAAATTTTAAAACGATTTGCATTTTAAGTGCGCGTGTAGTGATGTTTTTGTGCTGACCTGGGGGAAAATGTGGCAAGTAAACTATTTCTTTCCCCCTCCATTTACCGGCACAAACTGGTTCCCTCCGCATTCATTTGTTCCAACCCCGGTATTACCATCCTTCCACGACCTCACCTCGGCACACAAACATGTTTTGCCGCCTATCGCGGAAAAATTTCGCGTGTTGTTTTTTAGTACAATCCAGACCAAACACAATAGCCAACCAACAACGTATTGTTATCTGGCATTACGAGGGGCGTTGGAATGCGACTTGTCATGACTTGTCCTGCCCTGAGGCAGGACATCGGCCTCTTTGAAGATTTGTCCGTTTTGACAAAATTTGCACTTGTCCAATAAGTCGTTCGCACTTGTTTTTGCGATTGTTTGACAAAATGTATCGCGCGTGCAACGCGGACCAATCATAAGACAACTGCTTCTTTGTTTTCCTGAATTGTTTGATAAGTTCTAGGTCTCAAAAAAACGTATTCGCACTTGTTTTCTGTGACAAGTGACACATAAATGATGAAATCTACCGATTGTTACAAAATTTGTCCGCTAGTGCGAATTGGCCCTTAACTCGATATTCTTTGAAATATTCGTCTCTTTCAAATTATAAATATTTCATTAATCAAATTCTGAAATTGTTATCGTTTTAGAAAGTGTATAGCATAAGCTTTCGTTCAGAACTAATCTGTTGGACCTACCAAAGCAAACAATGACAATCTTTCTTTAAGCGAAGCCATTCGGCTGTAAGAAACTAAATAAAGGTGACCTTCTTTGAGTTTGTTTTGCTTGTTACACTAAATTTGGCAGACTGCCGAGACGTACTCTCCCCCAGACCTTTCCGGTCATGGTAGCCGTAGTAGCGCCTCGCCGTAGTGTATCTTTAAGTCCCTACTGTTGTGAGCGACACGGCCTATATGGCGGCTATTTTGAACAGATTTTTGATTTTCAGAAGCGACTAGTTTCCGGGATATGGGAGGTATGAGCAAGACGTTTTCAGAAAACATTCGTGTGTCATTGTTTCATTCACATGCAGATCCTAATGACTGCCAAAACTATTTTTGTGGGTGAAATTCGAGCTTATTTCAACACGTGTCGAACGTTAGAAGCGACTGAAGTGTCCTACCTTGTCATATTATTATACACGGTAATAGTAGCTAATAGTAATTAGTATCACCCAACTAGTGGACTAATGCAAATCCTGCATTTTGATTGGCTACGCTACTAGAGGACTATTAGTAATAGTCATCGAGCAGCGAAATTCGTGACGCTTTCTTTCGTTTTATTCCCAAATAAATATTTCTTCAACTTGCATCTGCTAACTTTATTATTGCTTTTTCTGTCCGACTACTTGGGTGATACTAAAACAATTAGACCCTTCGCCCTCAAGGGCTACGGGTCTAATTGTTAAATAGATGCAAAATAGCTCCAAATTGCTTGCCAGCACCCTGTAACGTTAGCAAACAACACCATGTTATGTTTGATCGACTTTATTTAGCAATTTCGCCTTTATTTATTGTTCAAAAGTTCCCCGTCTAAAAACCCATACAAATTCTTATGTAAAGACCGCCATTTTAATATATGCAATTAGTATATACACACTCAGTGATCTTGGCTATTCCGGCAATCTGATTGGTTCGCTATCTCGGGCTAATGCCGCATTATTCACTCGCTGCCGAGTGGATAATGCATTATCCCATAAAACATAAAACAAAATGGCCGGCGTAAACTCGCGTTTCGCTAGCGTTTCAGAATCAAAAATAGTGAAAATAAAAGACGACAGCGAGCCAGAAAACATAAAGAAGGCAGCGAACTCTGGCCTAAAAGTTTTTAAAGATAAGTGAAGAAGTCGTGTTTTGCAAACAAGTGTTTTTCAGTTTGTTTATCGAGATAATTACTGTGATCAATTCGACCTATCGCTAAATAGGCAGCATTTTAATCTTCACGACTACAATTTGTCTCATTACGAGTATTTCTGTAGACTGGTTTGCCTGACGGAACGAATTTCTCACCGAAATCGAGGAAATAGAAAAAGAAGAATTGAAGTTTTATATCTCCGCGAGAAAACAAGACAGGTCATGTTACAACCATAGGCTTACCAGACTGTGTTTGTGAGGTCACAGTACGCCCCATATAAATATTCAAATATAAAATATATATATTCGCTATTGTAAATATTTAAGCTTCCTAAAATCGGCTTTTACTGCTGTCTATTTGCAACAAAATGAATAAGAAACATTTTCGCAATGTTTAAGTTTGCTTTTACGCAGTTTTTTTGACGATTTGAAGCATGCGAGAGCAGTTCTATGAGTTTAAGTTTTGACTCGTGTATAGAATACTAATATTTACACAAGGCGTGCAACTTCCACATCCAAGAATCGGGTACCGCCTCTGGAATGTAGCCCAAAAGCGCTTATTTCCATATTCAGGAAATTCACTGAATATTTAAATAAATTAATTTCCCAGGCCCGGTTGTCTTCGGCTTTGCTGTCGACATTTCCGAAGTGTTTCTTTGGGGTGTCCCAGAGGAGGTTTTGTAGTGGGGCACGTTCTGCTTTGTAGGGCGGGCATAGGCAGTGATTTTGACCAATGTTAGCGAAAATTGCATAAACTGTCCCGACAACTGGTACATATCATGGTAGATCGGCAAATTTACGACCTAATTTGATATTCCAGCAAAGTTTAAAAGAACTATTCGCGAACTGATTGGACTCAAATTTGGCCAGATTATAGTTCAAAGACTGTTCTATCGAGGACCGGGAGCTCTTACTAAAGCGAGTAGGGGAAAGATATTTTTTGGGCTACATTCCAGAGGCGGTACCCGATTCTTGGATGTGGAAGTTACACGCCTTGTGTAAATATTAGTATTCTATACACGAGTCAAAACTTAAACTCATAGAACTGCTCTCGCATGCTTCAAATCGTCAAAAAAACTGCGTAAAAACAAACTTAAGTGCGCCTTTCTACAATTTTCGACCGAACAGCGGCACAAGTCGAAAAATCGATTTTGCTCATATTTTGCATAAAGATAGGTCCCAGTGAGAAACTAAACGGACTGCAGTTAGTTTGTCCTGATACAGCTTCCTTTCGTAGAAATATGCAAAAAACGATTTCGCCCCGTTTGGGCTCAAAATCCACTTCCGGTTAGACTGAATTTTGTGAAAATTTGATCGTCTCGTGCATTATACTACAGCTGTTCATGAATCTTTCAATGATATTTATAATCTTTTCAGGTCTTCATTGTATGACTGAGCGAAAAATAAAACAAATGGAGATTAGTTTTGAGCCCGAAACGAGCCAAAACTGACACACTAAATTTGCAAATGTGTCGCAAGCGAAATTATGCAGTAAAACATTGCCATTTTTTTCTATGGGCGATAACTTTAAATATCGTAAAAATACTTTCTATGGGTAAACTATACACCCATCTGCTATAATATCAAAAAAAATCTCTGGGGAGATGGTTTTCAGTGGCCCGCTTTGGCCTGTGTTTATCAGTAATTTTGCCGAAAATCTGTTGTTTGAAGTGTAAACAATTGCGTGACACGACTGGTAAACCACGAATAAAATTATTATTTTTTAAAAGTACGTTTGACGTTCTAGTAAGAATTCAGCCAAAAAAATCATGCAAATAAATGGGCCAGTTGGTGAACTCCTTGAAGAAGTAGGAGCAATGTGAGATTTTCTCCGTTCACCCGTTTTGGAAACTTGGCGTGATCTTTACAAACTTTGATCAGAAAATGTTAGACGGTAATTAATTCAGTTAAATTTATTGAAGTTCTCACTATCATTCACAAAACCAGGTCTTATAAAGGAAAGGTTAAGCATTCTCAGATTCACTGATAGACGTAATCACGGGTCGATATTGTTTGGTTCCTTACGTGATCTAAAGGGAACTCGGGTAATAATTAAAGTATGTTTTTTGCCGACCTCGTCGGATCTGATACCTGTGTTTTTATGCAAATTTGTTATCACTCGTTTTATTCTAGTCCTATACAGCAGGAAAATCTAACACTAAAATATGTTGGTTTAATCCATTTTCAATTAGACATGAACAGTGTAACTGAAAATTAAAGAATTTTATGGTTTACTTTTCCAAGTTATGGACAAAGATCTATTTTCAGCACGATTAGTACTTTTCAAACAACTGAAATTTTGAATATGATTCATGCCAGAATTTATTGTAAAAGTTGTACCAGCCTTGAATCTAACTTCTTTGGCGACTTTTTTAATTGCTAATTAAATTATCTTTATTTTGAGAACGAGATTCCGTAAATTCGACTCTTCGCTGTTGTGGATAAAACAAAATGGATGTTTGCTGTTCTTTTAAGTCATTAGTTGGTGGTCAGTGCTTGGCCTTTGGTCGCAGGGACAGAAAGCAGTCTATGGACATAGCCCCACTGCTATCATGCACTAAAAATATAACACAGCACAAGTCACTCGATCTGGTCAAGTCACACTGTGTCACGGCCAAGAAACATGAGAACTCGGATTTATGGCATGTTGATTCTTCAGATTCGCGCCCGCTTCTTTCGCTCGCCCCCAACTACCGAGACAGTCTCCCCCTTTTTTTCCTCGCTTGCCCGCTTTTTTTAATCGCCCCCAACTACCGAGACAGTCTCCCCATTTTTTTCCTCGCTCGCCCGCCTTTTTTCGCTCGCTCCCAACTACCGAGAGAGTCCCCCCTTTTTTCCTCGCTCGCCCGCCTTTTTCGCTCGCTCCCAACTACCGAGAGAGTCTCCCCTTTTTTTCCTCGCTCGCCTGCTTTTTTCGTCCGCCCCCAACTACCGAGAGAGTCGCCCCCTTTTTTTCCTCGCTCGCCCGCTTTTTTCGTGCGCCCCCAACTACCGAGAGAGTCCCCCCTTTTTTTCCTCGCTCGCCTGCTTTTTTCGTCCGCCCCCAACTACCGAGAGAGTCGCCCCCTTTTTTTCCTCGCTCGCCCACTTTTTTCGTGTGCCCCCAACTACCGAGAGAGTCCGCCCCCTTTTTTTCCTCGCTCACCCACTTTTTTCGTGCGCCCCCAACTACCGAGAGTCCCCCTCCTTTTTTTCCTCGCTCGCCCGCTTTTTTCGTCCGCCCCCAACTACCGAGAGAGTTCCCCCCTTTTTTCCTCGCTCGCCCGCCGTTTTCGCTCGCCCCAACTACCCAGAGCCTGGAACAGGCTAAGTGAAAACCTGCAAAGAAGTTGTCTGTTCTCCACCCAGTGTTTGAGAATTGAGAAATCCGTTTTATTAGAATTTGATCGAGATCAGTATTACGTATTACCCAAGTAGGATTCGTAGGTGCTTTTTTCTACATACATGTTCGCTGTTGAAATATTTTGAAACTCCACCCCGTTAGTCACCGGCCCCACGCCCCACCCCTCTCGACCTCTGACATTCCACAGACCTGCTGGCTCCATCCCACCCCGTCCCACCCATTTTAAGTACAACAGTTCTCCATCCTCCGAAAATTGGCTGATAATTTTCAGGCCTCGCATAGAGAAAATTACCCTTATGCAACTGAAACAGCTATCGGTGGACAGCCGGATCAAAAGGGCCAGAGAAAAGGAGCGGCGAAGAAAAGGGGCTTTTCCTTTCCTTAAAAGGGGGGTGAAGGTGGAATGTACTTGGCACCGATTTCATGACAAGAAAATTCCGATGTTTTTAAACAAAAGGGAAGAACTGGTCTTCTTCCTCTCCACTAGATTCACTAGTGATTGCAGTTTATGTCCACAAATGTAATGTGTTTATCTAGCGAACGTGCAGTACTAGACCAGAAATGACACTAGACCAAAAATATCCCTAGAATGATCATGCAACGAATGAAGTGAAAGTGGGGATTTTTTTTACATGTGTACCAAGTATGACTGAAGCGCAAACAAATTTTCGATGTCATAATATTTTTATTAAACGTGTGCTGGACTATCCGACCTTTCGTCGTTGTTTTTGTTGTTGTTGTTGTTTTTTTTGCCGACGCTGAACGCTATGAATTCTCTAAACAGATCATTGCTATTTCATATCGTTATTACAGACAGTGAAATCCACCCTAAAACAATTTGTTACTAATTTTAGTGTGAGAAACCACTGAGAATGGGTTAGTTGTCAATCGGCCATTTGTATGAGTCAGGATGAGTAGGTTATCGTCGTATGAAAAATTGTAAAACAGGCTCATCAAGCAGAGCACCCCAGTATCACCCCAGTACTTAATTATTAAAGGTAAATATACTACGTATGGACAAAACATCGTACATGCTCATCTAATTTAAATTTCAGCTGAAGAAAAGTAAACAGCACTTAGCTACCCGCGGGAAAAGAACCACCTAAAAAATAGATCCAAATTCGTTATACACGTAAATAATTAAAGAAGTAAAATTATCTCTTTGAGTTCCTATCTACAATAAGCGGGTGATATCTATTCGTTTTCCAATATTATTACCGACTCTCACTCAAAACTTGAAAACCTTCGGGAATTGTGACCAGCCATGTCACGCAATTGTTTACAATTCAAACAACAGATTTTCGGCAAAATAACTGATAAACTCAGGCCAAAGCGGGCCACTGAAAACCATCTCCCCAGAGATTTTTTTGATATTATAGCAGATGGGTGTATAGTTTACCCATAGAAAGTATTTTTACGATATTTAAAGTTATCGCCCATAGAAAAAAATGGCAATGTTTTACTGCATAATTTCGCTTGCGACACATTTGCAAATTTAGTGTGTCAGTTTTGGCTCGTTTCGGGCTCAAAACTAATCTCCATTTGTTTTATTTTTCGCTCAGTCATACAATGAAGACCTGAAAAGATTAAAAATATCATTGAAAGATTCATGAACAGCTGTAGTATAATGCGCGAGACGATCAAATTTTCTCAAAATTCAGTCTAACCGGAAGTGGATTTTGAGCCCAAACAGGGCGAAATCGTTTTTTGCATATTTCTACGAAAGGAAGCTGTATCAGGACAAACTAACTGCAGTCCGTTTAGTTTCTCACTGGGACCTATCTTTATGCAAAATATGAGCAAAATCGATTTTTCGACTTGTGCCGCCGAAAGTCGATTTTAGTCGACTTTTGTAGAAAACGGCACTTAAACATTGCGAAAATGTTTCTAATTCATTTTATTGCAAATAGACAGCAGTAAAAGCCGATTTTAGGAAGCTTAAATATTTACAATAGCGATTAGCGAGAAAATTTGAATATTTATATGGGGCGTGCTGTGACCTCACAAACACAGTCTGGTAAGCCTGTGATTACAACAAGGCAACACTCACCTCAATTCGAGCCGCCATTGACAGGCACCTTCGCAAAAACGAGCCAAACAACAAGCCTTTCTCGATAACTTCGAAAACTTTGTTTGATCAGTTATCGATTTCCAAGCAGACTTTCGATTAAAGTTGCCGATTTGAACTGTGTAAAAGGACCATTTTGACGAGGATTTTATCGAAGATTGTGTATTTGCCATGTTAAAAGAATCTGAATAGTTTTGTACGTGTTTCACGCATGAATTGAGACGTCAAATTAGACGTCAATAAAATTGCCTTTCATAGGTTTCCTTTTGACAATGTCTAGATTGTCTGTTTTGAGATCACTTCGTGTGTATATACTAAAACAATTATTCTTTGAAATCGAGGTGAATAGCGGCAGAATATTTACCTCGCCGCTACGCGGCTCGGTAAATATTCTGCCACTATTCACCTCGATTTCAAAGAATAATTGTTAAATATCATGCTTGGTCTACCTGTGGTTTAATGAGTGATTGTCAAATTCCTGAATGAATCGGGTCGAAGTAAAGAGCACGGTGTGACAACAAGGAAAATCGTTTCTTTCTAGCCCTCGAAAGGGTCTTGAAATGGTTTAAATTTGCAAATCAATGTTCATTTTGAAGCCTTAAAACAGGAATGTTCACTCCGTCTGGCCGCCACTTTTGATTCTTGGATGTTTTGCAGAGTATTTGCTCCCTTGTGGCGCTTCTGTGGTGCAACCAGTCCTGACACGAGCTTAGGGACGGACCATTATTTTTCTGAAGGGGGGGGGGGGGGGGGGGGGGGATGAAAAATATTGAAAAAAAAAATGTTTGCAGGGCCTAAATAGACAAAATAAATTGTTTGCAAACATCATATGTATTAAAAAAAATAGTTTGCACAGAAGTCAGATAAACTTTTTTTTTAATTTTTTTAACGAAGACAAGTGAGCAGCACAAGGAAAGACTTCTTGTAGTTGTAAGCTTGTCGTCTATTCCGACGCGTTTCGTCTCTAACTGAGACTTCTTCAGGGAATGACTACAACTAGCAAAAAACAGCATATATAGCACCTTCGCGTGCCTAGCTACAACTTCCAATGGATTAGCGCTAATCGTATGCCCCCAAAATATAACAACACGCAATAACATATGTATTAAGGTTTTTTTTTTTTGTAACGTTCGTTTACAGCATATTTTAGTTATTATTCACTTCCATATATAGCACGCGAATGTATAAACGACAAGCTTACAACCACAAGAAGTCTTTCCTTGTGCTGCTCACTAGTCTTCGTTAAAAAATTAAAAAATTAAAAAAAAAAAAAAAAATACTGCCGCCAATCTTCGTAGTGTACGTCTCAGAAAACGAAAAAGATGAGTTCAGAGGTGTTTATTGGTCGCCACCATAAAATATTGAATTAAATAATGATTGATGGCAGCAAAAGCGAACCTCCTTTTTGTGTCAGATCGTGGTTAAAAAAGATTGAAAAAAAAAATGTTTGCAGGAAGGTATTGTTAGAAAAAAATTGCTTGCAGAGGTGCATAGATAAAAAACAAAGTTTGCAGAGAGAGATTTTTCATTCCCCCCTCCACCCCCCCCCCCCCCCCCTCCAGAAAAATAATGGACCGTCCCTTACGAGCTGAATATTGAAAGTGCACTTGCTGAAAGCGTTTGGAGCGAAACACTTCTCAGGAAGAGCTTGAAATTTTCTTCATAGTGTTCGACCCACTCTTGTTCAACGTCAGCGTTAGAGACCTCAGTGAAGAGATTCTAAGCTCAAGGTGCCTGGCTTACTTTGCCGTCTGCTTACTTATCATTAAATATTTTTTGAAAAAATGACACAACCGACAAGTTTACCGAGTTCTTTATTCTTCAGGTATGCAACTGACTTCTCTAACTTTTTCTCCAAATAAAACCGCTACCATGTCGTCAAGTCACTTTGCGTTTTAAGGTTTGTATTGCCCGGTTTTGGTCGCAAATGAACTTCACGAAACTCGACAACATTTGTTGTTTGTTTGCTCTCATTCGCTTCAAGACCTATTTCTTCTTTGTTATCGGACTCCATATCATTAGAATTAGAGACAGAAAATCTTTGCGTTGTCTCGGAAAGTAGTTTCATGGTGCAATTTACGGCGAAAAGCTTTTTAAACCAGCGTCCGAAAAAGATTTTTCGCGCGCGGGAAGACAACGGGCTATCCTGAGCAGTCACCTTGACCGCTCGGGTAGCCAATCAGAGCACGAGATTCGCTTCATCTTGACCGCTCACTGAGCTGGGCATATAATAAAGGGAATTTTAAATAATTAGTATTGATAAAAGCAACTACACGTCGGTCTCTGGTCACACCATTACTTTGCGTAACTTTACTACGCAGAATTTTACGCGTCTTTTTGAGTGTAGTGATCACTTACTTTGTATAAATGCCTATACCAAATTCTATGGAAGAAAAACAAATTATCACTGGAAACGAGATCTTAGCCACAAAAGAACTTGTAAAAATAAAATGGTGGCCTCGAAAACAATACATGCTTAGAACACTTTGAATTACTGTTAATTAAATTGTGTGACTTTATCGTCAAATATGTATAGCTCACTTCGAAAAAGGGTGGCAGGCTGGGGCGAGAGTGTTGGCGTGAGCGATTGCAGGGTTATTTCGGGAGAAACAAAATAGAATGATGGAATTGAACGCTTAATGTGATGGTGATTTTAGGGTAAAATACCAAACCCAGATGTTCTTTTCCTCATATAGTTTTGTTGCCGAGTTGCTTTAGAGTTTTGACAATTTTTTTCGGGTATAAACTGAAATTAAATAATGTCACTCTATTTCAAAGAGGAAGAATAATTGCTCTGATGTGGTCGGCTGTTTATTGACGGGCTGCGAGAAATGGGTGTAAGCGTAAGTTGAGTTCAGATCCCAAACTGGGGAAAATCATTTCAAATTCAAATTTGTTCTGCATGCAGCGGCTTTCGTTTTAAATTTTGAAACGTGGTTTCATTTCCAGTTCAACAATGTGAGCTCGATCTGTCGCTATTTATAGCGGGTAGTTGGAATGATAAACAATCGCTCTAAGGCCACTTTTTTTTCCATCTTTGACTGGCATTATGCTATTTTAGGCCATCCCCACTGATCGCCTGACCGAGCCAAGTTTTTAACTACAAGCAAATAAACAAACAGAATATACGAATGTGATCCCATTTTCCCTTTTTTCTGTGACAATTAAATAAGTACTTATAACGCCGTTTTCGAAAACCATTTAGAGAGACCGTGTCATGATGGCAGTCACGGAGAAGATAATTGTGATCAAGGGCTCACTTGCAGTTATTAGTAATAATTATTGTTCGGCAGTTCTGTAAATCGTTCGTTGTCTTCTCTAGACTTTATACATAAATACTAATATATTTTTGGTTTTCACGTGACGTCATCAAAAATCTTAAATCCAAGATCGCAAGACCCCTGAGTTTTTATCCTTCACTAAGGTAAAGTCTGCGTCGAACCTACTAGTGGCTCATACCGCCGGAGCTTATCCCGGTTTCCGTAGCATTAAGTGACTAGGAGTATTTCTACTCCCCCCTGGATGGGATACTAGTCCATCGCAGGGTTACCCCCAGCAGTATTTCGCCGGTACCCATTTATACACCGGGGTGGAGAGAAGCACTATGAGAGTTAAGTGTCTTGCTTGAGAACACAACACAATGACCCCGGCCAGGACTCGAACCCGGACCGTTCGATCCGGAGTCCAGCGCACTAACCATTTGGCCACCGCGCCTCCCATTTTTATCCTTCACTGGCTAGTAGCAATTCTTAATATATATCTTGTCGAAGGTTTTTAGCTCGATAGCAGCCGCCGTCTTTAAGATAGATCGTTTTCAATTTCGGAATTTCACGCCACGCGACATCAAGATGGCCGCCAGAAGGCTGTCATGTATGCTTAAAAAAATGCCTCATCCTGTAATTTTTAACAATCTGAACAGTCGAGGTTTTGCGAGAAGTGTTTATGTGAATGTTTACTTGTTCATGAAAGTGATCTGACCGCCTTTTGTCGCAAAAGTTAATTCCAGATGTTTTCATTGATTTCCGGCCGCCATGTTGGTGCTCATCTGCATAGGCACCAACATGACGTTTCCATACTGTGCTCTGTAAATTTGCGTGGGACATTTTGACGGATAACTCGAGTAAGGAATACCGTACAAACCCGAGACTTGGACAAACAGAATATCTGGTAATTTTCTACCACCTATAATATTCTCGAGATTTTTTTCACAGAATAGTTTTCGATTTACTTTTTTGCAGCATGACCTGAATGAAAAAGAGCAATAGATCTAGGCAGGCTTAAAAGCGGAGCTCCCATTTATTAAATTTTTAGCTCGAGTCAATTGCAGTGTTACCAAATAAGTAGCCACACAATATTTCTAAGCTTATACGGTGGCCCATATAGGTAAAAAATAAATTTTAATCGCTCATAGTCAAACTTGATGTCTTATAAACCTCTTATGGCCTTGTTGACGAAGACGACGTCAATATATTTCGTGGTTAACCCGTCTGAATTTTTTTTGGCCTGTGATGGGTTCTAAAATTGAAATTGACGCGTGCAGTTTATTGGGTTCCTCGCGTACGCCCGTAGGCTCAAAACAAAACATTATACCGCATGTACACTAATTACAGCGCGAAGCGCGCTACTGTTTCCACTCGACCAAGATTTTTGACACTTTTTTGACACTTTTTTGATTGAAGGGCGGAGTTTAACAGACCGTTTGATTTCCCGCAAACAAGACGCGTGTATGTAAAGAGTATAGCTAACTGTCGTGGGTCCTGGGTCGTGGGTAGAAGTCGTGGGTCGTGGGTGTGGGTAAAAGTCGTGGGTAACAAAAAACACCTTTACACCGTAAGTTTTCCAGAGTTAGACTCCAAATCGCTTTGTGTACTCTGTGGACAAGAACTGGCACGGTAATAACACCGGGGAGGGTGGGAGAAGGGAAAAGAGGTTCATTCTTATAGGACTCACACCAAGACTCCTTCTTTCCCAAAATCGTTTGTGTGGAACTATTTATTTATTTAATAGCAAGAATCTTTATCAGCGTTCTATTTGGATGGTTTAAACAAACGGCTTTTGCTTAGTGTATAGGCATATTCATATTCGTTTCTTGTCACCATGTTCGGGCAATAAACCTTGCAAAGAGCATCTAGAGTAGAACGACCTATCCAATCAAAGCGCGAGAACTGAAATGGTTTCTAACGACGCTAAAACAGCGAGCGGTTTGCTCTCGACGGTAGTTTATGCTTTGACAACATAGAGATACGTAATTAAACTTTGCCCGTTATAAAGGACTTTTTGGAAAGGCAGGTCAACAGAAACATGCCTAACAGAACTCAAGAATACAATAAGAATAAAATTATTCTTCAAAGGGGGAATGAGGGCAAACAAGGGTCGATAAGTTAAAAGGAAGATAAGACTTTCATCAGAACTTATAACGAATATTTCGTGTTTGTGAATAGTTTCAAATTCAAGGAAACTTCAACATATTATTTTTCCAACGTAGGAAAACACCAACGGAGTAATTAAAAACGAGAAATAAACAAGGATTACGAATGGCTTACTTGATAAACTTTGCCAATTTTTGCAAGATCGTTTTCCGTGACCTTTATTTTATTTATTTTATTAGCGTTTTTTAAATGATTCGTTTTATTCCTTTAATAAGGAACAACACTAGAAAATGTCGCTTGGCCGGATGTTCAAACTGTATCAATTTTATTCCCAACAAGTTGCTTTATTGAACTAAACTACACCACCATTAAAATTAGATTTAACATTGCTTTGGAAAAAAAAGGCTGACTTTCCTATAGACAGGGAACCAATTTTCCAGGCAAACCTGAAAATCTTAATTATGAATTTTACTAATCAAATTATTATGGCAGACGCAAAATATTAACAATGCTTATATTTTTACGGTTTTATGTAATGTAACAAGCTAAGAGTTTCGATAACAATTGAATCATTATTACCAAATCATTGTCTAGGAAAGAAATTTCGTTCAGTGAGCCTCCTAACACGTAAACTGAGAAAAACAAACAACAATTGTCATCAAACAGAAACAACGTTTAGGTTAGACATGGTTATGTCCTGCATCAAAGTTTTGGCGCTCTTCAAATGAAATCTAAACATTTCCATTGAAAAAAGGGATATGAGCGGCGTCCATGAAATTTGAACCAGCAGCTGTTGCTTAGGCGCAGTGGTGAAGTTCTCGGAGAATCTTGTTTCACTACATCAGCGTATGAAATGGCAGAGGAGACGCTATCGGACTCCATTATCGAAAAGGATAACTCGCAACACGTTGTTTTCTCTCGGATCCTAGGCCGAAAAGGTGAATGATTTAAGTTTTACTATCCTTTGTTCAGTTACCATGACGCCTGAAAAATACCGATATGAACGTGCAGCGGCCGTGGGAAAGAATGTCAACCTCAAAGAAAGAACAGACAGGGGAATTGGAGCCTGGAAATCAGAGAACCGGTGCTTTGTAATAAAAGCCTAGCCCTAACGTTTAAGAAGTAGCTTTGTTTTAAGTTTCAGCTCCTGTAGTTTTACAAAGAGAAATGTTTTCAAAATGAAATAACGTTTTCTTGTCAAAAGAAATAAAATACTATAAAGCTCTTTAAAGTCCTCCTCTCTTTACGCCCCCCTCCCCCCACCCTCTCTAAGGGACGGACCATTATTTCTTTGGAGGGGGGGGGGGGGGGGGGGGGGGGGGGAAGGGTTAAAAATATTCCGGATAAAAAAAATTGTTTCCCGGGCCTAGAATAGCGCTCCGTCCCTAATTAGCCTCGGTTGGGAAGTTAGATTTTTCTAAATAAACCATCGTGGTCCTGAAGATTTATTTTGGGAACAAAAAAGCTGTTACTCAAGACATAAAATCAAGCGGCGCTACTCTTGGCTGCAAACATGTCGACCAGACACAAAAATATAGCGCGCCTAGCCTAGCCTACCCTGTTCCAGGCTCTCTATAGTTGACGAGAGCGAAAAGAGTGGGCACTACATGTGCAGGGGCAAAATACAAGCCTTGAACCGCTAAACTTGACTTTACGGAGCAAAGGTATGGACGTTACCTTTCTTCTTTTCTCTCATCCCTAGTCGTACCAATTCTTTTTTGCAGAGTACACTAAGCGATTTTTAAATTAAGACTTTCCTTGAAAAAAAACTTGCAGTGTATAAAGCCATCTGTAAGCTATTCGATTGACATTAGGAATTATTAATTATTATGTCCACAGAGTACACAAAGTGATTTGGAGTCTAACTCCGGAAAATTTACGGTGTAAAGGTGTTTTTTGTTACCCACGACTTTTACCCACACCCACGACTTTACCCACACGCACGACCCACGACTTCTACCCACGACCCACGACCCACGACAGTTAGCTATACTCTTTGGTAAAACTATTCCTCCAAGTCAATAAGTTGTAACCGAGAAATAAAATCTTTTTTCAAGAGGACCTTTCAAAACTGTTGAGCGAACGTGAAATGTAAAGACTCAATGAGAATAATAAGGCCCGTTCCAAACGCCGCTCCACTCATGTGCCGAACCTACTCACCAAGGTTCGACCTTGGAGCGACTTTGGAGCGACAGCTGATTCAAACGGCGTATTTGTGTCGAACTTAATTCGCGGATACAAGACGTTAACAATAATAATGTTGACTGAACGTCTGCGTTGAGGATGATAAAAGGTTTTTGCTGTCGAAATCAGCAAACTATTACGCAAGTTTTGCTATAATAATAATATTTCCGGAAAAGCAAATTCATTCCGCGAGATTTATATTATTTAAACTGGTTTTCTCTTGAGAATTAGTTTGTAAATGCTAATCTACAAATCTGATCTCACAAATTCAGGGCCCGCGCAGAGGGAGGGGCTGGGGGGGCTTTAGCCCCCCCACTTTTTTACAGTAAAAAGAAAAAATAATAAGAACGTAAGTAAATAAGCAAGTAAAGAAAGAAATAAGGAAAAAAATATTATTTTTATTATTGAACGAACAATTACTAAAAGTATTTCATTTGAACGCCTTTCCAGAAGCTGGTGATAAATTTTGTTTTTGAGTTCCATTTTGGTTAATCATGATCGAGTGCATCTGGTGAATGATCATTCAGTTTCGACTGCCCGAAGAATAAACATTTTGCCCAACAATGATGCAAGGGAGATTTAGTACTGATTTGGAGTAAATTAAATTGCTTCAAGCAGGATTTGATAGTAAATCTATAGGTCTGGTTCTAATTGTTTAGTATGCTTATCCCTGAAGCATTACAATAATATAGCAAGGCCAATAAGTACTATGTGAAAAAGTAACTTTGCAAGACACCAACACGACCAGGCCTCGGTTGTTCAAAGGGTGGATAACGCTATCCACCGGATAAATCACTATCCAGTGGATAGCGTAGTTTGTTTTGCCAACACTTATCCACTGGATAGTGATTTATCCGGTGGATAGCGCTATCCACGCTTTGAACAACTGGGCCCAGAACGATAAAGTAGGGCTACAATCGCGGACAGCCATTCCGTCCTTTTTGGGACTCATCAGCGTGGTGTAGCAAATCTAAATAACGCCAGCTCGAAGGCCAGCGGAAATAAATTGCAATATAGAGCCCGGTACGTTAGCACCATTGTTGTTTGCGGTCCGTTGCTGTTTCAAGTTGTAAAAACATTGCGCTTTAACACACTGTTTGTTAATATTAAATCCACCTTCCGATATCTGAGAGTAAACTAAAACCCTAATTTTCCCAGGGTAGCATGCCTCTGCTCCCCCACCCCTCGCCCCCCCCCCCCCCCCCCCCCAAAAAAAAAAAAAAAAAAAAAAAATCTGGCTCACGCTTAAGCCCCCCCACTCAAAATCTTGCTGCGCGGGCCCTGAAATTGGGGAAACAGCAAAAAGGAATTACCACCAAAACAATTTTCCCATGAAGTTCCGCTTCTCTTGAGCTGAAACATATTGAAAGATAAACAAAATGCGAGCCCGGTGAGCGAATTAATTTACCCGGAATTTTATGCCGTCGTGCTTCATGCATGACTGATCAGACCTAGTCACGCCACTCCACTTTAGACCAATCATGAGCGCTGTTATATCGAAAATACACAGTAATTCATGCATTAGGTTCGGCACATGAGCAGAACGCCGTATGAATCAGCCGCCGCTCCAATGCCGCATAGTGCGGCAGACCCTGCCGAACCTAACGTTTTTTGCCGAACCCAATTAAAACTGCCGGACCAAACTGATTCAAACGCCGCTCTTCTGCCGTACTTTATTCACCAGTTAGGTTCGGCGCATGAGTGGAGCGGAGTTTGGAACGGGCCTAAAAGACGTCGTACAATTCAACACAACATACCGGTAACTTTTAGTCAAATTCGAAACACACCACAAGCACAATGGTCCAACTCAGCTCACTCACTCTCAGAAGTATTTTCCGATGTATATATATAACCCTTCATCTACCAAACTAGCTCGAACAAGCATCTCTTGAAAGTTATCTGTATCGTCGTCATTTAGATTCACATAATAGCCATCTTCGTCCTTGTATCGAATCTGCAGTGCTGGACGTGTGATGTCGCAAGCTACCGCAGGTCCGTCTGATATCCTCCACAAGCGAAGAACACAAATACTCAAGCACGGTGCCATCAACAATGTCTGCTTCTATATAAAACTTCACAAATTAAACTTCATGCCGACGGACTAATGAACTCAAAATAGATCAAGACTTCTCGTCGCGGCACGTATCAATCACAGTGGCTACGCCCACTCTGATGTTCGGCTCTTTTGTTAAAGTGTCAAAAAAGTGTCAGAAATTCGTCAAAAATCTTGGTTAAGTGGAAACGGTAGCGCGCTCCGCGCTGTAATAGACCTCCAGGACCTCTTTGAGTTGTTCAATGTAAAAATGAACCTTGAAATTGTTTTGATTTACAACAAAACGTTCGTGGCAAGAAAATCAACTCAAGGCAAAAACAAAATACAGAAAACCAAAGTGAAGTCGCTGCTAAACACAGTAAACAAATGAACTTACAATGTCGTTTTGACTGTTTTGAACCGTCTTCTTTTTGTTGTGATTTGGTTGCATGATTAACTTCTTCTGTTTTATCGTACGCGTTGCTAAATACCTTAGATAATTTATGTAGATAATTTTCTTAATTTCTGGTTAGTAAATATGTGGTAGAGAAAGTCCAACCTCACTCAGCCAAGCACACGTAACTCGCAACGAAACCGACAAAATATTCGTTTTGCATCTAAGATACACCTAATTGAAGAAACGTTGATCCTGTGAAAAGCATAAACCAAGAACGATAAGACCAAAAGGGATTCTGGGTAGACAGCATCGGTTCGCTTAATAATATTCCTTTTATTGATAATCAAGATATTTTATTTGTTTGGGAACCTAAAAAGCATAATTTATGCCACCCGTCTTATTGTTATTATATTTTGTCACAGACGACGATTAATTTTTCCGATTTCCCAGTAAGCATTTGGGTCGCATCGTTCATGGTTTGTGCTTTACAGGATCAACGTTTCTTCAATCAGGTATATTTAAACACACTCCCTGATAAGCAGTTATAAGAGAAACAAAACAAATGCAAGCGAGCCGAAATCGTGATTTTGATCCGTGAAGCTCAATAATTTGTTTTCAAAATCCAATAATGAATATCACAGCTATCTCCACTAGCTAAAACAGAAACAATAAAAATATGAAATAAACAATGTCTGTATAAAATGTACATACATGAACAGGTTTGAGAAATATATTTTTTTGAGAAATATTTTTCTCTGAAAACCGACACAACTTCAAATTCGTCCATAAATGAAGTATAATTCTCTCAATGTAAAATTAGGCTTATGCTTAGCGCATACATTTACGCTTGTTACCTCATTATTGGAGAAGGCCTGTAAATTCTGCAGGGCAAAGCTTTCAAACCAGCCCAACATGTAAGGATAATCTCTACAACGGAATCCTGTTGTAAATTTGATTTTTTTTTAAGTTATGAAGTAACAAACACCTTTATTTACAGACTTTCTTCAGTATTATTTCTTTGTTGTTGTTGTTGTTGTGTAAACTCAAAAAAGGATGTTTTTTTTTCTGATCGCAAGTCCGACTATTGGGAATTTCAAATTCCAGCACTCCGTTTAGGACTCGCACTAGTTGCGTGCGCGCAGTGATATCGTTTGCCACGACGAAAAGCTCAGACGTATATTTTCTCTTAAATTAACCTACTTGTTACGGACAATCTTATCCATTGTCTTGAAACAAGTCACAACAAAAATGAGTAAAGCTCCACGGCGATACTTCACACTAAAGTATATGCACACGATTTGTTATCCACTGCTCTTTTTTTCAGTAAGACACTACCTCTCTGGAACCTCTATTTTCATTCGCCCACTGTAAACACTACCTCTATTGTTATTCAGGGATAGGGGCATTGTTATAGCCTGTTATGTATTGTTTTAGGAACCAATGAAATAACTCGTTCCGAGAGGTAGTGGGCGACCCCTTTTTTTACTCTCTTGCGTTTTTATCAGTGTTTTGAAATATCGTACTCGTGATTTTAGACCTGGTTTAAACGTCGCATTTTACATGCGCCGAATCAAATTGCCGAATTAAGTGCATGTAAAATGCGACGTTTAAAACAATTAAATTGAGCAGATTTGAATTAAATGCCAGTTCAGTTGAATATTCGACTGCTCCAGTCTCATTGCCGCTCTTAGCCGTTCTTTGCGGAACAACAACGTGAAAAAGACCAGATTTTGCGTATTGTGGACATTCTAAACCACGACGGATAATTTTGGGTTTTTATATTTGGAGTTGAACGCTCAGCAATTTAATGCGACACAATTAAATGCGAAGTTGAAAACCAAATGCCGATTTTTTTTAGTTCGAATCTACTCGAATTAGTATTGTATTCGGCGCATGTAAAATGCGACGTTTAAACCAGGCCTTAGGTTCGTAAACGGATATTTACGCCGGGATTGCTTACTGCCTGTTACTGAGTTCAGATTTTTCCTACCATAAATTGCTTACAAGAAACATAGGAAATTCATTTAACTCTTATTCATTTAGTTTTAATTCTCTAAGGTAGTTAGAAACGCGTACTATAAAACAGAATATAGTTAATGATGCAGCCCAACCAAGACGGTTCAAAACTACATTGTAAGTTTGTTAGATAGGGTAGCACGCGCCACTTCCCAAATCACACACTGTCATGATTCTTACACAAATATTGCTTAAAAATGACTTACATAGCCTGCTCCCAATGAATTTGCTGAGTTTGCTTTGCCGTAAGTTTTCTTTGCTGTGTCGTGAATTCATTTTGTTTAGCCGTTAGCAGAATTTGTTTTGCCGTACTTTTTCTTTTTTGCCTTGAGTTGTTAAGTTAAAAAATAGTATATGGACATCCAAACAGTCTCCTGACAACCTGGAGTGCTCCTGCGCTGGGGTCAACTGTCTGTCTAATTTTCCTTCTTCTAACCCTTCCTTAAATCTCTTAAAATTTCACACAAAATCGGGTATACCCCCACCTTAAGTTTATACGATTTTTTTTTTCTTCGCAACCTCATTATAACCTAAACCGTTAGGTATGAAGCTCGGTTGTCGACTTATGTCGATTACTAGCAAAAATAAAGCATGGGGAATGGAAAAACATTGCAACACAGCAATAAACGATTCTTACTCCGTTAATTTAAATTGAGTTACCTGTCTTGAAGAGGTATTAGTCTTACAATAGGTCGCATTTTTGCTTTAATCATGCCCTTAAGCCAAATCGGCATCAGTAAAAATATTGTTTTTTATATATCTTTAGTAAACAAGGCATGTTCAAGGAAAGACCAGCTAGTTGAAAAAAAGAAACACTTTTATCTTTTCCAGACGGAAGACAGTTACTGCTAACCATTTTTACTTGAAGATAAGAATGCCTTCTTCTTGCAAATGTTGATTCAAATTGGTTAATAAACCGTTAGATAATCCAGAATAACCTGAAACATGAACCCGTGGGCGAATTAAGGTACTTTAAAATTGCGTAGTTTTATGTTCACGTCATAACCTACCCAAACTAATCCGCAAATTCCTGCTTCTCAAAAACTTCATTTTGTTTCATTCATCTGATTCACCTGATTTTACATAACAGTGAGTTAAACTTTTGTATCGGATGCACGGCGGAACCCACAAAACTCATAAAATAAACTTTGAAAAGATAAACACACAATATCATGCAAAATCCATATGAGAGGTGCCCAAGCGTAACAATAATTTTGAAATATGTAAATGATTGTTACGAATCGTCTAACAAGGCTTAAGTATCTTAGAATCTGTAAGAAACTTGAAGGTAGACCAGCAGCGACATCCATTGCCGAAACTGTGAGTAAACAGTCGCTCCACGATGCAAGCTCCGGGTGGGCGAATCGTAGTTAACCCAACTTTCCAAGACTGGGAGTACGAAGATGGCAAGCCGACTTTGATGACCCCGATAAAAAGGCAGATCACGTATCATGTGGAAGAAGAAATCGGCCCCACTGGAACTAAAGAGGATCCGTGGGAGCAGAGCAATTCCCGCGGTGGTATCGATTACTCCCGATCAAGCCCTGATCAAGGATCAAATCGCACAGTATTGACACTATTGAGCTTTATTTGTTTAATATCCATTGCTGCTCTTGCGCTCACAGTATTGATGTTGTTCGGGAAAATCGGATGTGGTCGATGTTCAGCAGACGAAGGTCAGTCAGTATAACTGGTTGATATTTTCAAGCATGTACAATTCATAATGACTTACTTTTCTGTATACTATATAGGTTTATTGTATTGCTTAATCTAAAATATCTACCCTGGTCTTATTTTCCTCAATTTCTGGGTTTTGTCCCTTTAAGGTTTAAGAATTTTAATATCAGTCGTTTTCCAACATTCAGGTACACACCAAAAGGAAAAAGCAAAAACAATGAGAAGAGCTTGAAATGCAAATTTATAATATCATTTTATTTTAAAATATACAGCTATAATCATTCAGCTATAATCGCGTCTATTGATCTCGAGTTTTCAGCTAAAAAATAAAGAAATGTGGCAACAAGATGAGTGTGCTAAGTTTCGATTTAAAAGGATCGAAACGCCACACTCATCTTGTTTCTAAGTTTTGCAATGCTTTTAGGTTGTTTACAATATTTAACAACTACAAGATCACGCAAACGTATCTTTACCAAGGTATTCATTGAATTGTTTATCTCGTCACACCAGAAAACGATTAATTAGTGAAATTAAAATTGATACTTTTTTTTATCCGAGTAACTCTGTTGCTTTGGATATAAGATTTATACTAAGGTATACGAGTACAGCTCACTTAATATCATTTTTTATCTTCGATAAAAGCTGAATCATGAGAAGGTTCTCGTTTGTTACCAACGACGAAATCGTAATAACAATATCTTATTCTATCCATTGTTCCAGCAGTGTTAATTACACAAAAATATTTCATTTATTTTGTTGTCCCGTTGGGATGCGTTTCATATTGTTGTTCAATCAATCGTGGATCCGCCATCACAAAATATACCGATCACGTCACAATACTTCGTTGGCACGTAACTTGCCAAAACAAAAATGCTTGGATAAAGTCAAGAGAGTATGAAGCGAGAAAGTTAATCCACCATATAGGCCTTATTCCAAAGGTAATTTCTCTCAAGTTATTTTTAGACATGGTACCCAGTTCACCCGCGGATGTTAACGCGCGTTGCGTGGATGTTCGCGCGTGATTTTGTAGAGACGAGCAGTAACGCAATGGCAGGAAATGTGGTGTGAAAGTGGCTTGTATTCATTTTGTCGCCGAACTTAAATACAAAAACATTCCCATTAAATGATCTGAAGGCTAGAGGGATACTAACCTACAAGAAGAAGTGGTGACAGTCCTTAAACTAGCGAATTTTACTGGAGGCTCGCTTTCATGCAAAAAGAACGAAATATGAACAGTGTGGAGCCATAATTCGGTGTCATTTCCCAATAGATCGTTTTCACCGTCACGCAACAAAAATATAAATCTAAAAACTATTTAGTGAATGAGGTCAAGAAAATAGGATATCATAGGAGAGAAGTAAAGAAGTAATTTCCCCAAGTTTTAGGTCTGTGCGCTGTCCCAAACTTTAGATATTCGTCGAAATGTTTTGCACAAATTTACAGAGCCCAGTATAGATTCGCCATATTGGTGTACCTCCGTGGTACACCAACATGGCGGCCGGAAAATACTGTAAACATCTGGAACTTACTTTGGTCATCTAGGCCACTGATTATCGGTGTTTGACAAACAAACATTTGCATAAACATATTTCCTGCTACTTTAACGTCTCAAATGGCTACAAATTACAAGATAAATGTATATTTTTCGACAAACACGATCGTAACTGCGTGTCACGCACCGCCATTACTCTGAAATTCAAAGTGCGCTGATTTCCAAACGAAGGACGCTACTGAGCTGAAAAGTTGCAAATAGATATAATTTTAGTACCTCTTATGCCTGATGTGGATAAAAACTATGGTGTCTCTTTAGTTTTGGATTTTGGTACCTGATACTTGCCAGACTTTTGTACTCTCACATCCCACAGGAATAATAGTACAATCACCTCTCTTAAAGTTGGCCATTTTATAAAAAGTAAAGAAAATCTATAATAGCATTTTAGAAATATACCGTTAAATGTAATTTGGGCTCTTGGATACTATTTCGAGGTGCGTTAGCGCATTTCTTACAAACTTATATTTTCCAAAGTATTTAAGACGGAATCCATCAGGAAATATAATCGAGTAATATTAATTTACAAGTTGGACAAAATCGGATGCCAGAATAATTTAAATTCTACTGCGTTATTTTCTACCCTTTTCAAAAGCTAAAGATGTCAGTGATTTATAATCCATCAAATATTTTTCGCGAGCGCGATTGGTCTTAACACGTCACGTGATTCAGTCAAAACTGTGGAATATCAGATGATATCCCCCAAGTAATATTTTTCAGTTTTCGAACTTTGCGATTTACGTTCGTATGTTCGGTTTTTATCCCGAGTAAATTGTTAAAATGAATACAACAAAACATTTTAACAGACTAATAATATTTTCAGCGCCCACAGAATTACTTCGACGTCTAAAACTTTTTAAGAAAGATATTTGTCCGCGGACATTATCTGTTCCGAGAAGACTTTGAACAGTTTTCCGAGAGCAAAGTTCAAGGAAAACTGTGAGCTTCGAGGGATAGACAATGTCCAAGGACAAATATCCGTGCATAATTTTGCCCACTAAATACTAGAAGTCCTAGCGGATTCTGTCTTAGTATTGCCAAAGATCGTTCAAGAAAAAAGGAAGTAGTCGAATTGCTTTATTTTTTTTAAAGTTAATTAGGGAAATCCTATACAACTATTTGCTAAAAAAATTAATGGTACATTTTATACAAGTAGACAAACGCCTTTACTTTCACATATTTAAAAAAATGGATCCGATGTTGTTTTAAGATAAAGAGCAGCACAATGGCTGCTAAGAAGCTGGTAAGGAATAAAACAATGATTATATGTGATCATTAAGTGTGGCAAAATCGAATATTGCTTTCCGGTCATTTCCTTTTATTATTTCCAAAACTCGCATGCTAAGGCTAAAAATACTGCATCGAGCCTCCTTAAATCCTGGTACGAGTTCGCGTGTGCACAGAATTTGTGATGAATAGTGGAGACTATAATGCAGAAAAATGGAAACCACTCAATTGGACGTTCTTTTAGTAACTGGAATAATTAGATTATTTGTTCTCGATTTCTGTGAAGGAATAGTTGATTCGCCCTGCGACCTCTTCAACTATTAAAAGCATCAATCTCGAGCTCACAACGTTATTGATTATCTATGTGGTGTAATATGTGCAACTATTTGTTTTAGCTCCTCCCCAGACCCTCGCAACTGGTTCAGACAGCGACATATTAGCTAGGATCAAGGTCCTTGAGGAGAACATGACAAGCCTTCAATTGGATTTGGTAAGGGCATGTGTTTTCACGCAAAAAAAGCGACAGAAATTAGCCAACAGCAGTGCCTTAATGTTTAACTGACCAACTTAGTTTTTCAACCTCTTATCTAAAACACTTCATTTTCCTCTTTATTTTTGTCTAAAGGTGGAGAAAACCAATGAGCTTAAAGGGGTTCGTTCATCACTACAAGATCTTGAAGAAAAATGCAGCGATTTATCACTTGAGGTATTTAGAGGCTTATTATCGTAAAAGCGTCGGCCTTTGCTTGTTTGTTTGATTGCTTGCTTGTCGTCCTTTTCTTCTCTTTTGTTAACCCTCGAATGTGCAAGCACATTTATACCCCCACCGTGGTACAAGGGGCGGATGAAGGTTGATGGACCCCGTCCTTTAGAGTTCCCGGTCTATAAATGCAAAACGAAAATATTTTGAATTGAGTAGAAAACTCTTAACTTATTCTACAAGATGACATAATTTTTGTCGGCTGTGACGTCATAGGACACCATCACGGATTTCACTATTTTTCTCAAAAAAGTCAACAAATAACAGAAATGTATCAGAAATTGATACAAAATCAAGCTAAAATGCTAATGGAATGTAAAAATATACGAATAGTAAAATTTTGTTCAACAATGTCAAAAATTAATTTTTGGCTATACCTGCATGTAATGATGACGTCATAAATCATGAACACATAATTAACATATCAAAGGGATGAATGAACAGCTACTGAATGTTTCAGAACCATTTAGTAAAATAATTTCCTTTTCAAAATCACGAAAAAAACGTCTAGGGGGTGGTGGCATCCCCCCTTTTGTGTCGGTGGGTTAATGTTGGGTTACCTTAACCATGAGGTACATACTTAAGTCGCAACCCCACTTGATTTGCTCGTTGTTTCTTGATTTTCAGCTAAACTTGACTGCATCAAAACTTCAGAAAGCAGACAGAATGATCCATGATCGCATTAAGAACGTGACCGCAACTTTTCTTTTTCAGGTAATTACAGGGCATTTGTAAGTAAATAGCAAAACAAATGTAGCAAATAGGTTACAATTCTTGAATAATTAATACCAACAAGTGGGGGGCTGATTATGAATGAGGATTTGATTTCTTTAGCTTAAAGTGGACGTGGGGAAATCCAGGACGAAGCCTTTTTCAGTTCAGGTTCCCTTCTGAAGAGCTGGAAATCAAAACTACTTTCTCAGATTTCTCTTACCTTCTTCAAAATCCCAAATATTCCAGACAGTTCCCCAAAGGCCATCTTAATGTTTCCGATAAATTAGGTTACTTTAAGTTTCGTTTAGTTTCGTTTAGCTTAGTTTAGATTAGCTTATCTTAGCTTAGCTTAGCATAGCATAGCATAACATAGCATAGGACAGCATGGCATAGCATAGCCTAGCATGGCATGGCATGGCATGGCATGGCATAGCATAGCATAGCCTAGCATGGCATGGCATGGCATAGCATAGCATAGCATAGCATAGCATGGCATGGCATGGCATGGCATAGCATAGCATAGCATAGCATAGCATAGCATAGCATAGCATAGCCTAGCATGGCATGGCATGGCATAGCATAGCATAGCATGGCATAGCATAGCATAGCATAGCATGGCATAGCATAGCATAGCATAGCATAGCATAGCCTAGCATGGCATGGCATAGCATAGCATAGCATAGCATAGCATAGCATAGCATAGCATAGCATAGCATAGCATAGCATAGCATAGCCTAGCATGGCATGGCATAGCATAGCATAGCATAGCATGGCATAGCATAGCATAGCATAGCATAGCATAGCATAGCATGGCATAGCATGGCATGGCATAGCATGGCATGGCATGGCATGGCATGGCATAGCATAGCATAGCATAGCAAAGCATAGCATAGCAAAGCATAGCATAGCAAAGCATAGCATAGCATAGCATAGCATAGCATGGCATGGCATGGCATAGCATAGCATAGCATAGCAAAGCATAGCATAGCAAAGCATAGCATAGCATAGCATAGCAAAGCATAGCATAGCATGGCATGGCATGGCATGGCATGGCATAGCATAGCAAAGCATAGCATAGCATAGCATAGCATGGCATGGCATGGCACATTATTGTTAACTGTTTTCAATTCGTTTTTGTAGCTAAACGTGACGGAAAGTGAACTTCAGGTGAATGACAACAATTTAGCTTCTTTGTTGAAAGAAGCAAAGTTCAACCTGACCACAAAGGTTTGTTACAGATTTTTAATTATGCTTTCAGATAATCTATGATTGACATTTCAAAAATACACTATAAACATATACTCCCTCCCTAACTCTACCAGAACAATGCCAGAAATAATCTCTAGACAATTCTCTGCAACAGTATTTAGTTAATGGCTTTTTTCTTCGTATTTTCGTTGTGGCTGTTGTTGTTTTCGCTTCTAGTAATCACCAAACGCATTATAATATAAACGGGCTCGAGGACTTTTATCTCATTGACACAATATTTTTAATTTCAACATGGCGACCGGCAAAAACAAAAACAGTCCACGAAGTATATGTTTGTCAAATTCATGAAAGCTTTGGTATATTCATACTCTTATTTATGTGGCGTCAGTTGTTCAGTTTACTCTGTAAGCTTCATATATTCAAATTCTGTTTCTATTTTTAGATAAATGAAACGCTTTTAAAGTTGCTTGACTCGGAGCAGAAATTGCAAAACACCATTGAGAACACGAACCGAACGCTGATTGTCAAGGTAAATACATTACCATTCTTTTGCTGTGCACTGTAAAAGTGTTAGAAGAAGCGGGGCTTTGAAATAAAGTGATTACCATCTTTACCATCATCACTTTATATATAAAATACAATATAATGGTTATTATGCCGGGCTATTTTACTGTACTATTGAAAGTGGAAAAGTTGCACTAAAAAATGAATGGTTACACTGATTCTTTTCAGCTGACGTCAACTGAGGCACAGCTTCAGTTGATGGATGAAGAACTTCTTCGTAAAGTTCAGAATGTAAACTCATCACTCGGGGAAAAGGTAACATTTTGAAGCTTTGGATGTCCACCAATATTTACTATAGTTTTGCGAATAATCTTATTATTTTTAACACGTTACCGGACTTTTTTCTAGCAGATCAGTGAAAGATTAACAAAAAGACTATAACTGCCTAAAATCTGCATGGGTCATGCAGTTGTAGAACTGTTTAGCATCGACATTTGCATTTTTGGAAAGACGCTTTTTAATTCCAAAACATGCCGACCAAACACTTTGATTACAACATCACTATAGAATTTAATATTGACGGAATGACTTTTTTACAGAACAGTTGCATTGTGCTAACCTGAATTAAAACTCTTGTGTTTACTTTAATCCATAACTTTAGCTTATTGAGTTTTTCAATTGCCACCATACAGACAAACGCACTTAAAAGTGATCTCAACACAACAAGGAGCCAGCTTATATCCTCTGACGATGCAATAAAGGACTCCTTAACGGTCCTTAATACAACTACGATGCAAAAGGTCTGTACATGTAAGCAACACTTCTTCTTGACCCACCCATCCTTGAATTCGTTAGTTCGTTCGTTTGTTCCGGTTTATTCGTCCGTACGTCCGTGGTCCATCCTTCCGTATACTTTCTTTCCTTTTTTTTTTCTTTTCGTTTATTTGCCTGGTTATTTTTAGGTATTCGTATTCAAGTATTCTTGTACTTTTTTTTTGCACCCTTGTTTGTTTTGGGTGTGGGTTTTATCGAGAGTCGAGGGTAAAATGTCAAGGGTAAAATGTCCGGGGTTATGTTTTTGAAATGTTTCCGGCCTTTTCCTTTACGGAAGATTTCCCGCCTTTCCCGAATTAATAGAAATGCCCGGATGTTAGACAGCGGGTTTCCTCAGCACTTTCTCACCTCCTATTTCACTCGCGCGTGTTCCAGTGGAAGGTTTTTTCGACAGCGTTGGAAGTCTTTTTAAACCAGCCTTTGGTGGTAAATATGGAGAAGAACCTGGAGAAATTGGGGCTTCGATCATGACTTTTAATCCGCCTGGGGACGGAGATTGCTTTTATTCCTCAGCTGCTCAGGCTCTGGGCACTGAAACACAGAGCCTAAGAAAGGTTTTCTTCGATTTCCGCCCAAAGATCTGTTGTGTGCTCCTACGTGCGTACGTGAGGAACTCAATAAAGTGCACTCGTCAATTTCGGTTTAACCTCGAAATATGTTGACATCGCTTTCGTCAACAAAACCATGAGAGGTTTTTACATGTAAGATATTTTATACTTGAAAGTTTAACCATGAGCGATTAAAAACTAATTTATTTTGTACCATTGCATAAGCTTAGGCCTGCCTAAATCTATATATTATTTTCCTGTTTTTTGATTCCTGTTGCATCCTGTTTGCCACTGATATCCGACTATTGTTATCGCTGGAACTATGTGTGCTTTTGTTAGTTTGTTTGTTTGGTTGGTTGGTTGGTTGCCTGTTGGTTTGTTTGCTTTTTTCTTTCGCTTTTTTGGTTTCAGAACAAATTCAGTACAATTCAAGCCAGACAAAAGTCTAGTATTAGTCGATTCGATATTTTATTTTTTTTTTTTTATTTGAATTAAACTAATCAAATATATAATAATAAATATATATAATAAAGATACTAATAAATAATGGTGCAAATTATTTTAGGTACAAAAGCTGGACTCAACTTTGCAAGCGGTATTTACGTTGGCTAACAGAACAAAAAGAATGCTCGATAACTTCACTAATAGTACCGAGAATTCCTTTAAAATGGTAAGGATAACATTGATTGATGCATGGATTTATTTTCACCGTTCAAAAATTGTCAGTCTGACTCACAACAGTTGCAACATTCAACCAAAGTGCATAACGACTTAGTACCGAGCCCAGGGAGGGAGGAGGGGGGGGGGGGAGGTACTCGAAGTATACATGACGGGGGGATCCGACGTATTTTTTTGGGTTGAAAATTTACACGCTCGGTATTTTTTTGGGTCAAGAGATCTGTCATGTATTTTTTTAGGTCTTAAAAAAATACACGCATTGTTTTGTGTCATCTCCGAGCGAACTTTTCGTTTCGGGTTTTCGTTGTCTGTAAATGTGGAGCAGAAGGGAGGATGAAGAGATATTAACAGACATACCAATTTCATAAGCTTGTTAATGCAAAATCATGCATTAGAAAGTTCTGCTTAATTGAATAAATCAGTATTGCGGTATTTAAGTATTTTTTGGGGTTTGAAATTTTGACGCCAGTTATTTTTTTGGGTCTAAAATTTCAGGCTTGTGTATTTTTTTGGGTTTGCAATATGAAGCTCCGTGGGACCCCCCGTCATGTATACCTTGAGTACCCCACCCTGGGGTACCGAGAAGAAGGAAACTCTCCATCACTGCAACATTATTTTAGGTAGCGTATTAATAAACGGCTCGTTTAAAAACACGGAACACCACCAAGCAACGATGGTTTGATTTTTTAGAAGAGTTCTCGGTTATTGGTACAAAAGCAGGTGGCCATAATTTATTCTATTTTTTACACTTGTTGATTTGTTTTGCAGACAGCGACAGAGCTACATGTGTTAAGGTCAGATTTAAATTCAACTAGAAGTAAGCTACAGGCGGCTGATTCCGATTTGCAGGACTCTTTGACAGCTGTAAACACAACCCTAGCAACAAGGGTATAATGATTTACAATTGTTTTTTACCTTTTGTAGCTGATTTGCGTTAGATATAATATATATATATATATATATATATATATATATATATAAATATATATATATATATTTTTTTTTTTTGCGTTCGATTTTTGTTCTGATTTGGATTGTTCCTTGGTTGTTTGTTTTTTTATTTTTTGTATCGTTTTGACTCACGTTGCTTCGTATTTTTTCTTTGGCGTCTTTCATAATATTAAAAAAATAACAATAACTATGCAACGGAAGTTTGCAAGATAAATAAAATTTATACTATGCAGGCCAGACAAATTTGTCAGACACGATTGTCATTAGAAACAAGTGAAGTGTAAGGTCATAGCATCCTAAAAAAAAAAAATTCGCTGCATTTAAGAAACCTGCCAGACTCAGATACCCCTAAACATGTGTGACTTAAATCTTTCTCACTTTCATATAATTGAATATTTCAGATTGACAGTCTTGACTTCGAAACAAACCAGTTATCATCAATGGTAGGAGCAACAAGAAGCGACCTCGATAAACTTAACAAAACATTGGCTGATACTACACTTGAGGTAGGTTTGCCAAAAACCTCAGTGATCAATATTCTTAAAATCTATCTTTGTTATTAAAATTTGTTATCAAAATAAAAAAATCCTTGATGGACTCCGTAAAATTCAAAAGGTAAATCAAGCAAGCCATTCACATCAGACGCCAACGTGTCAGAGACGGGGACTACGACCTTCCCGCCATTTTAACCACTTGCTATCACGTGACTTAGATAATGTAACCACTTGACAATTTATCAAGCTCATTTCGCCTATCAATACTGTGTGATACAGTCGAAAGCTACGCCAGTAATTTGTTTGAGACCTTGCGAAAATAATTCATTCTATATTTTAATCATTTCCGAGGTCAAGAATGAATGTACACAGTCGTATTTATTGATGGTTGTTTAATTGATTGATTGATTTTACTCACTGCCTATGCATTGCCATGTTTATTGCATAGCTTTTCGTAAAGTGCAACATGTGTGATCGGTTTATACAGTGTACTGCGTGGGATAACATATACACATTTGTCTTTGCCTTATTCATTTACATCGGGATTCCATTATCCACAGCTCCAAGATGATCTATTGTCACTAAGAAACAGTTTAAATTCCACCAATGAAAATCTTCATTCTTCATTTCAAAACTTGCAAAACATCACTGCGGAGATAAACAAAAGTTGTACAGACAAGGTCAGTTTAAGTTAATTTATTACACTGTAGAACAGGGCAAAAATACGGACTGAAAGCGGAGCGACAAAATGGCCGAACTAAACTTCAATTTTTAGTGGACTAATAAATCCCTTATTCGATGGTTTAACATATAATACGAGCGAACAATTTGCTCATTGCTTGTATTTTTCCTCGCCTCTTCGGGGCTCGGAAAAAATACTACGCAACTCGCAAAATATCTGCGCGTATCATATGCTAAACCATCGAATAAGGTGTATGTAATTAAATTAACTCTTATATTTGTCTGATTAAAGGGAGAAAATGCTTTTCCTTAAATTCATGGGAAACCACTTTTAGTCTGACGACGTTTCATAGAAAATATATTTTGAAAGGATTAAGACATTTGTTAATAATCAAAATCCAAGAATGTGGAATTGATGACGTCATTTTGGGGATATGACGTTATAACTAGTACGTGACCACCACCAAAATGAACATTTCTGCACAGACTGAGCACTGGGAACGTTTTGTTACTTACGTGAGCTATGATTATTGACCAGTTATACATACTTAAAATATATGTGGTGAATGTAAACGTTATGCCAAGAGAAAAGCAACTAATTTCACAATAGAAAAAATAAGGGACCGGTCATTATTTATCGCCTGGGGGGGGGGGGGGGGGGGGGGGGGAGCGGAGGATTTTGGGGGGGATCACATAGTTTTCTGAAGAACGAAAGGGGGATCAGCCGTAACTGGCAGGCATTTAGGGGGGATCATAAACAAATATAAGAATCTCATGTGGCGATAGGATCGCCGTAAATAACATAAACCGTGTCAATTATTCTATTTTTATGTTTTGGCTTCTTCTCTTATTCAGGCACGATCTCAGTCATATAAATAATCGTTGGTTGTGCAATGGCTTGAAAATACTTAAGTTCTATATTTAAAGAATCATTTTGATATGAGTCAATGGAAACGTTCGTTCAACGCGGCCGAACGATGCGATATTATTAAAAAGAACAGCAACAAGAAAAATATACACATATCAAGAATGTGTTGGGCAGCCCCCTCCACTGATTCTTAGACAGCCTCCTCGTCAGATTAATCGACAGAATCCTCCCCGAGCTTGACTCTTAACCTTTTTTCCGTTTAGACTAGCCACTACCATCTCCATAATTATTACACGCTAAGTTAGTGTTAAAAGTGTTTTTTTTCTTGCCAGTAGCCATAACAGAAGGTCGAGATAAAGACGCCTGACTAATTTCCCAGTAAACTACACTCTTTTATAAGAATAGCATTTTTCTGGCCCAGGCTGAATATTCTTATTTTTCTGCCGATTTTAGGCTGAAAATATTCGTGTGAATATTCTTAGATTATAGCTTATGAATCTCCTTTTTAGAATGTATTGGGGTATCAATTACAAGTTTTTGGTGCCTAGATCTGTATACCATGTGAAAACCGTACATGCTCGTATATGTATTACATGTACCGTTCATCGAACTGCCATGAGCATCGAACATTTGGCTAGTGGAGGTTTTTATCGTTTTATTGCTTTTAGAGAAAGGAATAATTTTATACGGTTAAGTTAAAAACATATAATTGTATCGTATTAACATATTTTCAACACAAAATTATATTCCTTCCAAAATCTCAGTCTCGGATTTATTCTTAAAATATTCTTAAAATTTCGCAAATTTGAGCCTCGGTATTCTTATAAAATGTTATCTTATAAAAAAAGAGAGTGTAGGCATTGATGGCTGCGATGCTTGTAAATTTATTGTTCTTTTTGACTTGAATCAAAACCCTCTTTAGTTACCTCTCTGGAGGTAAGTTTTTCTAGAAGCATATATTTCTTTCTTTTCTAATTATTTTTAGACCTTTTTTCTCTTTTTCTCTTCGCGAAATGGAAACTTCCTCGTCAGGTTCATCAGAGTTGTTGTCAGCTTATTTGAGGCTTTCTGACGTTCTTCGAAGAGTACCTTTATTCGCCCTTGAGCTTCCTGAAAATATTTCAGCTCATCGCTTGCGAACAGTTTTGGGGTATGGTCTTCTGTATTTCATGATATTGAACCGTTCGCTTGCTGTCGATGAATGCTAACAAATCGGCCGGGGAATTGACAGTTCACAGTCATTTATAGTGGCAAAGCAGGAATTGCACTTTGCACTTCCAGCGACCCGCGCCTATAATGAACTTGATATTTTGCAGTGGCTTCATAAGGAGGGGGGGGGGGGGGGGGGGGGGGGGATCATGAAAGCTTCCACCAGCAATGAGGTGGGATCATTAAAATGCTATACACGCTATGGGGGGATCAGGTGAATGCTAAGGTGTAGGAACCAAAATCCTCCGCACCCCCCCAGGCGATAAATAATGACCGGTCCCTAACCTGCCCCAACTTATACGGCCATATAAGAGACTACTGAGAGACATATCATCGCTGCTGTTTTAGGTACAAGTCTTAGGACAAGAGTATAAAAAGCTTCAAAGCGACCTAATAAAGGTCAACACTACTACACTTCAGCAGGTATGGTACAGCCTTTAAATTTAAGTTAGTATTGTCCGTATTGATCACAGCCATAGAAAGGGAGCGGCTAGATTATTATACATAATAGGTCACTGTCTAGACAGTCAGATTGCGAATTTGCCAGTAGTTGTCATAGCGTCAGTTAAGTCAATTATTAATTATATAACTAACCATAATTTTTGCTGTACATGGTTTGTAAAAGTAGAAAAGTAGAAGCACCTTGTAGGCGCTCGTTGCGTTTAAGTACATTCATAGCAATCTATTACTTGTTGAAGGATATTTTTTCTCCCTCAGATAGATCAGCTCGGTTTGTCTATAAATGAGGTACATGCTTTGGCCAACAGAACGGAAGACAACTTTAAAAGTTTTAAAACGGACACTGAAAATTCTCTAATATCGGTAAGCTTGGTTAATATGATAACTCTCTCAAAAATACTGGGATTTTCTTTTCTTTCAAGTAGTTTCTTTCAAGTTTTTCTTTCTTTTCTTTGCTTTCTTGATTGATGTTCTTTTCTCATTTCTCTACTAAGCTTAACAAACGACTTCATTTCCGTCCATACTGCGATCACTTTCTCATTGTCATCTTTCACTTAATGTGAATTTTTGCCTTGACGATAGGTTAACACTGGGCTTGACAGTTTAGAGCAAACGCTTAACTTGACAAACGATGAGCTATCTCTGGCGATTTCTAACACAAGCATGACGGTGAGAATATTTTTGTACTTTCTATGGAGAGTATTTTCAGCCTCGGATTCGGTTATGCGCCCTCGTATATTAAGGGAAAAAGCATTTAGAAATTATTTCTCTAAGGTATTCTTTTTGTCCACAAACAATAGAAAAAACGTCATTCATCCTCCTCTTCGTCTATGAAGGTTTAAAAAAAAACCCTGTCTGATTAGGGTTAAGGTACTGTTGGCGGTAAACTCAGTCTACAATTTCATGGATATAGTTTGAGTGAACGTTATCGTTAAAGACCATTTTGTTGCCGTTCCCGAACAGCTTAACAGCGCAACGGTGAGGCTCGATCAAGAAGACGCCAGTATCAGAACACTGTTAGACGATATCAACACAACATTATCAATTAAGGTACCACATAATTTAGTAAATAGAAATAATAAGTTAGATAAGCCGGAGCTTATCCCGGTTTCCGTAGCATGAGGCGAGACTAGGAGTATTGCTACTCTCCCCTGGATGGGATGCTAGTCCATCGCAGGGTTACCCCCAGCAGTAAATTCGCCGGTACCCATTTATACACCTGGGTGGAGAGAGACACTATGAGAGTAAAGTATCTTGCATAAGAACACAACGCAGTGCCTCGGCCAGGGCTCGAACCCGGACCACCCGATCCGGAGTCCAGCGCACTAACCATTAGGCCACCGCGCCTCCCATCGCAGAACCTTGTCCAAACTTTTTAAAATGAGTTCATATAACTACTTTTCAAGTGTTAAACTGTTCTCGCTGTTGTGGTTGTTGTTATTTTGAATCGAGTGGATTACGCTTTACATACTGTGAAAAGTGCTGACCCAGAAACTAGCATGGCCATTAAATAATATAAATGATTTTACTCATTATGCTAGGTTTCATTTTCTTACAGAATACAGAAAAATATCCGGATCAGTACCCGTGGGATAATCATAGTGTTAGCGACGGAGTAGTCAGGATTAGTTGTGCGTGATATGGCTATAAGCTTTGCATTAAATTTCCTCATCTTGATTTTAAGAAATGAAGATAACTTTTGCTGCTAGAAACGAATGTAATCTGGCCATTGCGCAGATCTTTTTGGATAAATTCTTTGTCACACCCTAGATGATCTGTGATAAAAAGCTCATTAACTACTTTTGATCTCTTTTTCTCCAATCCTATTACTATAACTTCTAAAATAGAGCAGTGTGTGGGGTGCTATTCTTGGGGCAGGCAGAGAAGGCATAAAATATCGATATATGTGTATGTCACTGCAGTTATTAATCACAATCGGCTTTCATGAGCAAAAAATCTAGACGAAAAAAATTGAGTTTTGGCGAATGTTAATTATCTATGGCCTTCATTCGTCTCCAAACTCGAGAATATATTGAACATTCTTTGTTAGAATACATCTTAGCTGACCAGGTGAACATATTTTACGTGTCAAATCATGTTATATTAATATTTTACGGAATTTATTTGATAGGTTGGCATTTAAAGAAGATGATATGGTCATTCATATTACTTGTATAAATGACAACCTAGCAAATCTACACGCAAACGTTATTTCTGTACAAATACATTAAAGGATGAATTCTCGACATCTCGTTTGCAGCTAGAGAACGTGAGTAAGCTGCAGGGCCCAGTCGGTCCTCCCGGCTTTAACGGCTCTCAAGGCCCGATTGGTCCAGCAGGGCCTCCAGGATTCAATGGTACACAGGGACTCCAGGGTGTCATAGGCCCTCAGGGGTTTAACGGCTCACAAGGTGCTCCAGGTCTAAGCGGACCACAGGGACCCCAGGGGGCAGGAAACCTTTCTCAGTGTGAGCACAAAACAAGTACGTCGAGGGCCACCCAAAATCCAGTTACAAGCAACACTCGTGCAGCTCCAGTTAAAGTCACCCTTGGTGAACCAAGTGTAAGTTTAATTACGTTTTCAAAACGATGACCTCAACATTACGTTTTTGGAACTAAACAAAATTTTCCATTTTCTTGTTATCATTATTATTTATTACAGGGGAAACGGATAGTTGGTGCTGCATGTTCAGCAGACTTCGCTCAACAGTATCTTCTTACGACAGCCGTAAACCCAGCCGACAATCAACTATTTTACACCTGTAGCTGTTATGGACATTATGGCACTGGGTTGACGAATGTAGAATGCACCATGCATTACTGGGAATGTCCGCTGACCAGTTAAAACTCTACGGTCTGGTGTATTTAGTGCATGGAAGAACTCTTCCAATGTTCAATTTAAAATTTTACATGGGTTGCATCGCCCAAGATCTTCTCGGTAATGGCCTCCAAGATTGGGCCAAACAGAAGATGAATAGTGGAGAATATTGACAAATTGTAGAGAGTAATTTGCAGGCCAATTTCCACGAAAACAAAAATGTTCTGTGATCGTGTTTTAATTTTCAGGAAACTACTGCTTGTTTTATAGCCAGTATTTCAGCATAGACGGAATATTTAATATTTATCACAGAAAAGGCAACGCCCAATTGTTAAAACATTGGGTAACGGCCTTTCTTACTTGTTTACCAAGTAATTTTTAACAAACCAACCACATTTTTAGTGGCCTATGCTATGCTCTTCAGTGTAAAAACAAATCATAATTTCCCATGGTCTACGCTCTTTTCGGGTTTAAAAAATAACTCCATTAAGTGTCCAAAACGTGCCAATGAAACCACTCGCCTAGCTTGTATGTCCAATTATTATCAATATACGCGGCCAAATTGAAAACCGCCCTCTTGAAAACACGCGCTTTGCGGGCCGCAAATGACTCCTAGCGGGCCGTTAATGTATTAACGGCCCTGCAGCTGATTGGTTCTCGGTTCATCATCCGATGAATATTAACCAATCAGGTCACGTTTAATGACGCGGGAAAACCATTTAGGTGCGTACAGCAAGTTTTAAAGTAAAAAAAGTCTCGAACAGTTTCTCGCTGAGCAAATAGTGTTCGAAAGGAAAAATCAAAGCCTATTTGTTATAAATGGGACAAAATGCAGCTAAAAAATTCGGATGTAGAAGCAAAAGCACAAGGGGAAGACATAAAGAGAGCAACTTCTTGTTGTCTTACGAGAAACGAAACACAACAAAACAACGGTTCACTTCATTTTGTGTTTCTCGGGTCGAGCTAAATTAGCTGAAGCATTGCGGGGATTTTACGCCGAGGCTCAACTGGAAAATGTAAGTTCGTAAATTATTATTATCCACTCATTTTCAGAGACACAGCAGCTCTTTTTATAGACACCTATACAATACATGGGCCTCAGTGTAGCATAGCACAAAATTTTCAACGCGAAATACTTGTATTATTGAACATGTAAAGCTCATTAAATGTGTTAGTTTAAGCTTATATCTGGATGTTCAGGGATGTTATTTGGCCTTGTATATTGATAATAATGATAATTAAATGACTTTTTTCGGGAATATTGTTTATTTGCTCCCTTGTAGTGTCATTTGCGGCCCTTGCGCTTCGCGCTCGGGCCGCAAATGACACTACGCGGGCGCAAATAAACAATATTCCCTCTAAAAGTCATTTTATTGTCCTATTCTCATACAGGGCGTCATAGGCCCTCCGGGACTTAACGGCTCACAAGGCGCTCCAGATTTACCGGACCAAAGTGAACCCAAGGAGCAGGAAATTTGTCCCGGTGCAAGTACGAAACTAATTCGTTCAAAGGAGCTCAAAACCCACTGGGGCGGTTTCCCTCAAGCTGGTATTCGAATTACTGTTGCTGAGCCGAGTGTAGTTTTTTTTTTTTTTTTGGTTTTGTTTTAACCCTATTCAGACCGGGCTTTTTTTAATCTTTTCAGACCGTAACTTCTAGAATATTTAAGGAATCACAATGGAACTTACAGGATGTTTAGTATGTCTAAAAATCTATCTTTTTATATACGTCACGTGGTATGATGACGTCACATCACGTGACAATTATATTATGGTGTTGAAACAGGAGCCATCTTGGATCCGCCATCTTCGATTTCAAAATTTTTCCAAAACGTCAGAAAACCGCCCAAAATTACTAAAAAATACTTAAAATCTATAAAACAGTACAAAAAAACTAAAAGAAGTGTAAATAACTGAATTAAAGTTAATTTTCATTAATAGAAACACAAAAATTACAAATTTTGAAAAACACGTCAGTCAAAATAACGTTACCATGGTAACGTCAAGTTCCAGATACAACAACCTATCTATCAATTTATTCCCAGATAAATTTTTTATAAACTCGCAAAGTTTGGCAGCGTCTAGTTGATCTTGAAAAAGGTATTATGGTTCAAAGTCAGCGCGGGCACTTTCCGCCCCCCCCCCCCCCCCCCCCCCCGGCCTGGATAGGGTAAAACGACAATCTTGATCTGTCTCTCACTGTTTCTCCTATATAGCAAAAGGATACACGGTTTGCTTACAATTCGGATTTGTAGAGAACCTCGGTTTTTGGTACAATAATCACCTCGCGAGAGGTGTTTATGGTATTTCAAGGCTTGTTCGATATAAATTTAGTAAATGTAGTACTATGGGTGTTACTCCAAGTATTTAATTAAGTTTATTATATAGCTACAATAGTACGCGCGCTCTGATTGGCTGATGAGCGGGCATTATTTTCTTGTAATGACCGGGCATTATGAAAATTTTTCTTGCCTTAGCTTCTTATAACTTTTTAAGGGTCAAACACTTGTAAACACAGGTCAGTTTGTTTGTGAAAATTAAAGTGGTTAAATTTTCCCTAGATCTTGGCGTAATGAAGTCAAAAATTGCCTCATTGTCGAAGAAACCGTTTCTTCAGGTTTGGATCGCATGGCCTCGAATGACCTCTTGCGCGCGCAAGCGGATATTGAAAAACGTTTCCCTTTTTTCAGCGCTAGAAAGGCCATACAATAAATAACTTATTAACCTCGTCCGTTCGGTCATTACAGGGAAATCTCAGACCTCGGCCTTGATGTATTGACCTCGCTATCGCTCGGTCAATACATCAAGGCCTCGGTCTGAGATTTCCCTGTAATAACCTCACTCTCGGTTAATAAGTAGTATTTATTAAGCATACTATTGTAAGTAGTTTGTGTTGCTAATAAAGTGTACAGTTTCAAAACAAAAATCAAGGCTTAGTTACTAAGCCACCTCCAGGCAAGAAGGAAACTGGACGTCAGGACCGAGGACCAAAATTAAATCGTGCAACAAAGATATTCACCAAAAGTAAAAAAGGCAAAAACCATTTTAAATTAAAATACTGCGGAATGTAATTTTTTAACTCCACAAAGGAAACGAAAATTGCGTTGAGAAATCGGGAATTCACTTATCGGGAGAAGTAGGAAATCGAGATTCAATACTGTGTTCCTTACTATTATATGGCAAGGTAGTCCCGAGGTAAATCCGAGCGTTGTGATTGGTTCTTTCTTGGTCGGGATTTTGCCATACGGACCGTTTCCATCTTGTCGGTAAAATGGTAAAATTAACACCCCGTGTATTCCTATTGTGCTCGCTGTTATTAAGTCTTAATAAATCGTTTATGTATAACGGGCGAGCACCCATAATTCTTTTGTGAACTATTGTACATCTTTTTATATCAGTCTCGATGCAATATGGTACCCATCCTAAAGTATTGAATAGATCTACAGTGCTATAGCGTTGTTGGGCGTCAAGGACAATACGAGCACAGCGATTTTGCAGCCTAAATATCTTACTTATGTTGTCGTGGCTGCAGCAGCTTGTCCATGTTACGCTGCAATATAATATCAATGGCTTAATTAAAGAACTATGCATGGCAAAGCATTTCTCAAACCTTTATAGAAGACTTAGACTTTTTTCAATGTTTTTATGTAATCAAGGCTGAGATTTGTGTACTAAATCGGACGTTTTCCAACCAATTACATAAGAAGGATTAAAAAAATAGCAGTGTAAACTTTATTATTATTGCCTTAAAGGTCAAATGCAACGAAATTTGGCCAAATTTTATTTTAGACCCATTTTAAGTTTAAATAAACGGAAATACCTGGAATTATAATCATAATCCGAAATTTTAAAGGATTTGGTTAAAACGTCGCCGAGATTTTGAAAATGGCCCTTTTTCTTCGCTTCACAAACGGAACGGTTCGGCGAAACTTCGGAAAATTGTCGTAAATGGGTCTTGTGACGTCATATGTGGCGAGCTTCCTCGGGCAAGAAGTATTGTTGTTTTGACCTTCTACTGGGTTGTTTCAATATTTAAAATCCCGATTAAGCCATTGATACATTCGAAATGTCATCTAAAAGACGAGAAGCGATGTAAGAATGGTTGAGAAAGAAAAAAGGTGAGGATTTTACCGGGGATTTTACGCCAACTGCATGTTGCTATCATCCGCCATATTTTTCTCCGAAATCTTCGAGCAGAATCTCCAGGAATCTTGCACTATGGTCCGAGTTTCAGTTCCAAGAACGTCGAATGAGACCTGGCGCTGCACCAACTATTACCAACGTGGCAAGAAAGCCCTAAAGCAAGGCACTAACTCGAAATCCTTTGGGAACGCAGAAAGCCACACTGGAGCTAGCTGGAGGTAAAGTCGCGAATAAAAACATAGGCACACTAAGCGTGCAGGAGTTATTTTTTCAATTGATTGGGTGGCTTGGGGTAGAACTGGGTGTTAGTCCTGTTGGGATGGTTTATTTCATGGGTTGAGCTATTTGTGCATGGGGCATGTGCACGGTCCATCGCGCCGACTAAGAGCTACTTTTGGAAAAATAACTCAAAAGCGATTTAAAAAGAAAATGTTCTAAACATTACACTGTAAAAACAGACCAGTTAAGGTAACCATTTTAAAAGGTTATAACCAATTGAAATAGATAGTTTTAATCTAAAAATAATCGGTTAAAAGTATAACCCATTTCTTACCGGTAAGATCAACCAATAATTAATTGTTATTTTTACCCTAAAAATTGGTTGTAACCATGAATGTTCAAAATAACCATTTTTTGTTGTCAAAATAAACTAATTAAGGATTTGGTTTAAAAGAGTGTAACTATTCTAAACCAGTCAATTAGAACATGTCAGAAACTACCATTTCTCATTTAGATACGAGTTCGTATCTTGTTTTTATTTTTCGGATGAAACTTAAGTTGAAATAAATTTAATAAATCATTATATTTACTTCGGTTATTTCTGAGACTGGATGATATATTAGAATACTCCGTCCAAAAAAACAATGCAAAGCATCGAGTCATTGTCATGTCTTAGATCAGAAACGGCGTCTTATCCTATTTTAACACAACCTTTTCCATTTCCGTTCGGTAATGAAAGCATTTTAGGAATTTATCTTATCAGGCGGTATTTTCCTTTTGAGGTTGCGGGTTTGTTTGGCTGATGCGTGAGCGTTTTTAATGATACGTATAATGCTAGATTAATCGCTAGTCGGTACTACCCATGGCACGGGATTCCATTTCTTTTCGATCGCCGTAAGCCGGCCGTCTCAAACGGATGAATTGTAAACATTATGTCGAATTTTCAAAGAGCGGCTTTCCTGCCACCCTGCCCAAGGTAATTATCTTTACTGATTGAAGGTCATTTGTGTTATGTTACATAACACCTCAACGTCACAATTTTTAGCCAATGAGAAGTAATAGAATTTCGTTCAAATCCAACATATTTCCGTTGATAGTCCTTTTGCTGAACAACCGCGTCCAAAAGGTCACGTAGAAGGCAGGTAAAGGGTAAAAGCTTCAGGGAACACGAGTCACTGCGTTAGCTTTCATCGACATCGCAGCGATAATTGTGCAAGAATAGTAAAGGTGGTTCTGCAATTTGGAGGAAGGAAAAGATTTTGGAGGAATGAAAGGTAATTGACTATTGTTGGTTTTGCTTTGATTCATCGTGCATGCTTAGGATCGTACTGATCGTAAACACATGAAATTGTTTCTTCTAAGAAAATATGCTTACGGTTAACCATGTGCCTAATTCCTTGTATTTTCTTACTCCCTTATGTAAGATTCTGATGTGATTGTTAGCGAGAGCTGGCGCATCGGCATGGACGTAATGGATCTGTTGGACATTATTTGCTATTGAATTGCAAAGTGAAACCCTTCGGAACAACTTTCAAAGCGTGTGAACTAAAGTCAGTTCAGAAATGGTAAGTATTTTGGCTGGTTGCTAATTTTAGTTTAAAATATTACAGATGGGAGAAATGATAAATAAAGAAATGAGATTCGGTCCTCTTGCTGTGTATCGGCTAAATCACTGTTCTCTTGCTTCTTGACATGTGCTAGAATTTGTCAGTAATCGCTCTCGATGAGAGCGCCTTCATGTGAAAACGGATAGCTACTGATCTTGTCTTGAGAAACCTGTTAGACTATCTTTACTGTCAGCAATTACTAATTTTCATATATTCATTTTATTCATATAGAGTAAAGAAGTGGAAAAAGGTTTGGTACGCGAGTAAAGACAGCAACATCACTGAGGCTTATCAGAAGCACTGTGTGAGTCAAGACTGTGGATGAACTTTAAATTGCTTGGCTCGAATGCACGACGGTCTGCAGGATTTTATCACCGACGGTATTCTTATGCAGCGGCTACCGTTTAGGGTACTTTTATGGCACCAATATGGAGGTTTCAACGGATATATCGGTGGGCATGAACGGAACGTTTTCCTTTTCTATTTTTTTTTCTGTCTTGTAAGACTGGATGTAAGCTATTAACACAGTTAAGTGCAACAATCGTGCTGTGAAGCAGTGTCGTCAGCTCTGTTAGGTTGCATGAATGGCGAGAAAAATATTGACTACTGTGTTTATATAATTATAGTAACGTTTGATGTGCAGATATTGTAACCCGTTTTGGGGTGAGAACAAATGTTAAAACAACTATTAAAAATGTTTAAAAGTACTATTATTGTGAATTTATTGTAATTCATTAATTATCGGTTAAAACAGCCCATTTGTTATTACCGATAAGGGATGGTTATATCTACCACCCGTTAACTATTTTAAATCGGTTACCACAGATTCATGGTAGGATCCAAAAAAACAGGGTTAGCATAACCATAAAAAATGGTTATTTTAACCAATATTTATGTGTTGACAAGATTTGACTGTTTTTAAAAGTTAATATGACCGAAAACTTACAGTCATTTTTAACCAAAATAATAAAGGTCATGACAACCTATTTTTAATGGGTTGAAAAAATCAGTGTGGGTGAGATTAGAAACAGCCATTGTTAATGGTTAATGTAACCTTTTGAAAATGGTTGTTCCAACTGATAGGCAAAATGGTTAAAACGAACGATTATCTTTGGGTCACTATAACCCAAAAAAATATAGTTACCACAGATTCAAACTATAACCATTTTTTTTTGGTTGTTGTGACTGGTCCGTTTTTACAGTGTAGGCCGCTTTCCCTTGTAAATATGACTATTGTGTGTAACCGATCGATCGAACCATACTGTTGAAGACAAATAATACGTCAGTAATTTCTTCAAAAATAAACAGAAAAAAATATCTGGTAGTCACTTTTAATGTTACCTTGATGTTTAAGTATCCATCCCCTTTCATTCCAATCCGAAAGAAAACCGCTAAGTACATCAGAACATAGATTGAAAACTGTTGACAACATTTACCGTAAACATGATCACAAAATCGCAAACACGCTCACTAAGAAAGCTAAATTGACCCAGAAATTGCAAACGAATAGCCAGATGGAACAAGAACAAAAGTTTTCTCGGGTTTCTGAAATGGCTACATTATTTTCATCATCAATATAAAACAGAAACCTTTCTGCAAGCAAGGACGAGTTTCTTTCGACGAACGCGAGAAACAAACAACTCTAGTCACCAGTGCATTTCGCTCAAACCACGTGACAATTTTACTTGGACTGGTAAATTTAGACATTTATTAGTAGCATGCATTATGTGTTTTGACTGGTCAGATGCTTATACAAATCTTCTATATGATGTTGATCGTCTAGAACAAACTAAATCGTCTATATATAACAGTTTTAATGTAGAGAACAATAAAACGGTTAAGACGGAATCCGCCATGACTTCGAGTAGTTGTTGGACAAAATTATGTACCAAAATTATTTACACCTTATTGCAAGCTTTTGTGTTGCTGCTTCAAATATCTTATCAAAAGAAATCTTTTCTAACAACACCAAACATCGAAAACCAATCTCGAAGTTCCGCTGAATTCCACTAAATCGCTTAAAAGACGCGAGCTTTTGCCTATAGCTTGTGAACATTAAATTTCATTTTCTCAGGCTCTGATAAGAAATTGTTGTACCAAAATTATTTACACCTTATTGCAAACTTTTGTGTTACTGCTTCAAATATCTTATCAAAAGAAATCTTTTCTAACAACACCAAACACCGAAAACAAATTTTGAAATTTCACTGAATTCCACTGAATCGCTTAAAGACGATTTTACAAAATGGCTGCACGTGAGAATTTCCCTATAGCTTGTGAACTTTGAAATTCATTTTCATTAAAAAACTCCTCATTGACAGGTCTAGAATTGGGAATACTTTTAGAAGAAACCTCAATTTGTATTCATCCTTTGACAAGTGAGATCTGGTCTGCTACAAGGTATAAAATGAAAATGCATCCTGGGATAGTATTTTATCATTGTCTGTGCTGTCTGAATATGGTTGTCTCCTTCTCCACAGCTTTTTGTTTGTTTTGTTATCTTAATTTCCTTTATGTATTTGTATTGTGTGGAGTAAATAAATAAATAAATAAATAAATAAATAAATAAATAAATAAATAAATAAATAAATAAATAAATAAATAAATAAATAAATAAATAAATAAATAAATAAATAACTGTGACCGAGGTCTTAAAAATTCAAGGCCGAGGTCACAGTTTTTCACGATACGGACCGAGCCAAAGCCGGTACTGTTTTGTTTTGTTTTTTGTTTTTTTGTTTTGTTTTGTTTTTTTTTTAAATCAAAACATCTCATTTTCTTGAATGGTGATAAGCAGTATTCGGTTTTGGGGAAAAGAAGCAGAAAGGCAAAGGATAAATGTAGTCTGTAAACCACCGACTTGCAGTAAAACGCATTACGGCGTGAAAATCAGTGGGAATGCACAAACAACGATCGACAAACTACGGTTATTAAACTTTATTAAATTCTCAACCTCGGATAATGCAATTCTAGCTTTCTGATTGGTTCACTAGATCTCGGTTATCAGCCATTATACCTGCGTTTGACCTTATATGGGAAACGAGTGCGGCAAGTGCCGCTCAGTTTAAAAATTTTCCTGCGGGAAGCGAAAGTTCCATCGGAAAAATGGCAAATTTGGCGAGGTTTATAAGCTTATACAAGAAATATTCGACAGTGCATTCCCTAAAACCACACAAATACCTGCACAAAATGCCATAGTTGACTCAACTACGTAAAACTGAAAGGATTGATGCGAAATGGTTAATTAAAAATACTTGTAAATGTACAACAAGAGCGAATAAACGAAGAAGAAAAGCAGAAAATAATTTACGGGAAGACCAGAAAACAGACACAATTTCATTCAGTGTTCGACGTAAAATTAGGCTCAGCACTTCAGTTAAGTTTGTTATATACTTAAGTTTGTTATAAACTTCATCGAATCTGAGTGCAATTTCGTTTCAGCATAATGTAGTAGTCTTGATGACAGCCGTGGAGCCGTAAACAAGAACAATATGTAAACACTTGCTTCGCTCGTCTTGCACAAGGCGTATAATTTCCAGAAAAGCTATTGCTTCGGATCTTCCCGTAAACCTTAATTGTTGTCACAATTTTCCAGAATGAAAAGACGATAATACGAGGAGATTTTCCGAGGAAAATCTTCAGAAGAAAACTCTCTCGCTCGCTTTCCTCGCGTGTTTCATTCAACTCAAAAAGTGAACCTCATACTATCACTTCGTTTACATCAAAATGAAATGTCCAGTTGATTTTAACTAAAGAAGAATTTAATAAAACAATTATTCCATTCGCCCTTGTTGGATACGAGTGGTTATAGCCAACTCGGCGCTTCGCGCCTCGTTGGCTATTTACCACCTCGTATCCAACGCGGGCTCATGGAATAATTGTTAAATAGCTAGATGTTGTCAATAAATAGTTACAAAGAATACCCGCCTATTGGAGAACTTCAAGGCCTTTAATTCCGTTACTAACTTAGCTTTTAAAAGAATCAATCTTGTATGCAAGCCGGCGACTTGAAGTTAAGTGTATAAATGGCGTGAAAATAAGTGCATGCGTAAAGAAGACTTTTCCTTTTCTTACTGCGTTTGAGTCCACTGTTGAGTACCATTCTTGGGTGAATATCGACGCCACGATCCTTGAACTGAGAATTGGAACTTACACCAGAGACTTTTTAGAGTCATGGCACTCAACGAGTACAGTCTGTGGATTTAAACGCGTTAAATGAAATAAAGATTTTTACGAACAGCATATTTCGCTGTGACAGATGAAGGTGGAGAGATGCCACCGAAAAATTAGTGATATTTAGTCTGCATATCGGGTGAATAGCTCAAGTAATCAATGTCTGCCGATCGCTAAAGGCAACGTGAAGAAACTGAAGTAAATAGCCGAAAATAATTACCGTTGGTTACTACCGGGAATGATCAAGGCGAATTATGAAGAAAACTCGAAATGCTTATACTTAAGTAAAAATATTTAAGTTCTGAAAAAAAAAAAAAAAAAAAAATGATTGCAAATTGGTAGATTAACGCAAAGTTGGGAAAATCGCACTCCGCTCTCGCTTATTACTTTATGAAGCGTCATTTTCCACTGATGATGCCTCGATTTATACTAGCGATGAAGGGTTTCTGGAAAACCCAAAGAGTGCGAATAGTCGCGAATGGTGTTGAATAGTCGCGAGTAGTGACGAATAGTTGCGAATAGCGGCGAATAGTCGTTGAACAGTCGCGAATACTGACAAATAGTCGCAAATAGTCGCCGATGAAGACTTGAGAAATTCCAGGACAAACCTGTATTGTTCCCAGGCAAGCACTCGTTTGAATTGTATTTTGCTCAGTTGCAATACAGTTTGTAGTTATTACAGTCGTGAAGTTCCCCCCCCTCCCCCCCGCCCCCCTCCTAGAGTACATTAATGAATTGTAGAAGCGCCGATCAATGTTCGAACCAGAATTTGGTTTTTGAACACAGCCGCCAGATTTGAATACAAGAGAGGGCGAGAAATTGAATCACCTAAAAAGAAATAGACATCCTTAAATTGGGTTCCAAACGGTGCATGATTTGTCATCAAGCTTCAAAGTTAGAGTGTCGGACAACGTTTTGCACGAGCGATCATGAAGTTGAATTGGTGATAAAATACATTTTCCGTAAAGATCTGTAAACCGTCCATTTCCATGCAGTTTACAAACGTAGACCACTAGAAATTAAAAATAAAGTTCCACGAATATATTAAACATGATTTTGCCTTTTAAAAAGTTAAATTTGACAAAATGTCTGGAGGCATAAGTTTTTATATCGGCAGTTCACTTTTGTGATCGCTCTTGCAAAACGTTGTCTGAAACCCCTTCAAACTTGAACATGTTTATTCAGGACGTACGTGTTCACGCTAATAGGATGCAACAGATAATAAGGCAAATTAAATTTCTCGCCTGCTTGTCAATTCAAATCTGGCGGCTGTGATGAGAAAACAAATTCTGACTCGAACATTGATCGGCAGTTCTATTTTTAATAAGATGAATGCATTCCTTAATTTTGGCTAGAGGATTCCAATTTTAAATAATCAGTTCATTAATGTACTCTAAGGGGCTACGCTTCACTTGGCACAACCGTAATTTCAATTAATTTATCTGTCTTGAAGAGTTAATTAGCCTTTCATTTGGTCGCATTTTCGCGTCAATCATACCCTTGAGCCAAATCTGCATCTGACAATATTGCTATTTCAAATATATTTTTTAAGCAAGCCATGAACAAGAGAAGACCAGGAAGCTGAAAACAAGTACCATTATCTTTGTCAGTCCAAAGACAGTAATTGCTAACAACTTTTATTTTTAGATATGCATGCCTTCGTCTTACAACTGTTGATTCAAATTGGTTAATAAACCGTTAACATCCAGAATAATCTGAAAAAATAAACACTTGGGCCAAGTTACTTTAAAATTGGGTAGTTTTATGTTTACGTCATAACCTCCCCAAACTACCTGCAAATTCCTGCTTCTCAAAAACTATCAAAAACTACATTTTGTTCATTTATCATATTCACCTGATTTTACATAACAGCGAGCTTAACTTAAGTAATTGGATGCATTGCACAACCCACAAAACTCACAACAAAAGCTTTGAAAGTATTGCCACATAATGTCATGCAAGGAAAGAGGTGTCCAAGCGTAACAGCTGTGAATCGTGTAACAACCCCTAAGTATTAGTAGAAACAGTAAAAGGCTTGGAGGTATACCAGCATCGACTTCCATTCCCGCAAATAAACGGTGGCCCCACTATGGAAGCTCCGGGTCGGCGGAACGTAGTTCACCCAACTCTCCACCGGGACTGGAAGTACGACGATGGCAATCCGATGGCGTATCATGTAGAAGAAGAAATCGGCCCCACTGGAACTAAAGAGGATACATGGGAGCAGAACGATTCCCGCAGGGATATCGATTACGCCCGATCAAGCCCTGATCAAGGATCAAATCGCACAGTATTGACGCTACTAATCTTCTTTTGTTTAATGGCCATTGCTGCCCTTGTGCTCACAATATTGATGTTGTTCGGGAAAATCGGATGTGGTCGATGTTTCACAAACGAAGGTCAGTCAGTATAACTGCTTGGTATTCTCAAGCATACATACAATGCATCATCTGTATACTATTGGTTTATTCTCTTCGTTTAATTGTATTTTTTGTCTTGTAAAATATCCACCCTGGTCTAATTTTGCGTAATTTCTGGCGATTGTACCTTTAGGGTTTAAGAATTTTAAAGCGATATTTTTAGTGCAAATACCCGGGCCAGCTGTTTGTCGTGTGCGATTATTTCACAGTAATTCAAGAGAATAAACCAGAATCTCGCACGATTTGAGTAATCACGGCTTTCAAATTCGAATTAACTTAATGCCAACAGAGCGTAGAAGTACAACAAATCATGAATAATCAGTGCCATTGTCGAGTTTATTGGTTCCGATCGAAAACAAGTGCGTACATCTCGGCTCTCCAAAACTCAAGTTAGTATACTATTCTGCACTGCAACAATTATCGCATCGCATTAAGTGTGGATTAGATTGGGGATAAAATTCGGCGATACGACAAGAGTCACAGCGCAAGCTGTACATTATGGGTGGGTGGGTGGGTAAGGTTGTACCAGCCATAACATCCTCAAGGGGAATGAATACCCACAACAGACTCCCAAAAACATTCTACAAACAACTAGCTCATTACTTATTGCACTTGGTATATTCCTTTCGCCGTTGCACTTGAACAATGTCAATTTATTTATAATCTGTGGTACTTATATGCAATGTCGATAATTTATGCAATGCGAATAGTGAACCCGTCTTTGACACACTGAAACTGCGGAGAATTTGGTTTGTCAGCTTGTCTGTTCTAGTTGAGACGATATATGGGTTTATTCATTGTTGAACGCAAATTACTTCCGGTTTCAGTCGCTGAATTTTTGTAGGATTGGTTTGTTCGACGTGAATATCTAGCGAAGACAGTAAATGTGTGCTCGTCAAATGAAGCTTTGGTGGATGTTTAGACCTACGATACGTTTCTAGACTTGAAATTTTTCGGTTGTGCAGGTAGAAACTTTGAGGTTCCTTTTGAATACTTGAAGACTTCGACAGGCCTTATGCGTGTTGCATGGCGGCGTAGCATCTGGCGACTACAAATGCCACAAGCCCACTGGCTCGTCGTAATGTTCCTCATAAAACGTGCACGATATTTCGCTAACTAGTTTTGTGAGTAATTTGCTTTGAGTAATTTGATGGAGATCGCAAATCAAAAAAAGTAAGTGGTTGCATAATTTGAGTGAGGATTTGCAAATGTGAGCGAGGCTTTCGCCAGTCTTATTTGAGTGATGCTGAGAAATGTGGGCGAGGTTTCGCCATCTTGTTTATTTTCAAATCCGGTATCCTGAGGCTTAAAATGCTACATCGATATCGAGCCTCCTGGTAAATGGCTCACACTGAATCTAATTGGGGAGTTTCCGTCGGGGAACTAACCGGTTTCTGTTAGGATGATCTCATTAATATGTATAAGGTCTGACGTCAATAAAGTCCCGGATGTTGTTGTTCCTCGAAGTGAAAACATGGCGTGGCGTGTTTGATCTATTGATCCAAAAATTCGAACAATCCTTCCCCCGTCATGAACGAAACAGTTTCTTCGTGTAAATAAGAAGCAAGAATAGTTAACATAATCATAATTAAAGAAATTATACTAGTATACTAAAAAATGCAAATGCGACAATTTGATTGGTTGAGCTTATCGTATACTATCAGCGATTATTATACTAGTTCGCATAAGCTCGGAATGTGTGAAGAATGGTCGAGACTCTACTGCAGGAAGATAGACACCAGACGAATTTTTAGTGTCTAAAATAATTAGATATCTGTTCTCGATTTCTATGAGGTAATAGTTGATTCGCCCTACGGCCTCTTCAACTATTAAAATCAGCAATTTTGAGCTCATAATCTCATTGTTAATTAACTGATTAATATAGTTTAATATATGGAACTGATTTGTTTTAGCTTCTCCTAAAAGTCTCGCAAATGGTTCAGACAGCGACATGTTAGCTAGGATCAAGGCCCTTGAGGAGAACATGGCAAGCCTTCAATTGGGTTTGGTAAGGGCATGCGTAATGTTTTCGTCGATTTTTTTTAAGTCTAGTAAAAAACGAAACGCAGAAAGAGCGACAGAAGTTCACCAAAGCAAGTATAAAGTTTTCAACCTCTTATCGAAAAAGCACTCAATTCTCTTCTTTATTTGTGTCTGTAGGCCGAGAAAACCAATGAGCTTAATGAGGTTCGTTCATCCTTACAAGATCTTGAAGAAAAATGCAGAGATTTATCACTTGAGGTATTTTGAGAGTTCTTATCGTAAATACAGGCGCGATCCATTCAACCAAAAATTCCGGTTTGAGTTTTCGAAATTTTCGTGTGTTGAAAGGAACGGTATTTTCCACTGGACTGAACTGGTCACGTCAAAATGGCGGGTTTGCCGTGCGACTTGTTTGTTACTCGAGTGCCATTTCAAGAAAACAGACAATTTCATTCCTACAGAACAACAACAAGATAATAATTACCTGTTAGTTGCTTCATGAGAAGAGGTAAATTTACCTGTGGTTACAGACTATTTTTAGCTCAACTGATTCGAAATATTTGCCTGTACAATACGTAAAGTTGCACCCGACAGGAACAATTAAGAGAAACTTTTCTTCCAAGAACTGTACGAAACATATCGTCCGCCGCTGACAATGAAATATGTCATGGAAAGTTCTGGAAATAATTCTCACGATCGACGTGTGAAACGAGGGAACATGCGCTTCGCTGGTGAAAAGGCCTGTCGCCGCCGTCTTTTAGGTGTTAAGACGCTTGAGAAACGAAAGTGAGTGGCAATGTCCAATGGAACGCAAATTTCCGATCGGACCGGTCCGACCAGAAAAGTGGTCCTCCTCGAAAGGTGGACCTCATTTTCTGGAACTTTTCCAGTTGGGCCGAACCGTTCCATTGAGTTTCGAACGGAAATTTCCGGAAATTTTGGTTGAATGGATCGCGCCCTACGTCTTTGCTTCTTTGTTTGATTGCTTGCATTGAGTAGAAAAACCTTAGCTAACTCTCTGAAGATGACATAGTTTTTGTCCGCTGAGATGTCATGCTTATGACGCAACCTTGGATTTCACCACTTTTCTTAGAAAGTCAGAAAATAACAGAAATTGATACAAATTTAAGCCAACATGCTAATGGAATGTAAAGATATAGAAACATTACCACCTAACAATTTTGGTCAACAAAGAATTATTTCAAAAATTAATGTTTGGTCATACCTGCATGAAATGATGACGTTGTCATGGCAACGTCAAATTCAGGTACAAATAGTTACCACATCAAAATTACCGCAAGGGATGATTGAACAGCTACTGGATGTTTCAGAACCATAGAGTAAATTCCCTCTGGGGGATGGCATCCCTTTTTTGTACGTCCGAGGATAGAAGCTGAACAAACCATAGGGAGCTCAGGCTCCCGTTACAGTAACTTGGTCAAAACGGCGACAGCATTTTTATAAAGATTGGTATGAAACATTATAGGTAAAATTGATATCGAAAGAAAATACAATAGATAGCCATTAACGTTAGCACACCATATGTTGTGTATGTGATGTTCCTTTGTTGTTTTAAAGCATTTAAAACGCATTTTAACCGATATTTTAATTGACGGTTACTCTTACCTAAAATATTGCAAGGGCCGAAGAACAAACGTAACACTCGACTGTCCAAAGAAATGAAACGAAACATTGCCTTAATCGGTTGAACTCGCTAAAAAATGCCTCTGGGGGTAGTTCGGATACCATAGTTTTAAAGAAGGAAAGTTTTACGCGCATGCTTATTTCTGCGTTCAAAGGATACAGAAAATATAAACATGATTTGCAAACTTTTAGCTTTCTCCAGCACTTTGAGAGGTAGAGATTGGACCGTTAGTCATATATTAGTCAAATGTATTCTTCCTTGGGGACGGTGACAAGCAAGAATGTCGTTAAAATACCGGTCAATATGCGGTTTAAATGCTTAAGAACAGTAAAAAAACATAGCATCGACAACATATGTGTGAAATGTAAACGTTACTGGCTATTCATTATATTTTCGCTCGATATCAATTTTATCCATAATGTTTAAGACAAATCCTTACAATTGTGTCGCCGCCATTTTGACTGAGTTGCCTTAACGCGGCAATTGATTTGCTTCCTTCTTGATCTTCAGCCAAACTTGACTGCATCAAAACATCAGACAACAGACAGTATCATCCATGATAGTATTAGGAACGTGACTGCAAGTCTTCATAATCAGGTAATTACAGGGCACAAAAATCATAAAAAAATATAACACATAACACAAGGATTGCTGTCGACTATTGGGAAACTGATCATCAATGAGGATATGATTTCAGAATTGCTGAGTTTCAGCTAAACGTGGAGGTGGAGAAATCTAGGTTGGAGTCCTCTTTCTGGCTCCCTTCAGAAGAGATGCCTGTCAAAACTACTGTCGGAGATTTCCATTACCTTTCTGAAAACGCCCGACAGCTCCCCAAAGGCGTTTAAATGTTTCCGATAAATTAGGCTATTTTCAGTTTCGTTTAGCTTAGCTTAGCATAGCATAGCTTAGCTTAGCTTAGCTTAGCTTAACTTAGCCTAACTAAGCTTAGCGTAGCTAAACTATTCTAACTTAAGGTGGTACCCTGGAGTTTGACAGGTCCGTTTTGGATGGAAATTTCTCAAAATTAAGAGAAGTGGTTGAAGTAAAAACATATCAGGTCAAGACAACTTAAGTTAAGCTTCAGAAAAATTGATGTTTGAGGTGACAATTTTCACACCTCAGGTGACACACCCCATTTGAATTGCGGGCTCAAAATTTAGAAATTTTCGTTTTACGGCTTTCTTTTCAAAAGCTGGTCAAAATGAAATGTAGGAGTCTATTCCTATACAGGAAAGGAAAAATCCTGCGGGAGCCCGGAGCGGAATGCCGCATCTTTCCTCAGATATCGAGTTTTAAAGTAAAAAACACGTGCTGATAATTTACGCGGCGCTCCGCGGCGCTTACATCGCGAAGAAAACTCCTTTTGCTCCGGGCTCCCGTGAAAAGTTTCTCTCACACCATAACAAAAAACCACGCAAATTTCATTCAGATACGATAAATTTACAACTTTATTCTTAAAATACCTTTCAGTGCGGTCTGTGTAGGTCCTTAAATTGTGGTAGTTTCTCGCCGATATCGCATCATAAGATCGTGTTTTATCGGGCGCCATTTTGAAATCTTCTTATAAACCGCTGTTCGAAGTGTTTGTGGCAACACATGACCGATTACAGCGCGAAGAATGCCGAAAATCTACGATCTTGTCCGTCCTTTGACGAAGTTCAACATGGCGGCGTAAACAATTACGTAATGCATAGCAACGGTGTGATTTTGAGACCTCGGCTAATGGGCACAGCGGATAATAGGCGTACTGAGTTATTGCGCACGTATCCCGTGAAGAATCTCATGCTGGGCGGCACATTATTGCGGTGTTGTGTAAATATAATGTCACGAGTCCAAAAAAACGAAATAAACCACGATATAGCCATTAAATGGAGCCAAAATACCAAGGAACTACACAAAGGACATGAGTTAAGTTTATTTCTGCCATCAACTTTGAATTCAAGACGCGCAAATTGCTCTGAAGGACTGATTTTGGCTTATAGTCGATATTTCACAATGATCGATAGTGTAACACAATGCCGCTTTCTAAATCACGTTCGTCCGGTATAATGATCGTTATTTAGCTTCTTTTGTAGACTATTTTGCAGACACTTTCACAGGAAAGCTACAGCGGACCTGAACTTGTGTCTTCCAAGATGTAGCAAAGCTTTTCAGCGACAAAAGCAGCCTCAAATCAACCACTGGTGCGTGTCACACAATAAATTCAATATGGCGGCGCAAAGCGCCAGCTTAGCAACCAACTTTAGGCTTTAATTATTCCGCACATAGCCAGAATGGAGCGCTTATCTCTTGGTATTGTGAATAAATCTATGCTATCTTTGAAATCCTTAAATGTTTTGATATGTTTCATTTTTGAGCCAAACTCCAGTGTACCACCTTAACATGTGCATAACATAGCAAAGAATGGCTTAATGTGTTTTAACTGTTTCGTTTTTGTAGCTAAACGCAACGGAAAGCGAACTTCAGGTGTATGGCAATAATTTGGCTTCTTTGCTGAAAGAAGCAAAATTCAAGCTGAACAAAACGATTTGTTACAGAACTTTAATTATGCTTACAGATAATGCATGTTTGGTATTTCTGAAATACACTAAAAATAATTTACTCCCTCGATCCCTAACACCACCAGAAATCATCTATAGACCATTCTATGCAACATTATTTTGTGAATGGCTTTTTTCTTCATATTCTTGTTCTCGTTGTTGTTGGTGGTTGCACAGGCTTACCATCCTATGTTTGTGTGGCCACAGCATGCCCCATATAAATATTCTAATTTTCTCGCTAATCGCTATTACAAATATTTAAGCTTCCTAAATTCGGCTTTTACTGCTGTGACAATAAACTGCAAGGCTGACACTACGTAGAAATGAAAAGCCTTAACGGGACAACGACATGATAGAGTCCAAACTGAAAGCCAAAAATGCAAACTCTGGACAGCTGTTTCGACCTGATTGGGTCTCGTCAGCAGAGTGTATGCCGCACAGAATAGAACAACTAGCGTGAAGACAGTTGTCTATAAAGTGCTCGCTGGTAATGGCAATCCGAGAGGGCTCAAATTCGAAAGCCCGCCCATTGACAACAGCCGCGTGACTATTACTCAATAGGTCAAGAATTCGAAATATCATGTCGTTGTCGCGATAAGGTCGAAACAGCTGTCCAGAGTTTGCATTTTTGGCTTTCAGTTTGGACTCTATCATGTCGTTGTCCCGTTAAGGCTTTTCATTTCTACGTAGTGTCAGCCTTGCAGTTTATTGTCTTTGTATTTTATTTTTGGCTGATTAGAGCTGTCAGTAGCTCCTACGTACACCAGCAGCATTTTCGTCCGCGGTCCCTTGCTTTCATTTGTCATTTACTGCTGTGCATTTGCAATAAAAAGATCTAAGAAATATTTTCGCAATGTTTAAGTTTTTTTTATGCATTTTTTTTTTTGACGATTTGAAGTGTGCGAGAGCAGTTCATTGAATATAAGCATAATCGCGCGTATAAATTGATTTCCCAGTTCACGTTGGTCTCGGCTTTGCCGTCGAGATTTCCAAAGTATTTTTTGGGGTTGTCCCAGTGGAGGTTTTGTAGTGGTACATGTTGTGCTCTCAGGGCGGACATAGGCAGTAATTTTGACCAATTTCATCAAAAATTGCAAAAATTATCCCAGCTACTGGAACATATCGTGGTAAATAGGCAAAGCTACGACCTAATTTGATATTCCAGCAAGGTTTAAAAAAACTATTAGAGCAGCGAGTAGGGAAAATATATTTTTTTCGGCTGCATTCCAGAGGCGCCTTGTGTAAATATTAGTATTCTACACACGAGTCAAAACTTAAACTCATAGAACTGCTCTCGCACCATTCAAAATATTTCTAATTCATTTTATTGCAAATGGACAGCAGTAAAAGCCGATTTTAGAAAGCTTTTAAAAAATATATTTACAATAGCGATTAGCGAGAGTATTTGAATATTTATATGGAGCATACTGTGACCTCACAAACAAAGCATGGTAAGCCTGTGGCGGCTGCTGCTGTTTCCGCCTATGGTAATCACCAGTAGAATCATAATATAGACGGACTCATGAAGTGTTAATTCACTGGAACAAAATTATCAGCTTCAACATGGCGACCAGAAAAAACAAAACCGGCCAGACCAGGAAATGTTTGTCAAATTTGTCAACGCTTTTGTCTATTCTTATTTACGTGGCGTCAGTTGTTTTACTCTACAAGCTTCATATATTTAAATTTCGGTTTTCGTCTTGAGATAAATTAAACTCTTTTAAAGTTGCTTGACTCGGAGTAGAAATTGCAAAACACCATTGAAAACACAAACCCAGCGCTTATTTTCAAGGTAAACACTCTACCATTCTTTTGCTGAGCAGTGAAAAAATATTCGAAGAAGCGGAGCTTTGATTACCATCTTTATCGTATCTATAACAAAAGTTTCGATTTTGATTGGTTCTGCGATTGACATTTTTTTCGATAAGAAACTCCTAGAAGAAAAAAGTGAAGAGTAAGGTCTAGTGCTCTAGAAAAATTCCGCTACCGTTAAAAAATTAGACAAGCTCGACCCAGATACGCCTAAACACGTGCGACTCTAATCTTACTCGCTTTCATCTTCCTCACTTTCATATAATGAACATTTCAGATTGACAGTCTTGACGTCAAAACAAACCAGTTATTATCAATGCTAGGAGCAACAAGAAGCGACCTAAGCAAACTCAACGAAACATTGGTTAATACTACACTAGAGCTAAGTTTCCTAATAAACGAACTCGGCGACCAATATATATATATATTTTTTTAGATTTTCTTAACATCGATCTTTGTTATTAAAATTTATGAAAATCCTTGACAAAGACTGAGTCCGTGGAAATCAAAAGGAAAACCAAGAAAGCCATCCACATCATGCGCTAACGTCTAACGTTAAACAGAGACGGGGGCTATGATCTTCCCGCCATTCCTAACCTCTACTTGTTGTAACGTGACCAATATCATGTAATCACGTGACAATGTATTAAGCTTATTTCGCTGATAGAGACTGTCCGACACAGTCAAACACGCCAGTAATGTAGTGACAAGAATTCCTTTTTATTAAGATATAGATTTAGGCAGGCCTAAAAGCGGAGCTCCCATTTATTATTTTTTGCTTGAATTCAGTGTTTTGATCTGCACTTTATTGGGTTCCCCACGAATGCACGGAGGCGCACATATCAAATTTTAGGATAAGAACTTTTTACAACTTTTACTGTACACTAATAAACCTCGTAGAGCAAATCAGTGTAAAAAAGGACCTCGGTGAGGGCAAGGAAATTTGTTTTGATTTACTTCACAACAGTCAAGGCAACACAATCAACTCAAGGCAAAAAAAATCTACAGCGCGAAAAAAAGTCAACACGCGGATAAAGAAAATGAGTTCACGCCAGAACAAAGAAAAACACGGCCGCAAAAAAAAAAAAAAAAAAAAAAAACCCTGGCAAATTCATTGGGAGCCGGTTATGCAAGTTATTTTAAAGCAGTTTTTGTGTGAGTTGTGGCAGTTTGTGATTTAGAAGTGGTGCTCGCTATCTAACAAGCGAACAATTTAGTTTGAGCCGTCTTGTTTTGGTTGCATGATCAACTATTCTGTTTTATCGTACACTGAATTTTATTGTACACTGAATTTTTTTGACACTGAATTTTAGCGTGAGCTTGGCCAAAATGATTTAGAATGATTGCGTGATTTAACATGCAAGCGACATCGAATAGAATGACATCGTTGTCTTCTCTTGTTATCTGACCCCTTGATTCAGCTTCTGGTATCAAAGTGCATGTTTGTTTCACAATCTTCTGTCAAGTCGTCAAGTACGGTACTAAGCCATCACGCAAATCGCGTCTAGTCGGTCAGACACGCAATTTGAAAACACCATAAAGGGTCACATTTGCACGGTAGGTCCGTTTTCACGGAAAAAGTGAAGAATTTTATTCACGGTTATCGAGAAATAATTTTTTTGCTTTCACGTGTCACGACAAGCATGTTATTCACAGTTCACGGATTTTAATATTTCGTAATCACGGATCACGGAGAATAAAAACACGCGATCACGTTTCACGAGCTCGGACAATTGGCTGCTAGCTAGATGCCTTAGGGCATTACCAAGTGCTTAATTTATAATTGATCTTACCATTCTTACCTGTTTTTGTTAAATAGCAGTTTCTTTATTGAAAGACTGCTCAAGGACAGCGTTAGGATTGCCCAAAGGTTCAGACACGAGGCTGCTTTTTGGGCACGTACTTTCTGCTTGTTCATTTGGTTATTTCGGTAACCCGGCAGTAAGTGAAATGCTTACCATGGTGGTTCAGACAGGTGGCTGCCACTTTGTATGCATTTCAATTTAGATTTCTTATCATCAGCCACGGGCTGTTGTTGTTTTCACCCTTTAACGCGAGCTTTGCATTTTTATTTTGTTGTGGGACTTGTGCCACAGTTGTGTGGCCCGTGGCGTTTTTTGGCGCCCCACGTTTACATTATCGTTTAATATGTTCAGAGTTTCTATATTTTGTTATGACTTAGAGATAATTGATTCAATTAAAAATGCCACATGCGTGGCCAATTTTCTCCAAGTCATTTGTAGTATTGAGTTCTAGCCTCCTCAACCCTTGGTAGTATCCTATTCAGGCAAAGCTCGCGTCAAAGGTCTTTTATTCTAGGAACTTGCATCGATATAAAATGGAATTTGTAAATATGTAAGCCTACGGAAAGATCTGAAAAACGATACAACTTCGAATTCGTTTATAAATGACTGAAGTATAAACAGATTCTCACAATAAAAACAGACTTCAGCTTAGGGTATACATTACGTTTGTTACCTTATATTTGGAAAAGGCTTGTAAATTCTGCAGGGCAAAGCTTTCAAACCAGCAGCATATTAAATATCGGAAACGAACACGCCAGTTTCCATGTGAGCTTACTCCAACTCCAACTCCATCGACATGTAAATTATATGAATTATTAGCGAAGATCAACCTCTTCCTTTCTTATGGTGTAGCTGTTAACAGTCTTTTATCCATCACTTCGTGAACTTGACCGGCTCTGAGCTCACTTTTAGTTCGGCTTAATGTCAACTGAATTAATCAACCGCAGAAGCCGTAGACAGTTCTTCAACTCTCGCTGTTTTGATTTGTTGTCCGATAAATCATATTCAAGTCGGCAAACATTTCGGATATTCACGCTAAGAGGCTATCCCTAAATCATTTGGCGTAAGTTTCCATGATGTAGATGAGTAAATAAAGCGAGAAATATTCACGAAGATCTATGTTTTCCAGCAGCTTTGTTCGCCTCTTTCATTCAGCGTGAAAAGCGAACAAGGTGCCACCCGTGCCACAGATTTTTGCCGCCTTTTCATACAATCGCGTCGTTTAAGTTAAAATGAAATGTCCAGATCATTTTAAACCTCTGAAGTAATGCAGAGTTCTTACAATTTTTTTACGACAGGTAACTCAACTCTAAACGAACCGAATAGAACCGATATGTTTTTGTGTCACTTTTTGCGTAAGAAGGACTCCAAATCAAGGACAAAGGCAATCTCGTTCCCAGACCGAATCCGTGCGTACAGGCGTACGTACGTACGGACGGACGGACGGACGGACGGACGGACGGACGGACATGACGTCATAACCAAATTTTCTCGGCTCGATGGGTTCACCATATTCTATAGCTATGGATGCTCCGCCCGCGGGAGCTCCGCTATAACCAATTCCGAGGTCAAAAATGAATGTACATGTTCTTATATTCATGGCTGATTGATCGATTGATTGATTGATCGATCGATCGATCGATTAACTGATTCTACTTACTCCGCATGCATTGCTATTTTTATTGTTTAGCTTTTCGTTGGCTGGTGCTTGTGATATCGCTTTTATTCAGTTTACTGCGTGGGTTGACGTTATCATAACATATACTTCTGACTATTCCATATTTGTTTAAACACATTTACATCGGGCCTCCTTTATTCACAGCTCCAAGATGATCTATTGTCACTGAGAAACAGTCTAAATTCCACCAATGAAAATCTTCATTCTTCATTTCGAAACTTACAAAACATCACTGCGGAGATAAACAAAACTTGTACAGACAAGGTCAGTTTAAGTTAATGTAATTAAATTAACTCTTGTATTTTTCTGATTAAAGGGAGAAAAATGCCTTTTCCTTAAATTCATTTGGAACATCTTTTAGTCTTACGTTACTTTGTCAATGCAAAAAAAAAAAAATCAGGGCTTCAAATCCCGTTGAAGCCCTGATTTTTTTCAGGCTTCTTTATTCCAATTGCTTAAATTGGAAATTCACTGCGAAGATCACATATCACCTTCATATATATCCGCAGTTCACATATGAATCATTTCATATACATTACATCATTTCACTCCTTTCACGGGAAAATATGAACTAACAATTGACCTCGCTCCCAATGTGTGGCTTCATAGCTCAGTTGGTAGAGCATCGCACCGGTAACGCGGAGGTCACGGGTTCGAATCCCGTTGAAGCCCTGATTTTTTTTCAGGCTTCTTTATTCCAATTGCTTAAATTGGAAATTCACTGCGAAGATCACATATCACCTTCTGAAATAATTTTATTATATTGATTTTATTGTCAGACTGATCATAGCTGTAATTCCTTTTTACAGGTCCTACAGCTGGCAAAGAGGCAAAATCAGAACAAAGCAGAGAACTAATATCCTAACATTAAACATGTGAACTGATATTTGAATAAATGTTGAATTCCAATATATTTCAATCTGACCATCAATCATTTTGAGTACTGCTCCAATTCCTGGGTGATGTTCATCCCAACCCACACCTGAAAATTACATTGTTTATTACTTCAGGATATATTTGTGACACATTTGGCTTTGGAGAATCTGTAAATGAACTCAAAACACTGTGGGACTTGTATAAATAACCTGTTAATCAGAACACAAAAAAGCCATCTCAGAGTAAGCAATTCATGACCCATGGCACTTGACAAATCTTTTCTGCTGTGATCAGTTTGGGGGGGGGGGGGGGGGGGGGATAGATTTACTCTGTCGAAATAAAAGGCTTACTTACTAAAGAATACCAATACACCACTTTTCATTTCACAACCATTAGATGTGACCTTTACTGGGAAGTATGTCTCTGTTACCAAATAGGTAGCTCAACTTCAGCTTTGTGAAATCAGTTAAAGTGATAAACACTGTTGGAGTATAATCCTGGTGTCCAAAAAACATTTAGAATACAACATTACATATCCACTCGCAAGACCTTATGTACTATAAAAAAAGAGATGATCGAGTTTACAAGTGTACAAGTTGCAATTTCTTTGTTTATCACATACGGGGCAAAATTACTGAACGCTGATTGGTTGAGACAGAGGGCATTTTTTCTTAATCACGAGGGCACTTTTTGGTAATCAAGAGGGCAGGATTACTTGACCCTGATTGGCTGAGCGCACGTCGTCTGCACTGAGTTGGTTTCCCGCTTGAAACCACTTTGAAAAAAGTTCAGAAACGCAGTGCATCCGAGTTTGATATAAATGCGGTTATTTCATCAAATGTGAAAGAAAATCGGTAGGCAGAAATGAGTAGTGCCTTGGTGGAATAGAGAGAGGACTTTTCAATCCAAATTCGTTTGTCACAGCCCGAAAAAAACTTCTGGACGATTGGCGTTGCACGGAGAAAAGAAATTCATGGCGGCTGAGACCACTGAATCGACACTGAAAGATAATATTTCTTCGTTTTGCTTACTTCGCCTTATAAGAAACAGAGCCTGGAAAGGGCATAAATTTTGTTGGTACTTACAGTTTTCGCTGTGGAAAGGAGAATGTCAGGTTCAAGAAGTTATTAAAGCTCGTTCGGACACTTAATTTGTTTATGACTTTCATCGATGCAGCATTTCTGCGCGGTCGGATGCCTCGTAAACAAAGGTAACTAAAATTTAAACTGCATTCAGTTTTATCAGTGAATGAACTATTATGAGTGAATTGCACATGCTGTGTTATGCTTACTTTTACTGTTTCTCGACATAAGTTGATTATTGATGTGGTCATTTTGCTACGAGCAAATATTCTTGCCAACCGGTTTACGCCATGGCGGACCTCGTTTAAGTTTTCTTTTGTACACAATTTTGCCCTTTATGTGATAAACACGTAATCGCAATGTGCCCTCGTGCAATTAAGGATTGATTTCACTTGCATTTTCAAAGTTTTCCAAATTACCCTCGTCGCTTCGCGACTCGGGCAATTTTGTGAAAACTTTGAAAATGCGCGTGAAATTAATCCTTAATTGCCCTCGGGCCCATGCGATTACATATACAAATAAAGCTACTAAAAATGAGTGGAAAATTATAAGCCCTTTGGAAATGCCTAAATAATAACTGTTTTGCCCACAAAATTGTTTATTTCATGCCAAGGTAGGACGAACGCATCGTTCGAGTAAATATCCAACTAACTATAAATGCCAGAAGACATTTTAGTTGCAAGTCAACAAGAAGAAAGAATATCGACGATCGATAAAAGGCTTGCACGTATACAATATTCTTGATACATTTTCTTGTTGCGAAACGAATCGAATAAACTCAATTCTACAAGTTTGAAACATTTCTTACCCGGCTATGTCGCAATTTGTCGGCATTTCAATAAAACTTTTATCGCAATGGGATTTCAATCCGCGTGCAAGTTTTGTCGCTCCCATGCATGGCCGTCCTTTGTGATGGTCTTATGCGGTAAATGTGGCATTGAAAATATCGGGCTTGTTAAAAAAATACGTTTGAAAGCTAAAAGTAACTTCGTATTCTCAAAATCTTGTTCGAAAGAAGCATAACAAGACCTCAGGAAATCATCGCTAAGTACTCCCTTCGTCCGCCATTTTGAAAATGGACGAATGTTTTGAAACTCGATCCGTGTGTTGTAAATAAGTTAGAACGAGTTAGTTTGACCTGCGAGGACTAAGTCGAGTCATGATTGACACTTGAAACAAGTGTAAAAAAAATGCCAGGAATCGGAAGAGAATCGGAAGGAACGGAAAAGAATCTATCTCTAGCTCTGTATTACGGAAAATCTCTATTGGTGTCGCGTTGGGCGAGTTTTATTTTAGCTTTCCTTCGTAACACAACATCATGCCAACATGGCGGCTCTAATCCTATCTTTTCTTTCACGTGTTCGCGGGAATCCCGAGTGACGTAATACACGCGGGACTGTACAAATGTTACTTTTCGTGGAGTGATTTCTCCATGACACTCCCGAGGCAAGTTTTGTTGCATGTCAGGTCAAACGAAAACTGACAATGTCTTTCTGAAGCATATCTTAATGAAAAAGCGGAGAAAACTCAACAAAAAATAATTACACGGACTTAAACATGCATCTAGGTGTTCAATAGTTCGTTTAGTTTTTCTCTTGCTTCGATCGCAGCTCTGCGAAAAGGGCGTTTCTCAGCAGGTTCATTCCTACTCTTCTGCTTGCTTGTGTCATCCTGTTTTTCGTTACCAACAGCTTCGTCCGATTCGGTTGGTTTTTCAATCACTTCTGAGCATTCTAAAGGGTACAGAAAGTTCAATGGTCTGTTCAGCAACTTTCCTGATGCTGTTCGGACTGTAGCTGCTCGTACTTCATTATCTTTGCTTGTAATGAGCTCTTCGATCATTCCTAACTTCCAGGTTCCTCTTGGTGAACTCTCTTTCAGAAGCACGACGTCTCCCTTTGTGGGTGGAGCTTTGGATTGAACTCTAGGGGCTTTCAAGTGTTTCTGCATCCTTTCCCGTAGACTCAGCACATATTCATCAAACCACAGTTTCCAAAACGTGTTAAGATGTTTCTGGCCTTTCTTCCATGTTTCCAGAAGTTTCTGTGCAGAACTTAGTCTTTCAACAAAGTCTGGATCTTGCGGCTGTTCATCGTCTGTTGCTAGGCATGGTACACCAGTTTTTGGATTTAGACTAAGAAAGTCACCAGGGGTAAGTGCGAATCCAGAGTTCAGATCAGCTCCCACGTACACTAATGGTCGTGAATCTACAACAGCTTCGACTTCTGTAAGAATGGTTTCCAATTGGACAATGTTCAAACAGATCTTTCCAATACTCTTTCGAAGAGCCTGCTTCACAAGTCCCACAAGGCGTTCATAGAAGCCACCCATCCAGGGGGCCAGTTCAATGATGAAGGTCCATTTGATTCCCTCATTTGCCAGATAGCTTTGCATGTCAGAGCTAGTGGTGGCAAACTTCCATGCTTCATCAACAGTGGACTTGGCTAGCTTGAATTGTGAGGCATTGTCTGATATAATCTCTTTCGGCTTGCCACGCCTGGCGATAAATCTTCTAAGGCACAAGAGGAATTGTCCTGCAGACATGTCATTAATGATTTCTAAATGAACAGCTCTTACTGCTAAGCAGGTAAATAGGCAGACCCACACCTTCTGTGTTGCTGATTCGTTATTCACTTTCACATACAAGGGTCCTAGATAGTCAAGGCCTGTATATGTAAAGGGTGATGACTCTTCTATTCTTGAGGCTGGGTACGGAGCCATCTGGGGCATTCTGTATGGTCGTCCTTGATGTCTTCTACATCTTCGACAGTTCAGGAGAACCTTTCTCACTGTTGCTCTTCCTTGTGGTATCCAGAATTCTCTTCTGATAACTGACAACGTATGGGATACTCCAGCATGCATCAACTTTTCATGGAAGCTGTTGATGACTAAACTTGTAAAGGCGTGGTTCTTCGGTAGAAGCTTGGGGTAGAAGGTACTTTCTGGGAGGTTTTCTCTGATCAACCTGCCATGACAGCGAAGGATTCCATTCTCATCTATCCTCAGTCCTAGTTGACTCTTCAGATTGTTTCTTGTATTATTCTTGATTGCTGTAATCTCTGATGCAAAACTGCTGTTCTGGACGTGTCTTTCCCACATGGTTTCCGCTTGGTTTATTTCTTCAGCTTTAAGTTCTTCTTTCTCGGTACTCTTCTTTTGAAGTTTTTGAATGAATCGTAAGGCCCATGCCGTCACTCTGAGAAGTCTTGTTAGGGAAGAATAATTGTTTTCATTCAGCTCAAACGGGGCAACTGGCTTGTCAGAGTGGTCTTTCTTGCGATCCATTTCAATCAGGGCTGAGGTCTCGTACATAATCTGTGGACCAGCAGGCTGTTTGGCCATCTTTTCCAATGTGTTTTCGTCAATTTGCTGAAAGTCCCATGAAGGCCACTTGGTCTCTTGATCACCAAGCCAAGATGGTCCATGCCACCACAATTGATTGTTAACGAGTTCCTCTGTGGAAACACCTCTGGTGGCTAAGTCAGCTGGATTCTGAGTTGTGGTGACATATCTGAATTTGATATCTTTGTGAGAGGTTATCTCTTTCAGCCTGTTTTGGACAAATATGGGTAGGGGTTTGCGGCTTTTCATCCAGTGAAGAACACACTGCGAGTCTGTCCACAGTGTCCGATCAGTCACTGGTAACTGGAGTTGTTCAGTCACATAGTTTAGGCATCTAGTTCCAATAAGAACCGCTAATAGTTCCAATCTTGGAATGCTAAGTTGCTTTGTTGGGGCAACACGTGCTTTGGAGAATACCAGGTTAACATTGGCGGTTTTGTCCACTGCGGAGTACAGGTATACAGCTGCTGAGTATGCCTTGGCTGAAGCATCAGTGAAACAAAACAGTTTGTATTCATCTCTTCCTATGTATCTAGGTATGGACAGGGAGGACAGTGGGCTAAGGTCTTCATGCAGCTTGTACCACTCTTGCTGTTGTGATTCAGTGAGTGTTTCATCCCAATCTAACTCTTGTTTCCACAGTTCTTGAATGAACAGTTTTCCATTGAGTGTGGCTGGCGAGAAGAAACCTAATGGATCATAAATTCTGCTGATAGACTGCAATGCTTCTCTTTTGGAAGTGACTTGAAAGGATGAAGTGTGAGATCCATTGATAATAATTGTGTCACTGTTCATGTTCCAGGTAGTTCCAAGAACTTTCATAGTGTCTCCACTTGTTCGATCACTTTCTGGGACGCTCTGGAGGAAGTCTTGAGAGTTTGATGCCCACTCTCGGAGATTCATTGATGAGGACTGGAAAAGGCACTTTGCTTCTTTGTAGAATTCGTCTGCTTCTTCTGATGTGGCAACTCCTGTGATCATGTTGTCCACGTACATATTGTCTGAAATCTTTTTGGCTACTGGGGTATCTGCTCTGTTCAAATGATACTTGACTGTTGCAGCCAGCAGGAATGGGCTAGATATCATTCCAAATGGGACTCTGGTAAATCTCAGTACCTGGACATTGTTTTCCAGGGTAGGCTTTGTGGCATCTTTTAACCAAACAAATCTTGTTACATCTCTGTCATCCGGTTGAAGTCCCACTTGATGAAAAGCTTTTTCGACATCAGCAACCAGGGCGACTTTGTTAAGTCTAAACCTCATCAGTAGTCCGCACAAATCTTCCAGTATTATTGGGCCGCGGTGTAGGCTTTCATTCAGGCTTTGACTTCCCTTTCTGGTTTTGGCGGAGGCATCAAAGACAATGCGTATCTTTGTGGTGGTCTTCTCGGGTGTCACTATCTCATGATGTGGGATGTAATGCTTCAATGTGTTTGCAGAATCTTCATCAGGTACAACTTCAATGATGCCCTTTTGTAATTGGTCCTGAATGACTGCATCATACTTTGTCAGGTGTTCTGGGTTTCTCATGAGTCTATTGACAAGGGATCTCAATCTTCCCATTGCCAGGTCATAATTGGTTGGCAATGAGGGAGATTCCTCTTTCCAGGACCAGGTTACTTGGTAACGCCCATCTTCAAATCTGACAGTGTCATTAAATTTCTGCAGGGCTTTATCATCATCATTTGCACACATAGGTTCACTGATTCCGAGTGTTTCAAGTTTCCAAAATTCTTCCAATGTTGTTGTATGTTCAATAGGTAGTTCCTGTGCAGTAAGATGTGCTCTGATTGGACTGGATGTGTATGTGAACATTGACACAGAAGGAGCAGATTGAGCTTCTTGAGACTTAACTCTGCCTGTCAGAATCCATCCCAACTTGGATGCCATGAGATTCAATCCTGGAATAACTTCTTTCATTGATATGTCACCAGAAAAAATGTCACAATAATAGTCATTTCCAAGCAGTAGCTCTATGCTGGCGGCTTCTTTGGAAGTTGGGACTGAATCAGCAAGTGTAATGTCCTTAAGAAGGTGTTCAATGTTCTTTGTATCAAAGCTTGCTCTTTGCAGGGTACCAGTTATTTTGGGTACAACATTGACTCTCAAGTGCAGGGATGATCCATCTTTGGTTAACAACCTGAGTTCAGTAACAGGAGTCTGCAGCTGTCTGGGTTTGGATGAGCTGAATGTGTAGACTGTTAGGGTCTCAGATCCTCTCATTGGCAACTGAAGTCTTTCTGCCAGCTGTTTAGTAATGTAGGTTCTTTGGCTACCTGTATCCAGAAGTAATCGGACAGTCTCTTTTCTTGATTTTTGTAGATCTTCTACTTCAGCGGTGGCTGTTTGCATTAGTACATGCTCATCAGAAGCTAGCAGGGTATTCTCTGCTGTGATGGTGGTGGATATAGGTTCAGTTACTGTGTTTACAGTTTCTGCCGGTTTCTCTGGAAATTTGTTAATGCAAAGACTTCTGTGGTGACGATTTTTCTGCTGACAATGAGCACACACCTTGTTTGACTTGCAATCTTTCTGATTATGGCCTGGTTTCAGGCATATGAAACAGTGTCCCTTTATCTTTTCTTTCCTGGCTGCCACAGTGGGGTACTTTCTACATTCGTCACTCCAGTGTTTTCCATTGCAATAGATACAGACATCTCTTCTTCTGACTTTCAGATCTTTGGGAGGTTTGGGAACAGAGAACAATGCTTCGGTAGTAGTTTTGTGTCCACTGTCCTGAGATGTTGGCCACATGTTTACAATAGGGTGTTTACTTTCATCTTTGGGAGTCCCACACTGTCTCTCAACATTTTCACGATTAGTGATGTATCTATGCAACTTATCTCTCAGTAGCTGTACTGACCATTCTTGATCATCCACTTTGTGATCAGTCAGGTGAGTAATAACATCTTTGGGTAGCTTTGACATAATCAGGGATACCAGCATTTTTGTGTTTACATCCTCCCCCAGGGCTTGTAGTGATCTTAGGTGTTTCTCTATTGTGTCATAGCTTGTGCGTAAGGCTGATGTATGGCATGTGGAAGCAGGTAAATCCATGAGACTAGTGTAATGAGCATTGATGATAATCTCATTTTGTCCAAAACGTTTTTGCAATAGTCTGATTGCTTCCTGATAGTTAGCATTCGTCAAGGTTAACCCCGAGATTACTTCTGCAGCTTCTCCCTCTAATTTAGATCTGAGGTAATTCATTTTCTCTACTTGGCTGAGAAATTCATTGGAGTGTATTGCTGAGTCAAAGGAGTCCCAAAATTCCTGCCATTTCAATAAGTTCCCGCCAAATTTACTGAAATCAAGCTTTGGTAATTTAACAGTGTTAGGTTTCGTACCTGGTTTTGCTGTTTCCGTCTCAATTTTCTTCTTCAGTTTTTCTTTCTCCAAGTTAAGCCTCTCTGCTTCAATTTGTAACTTCCGGTGTTCAATATCGGCTTTTTGTTGCTCTATTTGCAGCATCTTCTCCTCCAGTTCAATGTTTACTTTCACACTTCCTCGTCTTAGTTTAAATTCCATTCTGTCTTTTATCATGTCCAATTTCGATGAAAGTCCCACAACAAGTTGTTCAGCTTCGAAGGCAACATCGGTGTAGTCTTCATAATCCTCCATAACTTTTTCATACTCTCGTTTTCCTATGGCTTTGGCAGTGTCTTCGAGTTGCGTTCGGAGGCTTTCATACACACGTAAATGCTGCTGCAACTGATCGCGTTTGTCACGAGTTTCATCCAGGATTTTTTCAAGATCGCCATCAATGGGCCGATGTTTGATTTCCTTTGCTGTGTCAATATTAAGAACAACATGTCTTTTTCTTGCTCCGATAAGTCTCTTAATGGAGCCCAAGTCTGTCATGTCTCTGAATGTTTCGGCTAGGTTTCAAGGTAATTCGTCAACTCGGCTGATTCGAGGCTGATGTTGTTGACAACACTAAAACGTACGGCTTCGAGGAAAGAATTATTCGGCTGAGGATGATGTGAACGGCTTCAAACGATAGATACGGCTTTCTTTGTTTCTTTTGTTTTCTTCTTCAATCCCCTCGCTCTGCTACCATGTCGCGTTGGGCGAGTTTTATTTTAGCTTTCCTTCGTAACACAACATCATGCCAACATGGCGGCTCTAATCCTATCTTTTCTTTCACGTGTTCGCGGGAATCCCGAGTGACGTAATACACGCGGGACTGTACAAATGTTACTTTTCGTGGAGTGATTTCTCCATGACAATTGGAATTATTTCTACATTGTCATATCTCGAAATCAGTCAAGGAATAATAAAGAGTATGGATCGATACAACACCGTGAATCAAAAATCGGCTTCTCATTGGCTTGGAGGTCGGTCTGCCCTATATCCTGAACTGGTAACGAGAGGTTTGTTTATTGCATGACGTGTGGGCAAAGGTCATGTGTTTGTGTTCGACTGGACCTTCGGCTGTCCTCGCTCGATTTGCATATAATTGAAAGCATTAATATTGATATCTGGATATCTGTTGTTCCTGTCACCTTTGCCACACAAAATGGGAGAATGGATACACAGGGATACACAGGGAGTCATAATAAAACAAGTTCACTAATCAAGTAATAATTTCCCGTGGTTTTCCCGCATTCATTGTTGTCTTGGATTTGTCCCAAATTTAATATGAATAACGCAATCTGAGCGATGTCAAATTTAAAACAGCTTTGAAAAATTAGTCTGAGTCGTATAAAATTCATTTTAAACCGAGAAATATGTAACGTTTAATAAATGAGCAGCAGTGTTTTATCAAGTTTTAAACAAGAGGCGCAGCTGAGTGTTTAAAACTGTGTTCACACTAGGTCGAAACAGGATTAGTCTGATCACTGAAACATGTTTCGCTCTGTAAAGTGTTCACATCAGACGGTGCAAATTTTTTAGTTGAAATATGGGCCGATGTAGTAATGAAACGGTAATTTAGCAGAATGATTGAGAGAACATCGCCACGAAACTTGCGACAACGGCTGCAAGCGCAATGCAAAACCAAAATTTACAAACAGTTCTTCTTGCACCGAAGATAACGTAAATGCTGTCTGCTCGCTAAACGCTGGAAAGCCCCCTCCGAAGGGCTTAAAATTTGACACTAAACCAAAGAATAAATGGAAATGTTATACTTATTTCAAGCTCCATTTTTGGGTTGAAGTGTGCAAGATTTATGCGAGTACCGTAGAACAGCAGAAATTACACAGCCACGCATGAAACGTTTTTGAAACTGACACCTGATGTGAACAATGCATTAACACGCATTTTTTAGGTGAAACATGTTTACTCTAACCACAAAACACGATTTTCACATTCCGAGAATTAAGTCCGAGATGTTTTGAGTTTCGAGTGACTGTCAACTCATGTTTGACCGATACTGTGCATTGATTCATTGACCATTCATTATCAAAACATATGTGAAAGTCCACATATTTACGCATTGCGGACCCACTTTTATTTCGTTCGTCGCCGTTTTTGGTGTTGATGTTCGCCCGCTGCCGGTACATAGCTCTGCTGGTGAGAGGGAGATGGGTTCGAATCTTGTTTGAATTGAATTTTTTTCAGGCTTTCTTTTCGCAGCTTCTTAAGTTCCTTACATAACATGTGATGATCTTTCATGTGTTAAATCTTCCTCCCGCGGTCAAATATAAGAAATTTCATATACTCACGTTTATATTTTTATCTTCTACGGGTATATCACGAACTCACAAAGTGACCAGCTCCCAGCTGGCTTGATAACTCAGTTAAAATACGTACATATAACTATGACCCCCTTTCATGTGTTTTAAAAAAACTCTTCTCGCTTTTGTTGTTGTTGTTGTTTTTTTTTTCTTTCTTTAAATAGACTGGATTACGCTTTGCATAATGGGGAAAGTGCTAACCTAGAAAGCAGTATGGTCATCAATTTTTATAAATGATTTACTCATTATGCTAATGCAGTTCTCATTTCTGAATTCAGAAAAAAAAAACAAACTTCAGATCAGCAGCCGTGGAATAATAGTCAGGATTAGTTGTGCGTTAGATGACTTGCTTTGCATTTAATTTCCTCACCTCGATTTTAAGAAATAAAGATAACTTTTACTGCTAGAAATTGAATGCAATCTGGCCATTGCGTAGATCCCTTTAGATCAATTCTTTGTCACACCCTAGATCATTTTTGATAAAAGGTCATAACTGCTTAAATTGCTCTATGATAACGACATTCAACCCACTCCAATCCTAGTCATCCTATTACTATACTTTCTAAAATAGAGCAGTTCGTCGGGTGCTATTCTTGGCGCAGGCAGAGAAGGCATAAAATAATGATATCTGTGTATGTCATTACAGTTATTAATCACAATCGGCCTTCATGAGTAAAAACCCTAGACGAAAAGTTGAGTTTTGGCGAATGTCACAGGGACGGCGGAGCGTAATTTGAAGTGGGGGGCCTAAAAAATAGAATTTTAAAGGCGATGTTCACAGAAGCGAGCGGCGAAGGCGTGAGCCTCTAGTGGGGTCTAGGGGCATGCTCCCCCAGAAAATTTGAAATCTAGAGTCTCACAAATGCTATTTTCAGCATTCTCCACGAGATATTTCGTCAAAAAATAAATCTGAATCAATTATAGAATCACATGTATTTTCAGTTCCCACATCCGATATTGCCGAGATTTCTTAACTTGATAAAAGCTCGACGTGTGTAGCCTGTGGTGTAAATTTGCTTGTGTTTACATTACGACGCAAAAGTCTTAATGGAATATGACAAATTTCAACATTAAAACAATTTAGAAAGTTTAGAGAAACTGAGAAGGGCTAACGGAAAATACGAGAAAAGAGGATGTAGCAGCTCTAATTAAGTTCTGCCTGACTCGTCCCAAGTCGTACGTCTCTTGTTTTAAGCCAAGGTAAGTTCATTGGTTGAAGCCATTTGCAATGGCTGAAGTCAGCAGTGTCAAATTTGCCGAAGTTCCTTTAACGATTTTCGTTTAGAGAAACGAATGAATTAGCCACAGAAACTAAACATAGCATAGTGTGTGTGTGTGTGTGTGTGTCTGTGTCAATTATCAATTATCTACGGCCTCCTTCATTCGTCTCCAAACTCGAGCATATATTGAACATTCTGTGTTAGAATACATCTTAGCTGACCAGGTGAACATATTTTACGAGTCAAATCTTGTTATATTTACATGCAAAAAAATTATTTCTGTACTTTGCACTTATTTTTTTTCTGGTAACGGAAAGCAAAACTTAAACTAATGTTTTGTTAACGAAACGTCAAGTTACCAAAACAAGATTTGAAATATTCATAACATTAGATTCAAGCGCTTATTTAAACCAATTGTCCTAGAATAGGAGGCGGAGATGATTGATGTCCACTAAAATTCCGTCTGAAGTTTTTGCTTCAATGGTCACGTGTGATTAAAAACAGCAGTAACGAATTGTTTTGAGATCCGGTACTTTCGTGGCTGATGTAAAAAAGAAATAGAGATTACTCCATGGAAAATGCGCGCGTACGATTTGTATTCACGAGTTGAGTAGTATACGCTGAATAACACAAGGACAACGCAAGCGAACTATTACCTCTTTTTCACTCCTCGAAGTCCAAAATGGAGGCTGTTATTCAGCCACAGAGTGTTTAAAATGGCTTCAGGACTTGATACACCGAGGAAGCCTTCTGTCGAAGAAAAGTTTTATTTCGTCCTCTGTTAGAGCCACCGATGCATTAGGCTTGTTTCCTCTTCCCTGTTTCTTGAGCTGTTTCTGTTTAGACGGGAGTGTTTTTCTTAACTTTTCAAATCCTAGGCTCGTAGCATAGGCTTCATAATGCTAAGCTACAAATGCTTTGTAGCTAGGCTCGTATTCTTGCCCTTCCTTTGTGCGGACGCTTGATATGAATTCGCTGAGAAGTTCATTCAACTTAACAGGAAGAATTTCTCCTATCTCGCGTGTTTCTCCTTTTGTTTGAAGGAACACTGTCAACAAAGCAACGTCTAGGGGTTTTTTTTTTCACCGCGTTGGGTTTTTCATGCTCTTCAATAAACGACTCAATTGCGTCGTCTAAAGACACAAACCTTGAAGCAGTTGCCTCCGCCATGTCGACGAGACGAAAATGGACGACAATCGAAATCGCGATGCGATGTTGTTTACTAGTGAGTTTTCGTCGTTCGCGTTTGTGATTGGACGAACGACGTTTTTTTCACTGGTGAGTTTTCATCGTTCGCGTTTCCTATTGGCTAATACATTTTACGTATCATTTGTACGTAATCTTTTTTTCGTGAGGAAATCTCACTATCTATGATATAAAAATGTTTATCTGCTTAGAGTGTCATTAAGGGATGAATTATGGACATCCCGCTTGCAGGTAGAGAACATAAGTAAGCTGCAGGGCCCAATCGGTCCTCCCAGCTTCAACGGCTCTCAAGGCCCGATTGGTCCAGCTGGGCCTCCAGGATTCAATAGAACACAGGGACTCCAGGGTGTCATAGGCCCTCAGGGGCTTAACGGTTCACAAGGCGATCCAGGTCTAAGCGGACAACAAGGAAACCAAGGGGCAGGAAACCTTTCTCAGTGTGAGCACAAACTAAGACGGAGACGGGCACCCAAAATCCAGTTACAAGCAACACTCGTGCAGCTCCAGTTAAAGCCACCCTTGGTGAACTGAGTGTAAGTTTACTTACGTTTTCAAAACCATGACCTCAACATTACGTTTTTGAAACTATACTTTTCTTATTTTCCATTATTATTTATTACAGGGAAAAAGGATAGTTGGTGCTGCATGTTCAACAGACTTCGCTCAACAGTATCTCCTTACGACAGCCGTAAACCCAGCCAACAGTCAAATATTTTACTACTGTAGCTGTTATGGACATTATGGCACTGGGTTGACGAATGTACAATGCACCATGCATTACTGGGAATGTCCGCTCACCAGTTAAAACTCTGCGGTCTGGTGTATTTAGTGCATGGAAGAACTCTTCCAATGTTCAATTTAAAATTTTACATGGGTTGCATCGCCCAAGATCTTCTCAATAACGGCCTTGCTAACTTGTTTACCAAATGATTTTTAACAAACCAACCACATTTTCAGTGGCCTATACTGTAATATTGTAAAAAAAAAAAAACAAACAAACAAATCGGCTATATTTTTTACATGGTCTACGCTCTTTTCGGGTATAAAAATAAAGCAAGTAAGTGTCCAAAACGTGGCAGTGAAACCACTCGCCTACCTTGTAGGTCCAATTCTTATACGGGGCGACATAAGCCCTCAGGGGTTTACGGCTAACAAGGTTTTACGGCTAACAACCGGACCACAGGGACCCAAGGAGCAGGAAATTTGTCCCGGTGCGAGTACAAAATTAATTCATTTACAGGAGCTCAAAGCCCACTGGGCGGTTTCCCTCAAGCTGGTATTCGAATTACTGTTGCTGAGCCAAGTGTAAGTTTTTTGTTTTTGCCTTTTTTTTTTATTTTGTTTTAAACAGCAGTCTTTATCTGTCTTTATTATATGGCTACAATAGTACGCGCGCTCTGATTGGCTGATGACCGGGCATTATGAAAATTTTTCTTGCCTTAGCTTTTTATAACTTTTTAAGGATCAAACACTTGTAAACACATGTCAGTTTGTTTTGTAAAAATTAAAGTGGTTAAATTTGCCCTAGATCTTGGCGTAATGAAGACAAAAATTGCCATTGTCAAAGAAACCGTTTCTTCTGGTTTGGATCGCATGACCCTGAATGACCTCTTGCGCGCGCAAGCGGATATTGAAAAACGTTTCCCTTTTGTCAGCGCTAAAAAGGCCATATAATAAATAGCTTATTAACCTCGTCTGTTCGGTCATTACAGGGAAATCTCAGACCTAGGCCTTGATGTATTGACCTCGCTATCGCTCGGTCAATACATCAAGGCCTCGGTCTGAGATTTCCCAGTAATGACCTCACTCTCGGTTAATAAGTAGTATGTATAACTGTTTCTCTTCCGGGTTTGAAAAAAAACATTACATATTTAACCAGTAACTATGTGGAAAAGAAATACACGGTATGTTTACTATTGCAAGTAGTTTGTGTTGCTAATAAAATGTAAAGTTTCAAACAAAAATTAAAGGCTTGGTTACTACGCCACGCCACCTTTGTCATCCAGGCAAGAAAGAAACTGGAATTAATCGCCATGACCGAGGACCAAAATTAAATCGAGCAACAAAGATCTTAAAAAAATATCAAAAGCGATTTTTAAATTAATATACTGTGGAATGCCAATTTTTACTCCACAAAGAAAACTGGTTTGAGAAATCGGGAGTTCGAGGCTCGAGTATCGGGAGGACTGAAGAAATCGGATTCAAGACTGTATTCTTTATCATTATATGGCAAGGTAGTCCCGAAGTAAATCCGAGCGTTGTGAATCATTTTGCCATTCGGACCGTTCCCACGGAAACGACAGTAAGCCATGTATGGACCGAGCGCAGCGAGGTCCGTACAAACCGTCCAGCCCTCTGGCTCGGTTAGTAAGAGGTTATTATTGACCAGTCTAATGTACCACTTAACTTCTTATTTCACTCGAAGAGCTTATAGATGTAAGAAGCGTGTTGTACTTGTTACCCGTCATTTGAAGTTCACCAGATGCCATATCTACCTTTGTCCCGCACCTTATTATGTCCTCATTCCTTAATTTAAAATCAATTCTCACAGTACACTAGATATTGTTTATATTTAAACATTTTTTTAGCCTCATGACGCATCCAGATACCTGCGGTTTGATGTTTCAAATCAATCATGACAGCGTGAATGTTTAGTATTATTAGTATATATCGTAGCTACGGTGTGGGAGGCGCGGTTGCCCAATGGTTAGTGCGCTGGACTCCGGATCGGGCGGTCCGGGTTCGAGCCCGGAACACTGTGTTGTGTTCTTGGGCAAGACACTTTACTCTCATAGTGCCTCTCTCCACCCAGGTGTATAAATGGGTACCGGCGAATTTACTGCGGCGATGGACTAGCATCCCATCCAGGGGGGAGTAGAAATACTCCTAGTCGCTTCATGCTACGGAAACCGGGATAAACTCTGGCCTGATGGGCCCCTTGGCTCGTAAGCAGACTTTTATCGTAGCTACGGTAACGATTCAAATAATATGATCTACCGATCAACCCAACTCTCTTGCAAAGGTTTTTCCCGATTCTGCTTAGCTCTTTGGCGGCTTTATTTACCAGGTAAATGAATTTGTGCACTTGCTAATAGTTGTGCAACAAGCGTATATATTGTACCTGTTACCCTTGATTTGAAGTTCACCAGGTGCCATATCTTTATTATGTCCTTATTCCATTAAAAACAATTCCCTCAGTGCACTAGATCTCTTTCAACATCAAAACATATTTTTAGCATCCAGATACCTGCGGCTTGATGTTCTAAATTAATCATGCCAGCGTGAATGTTTAGAAGTATTTCAATCGTAGCCATGGAAACGGTTCAAAATACTGATGATTTACCGATCTACCCATCTCATCTTGTCAGGTTTTTTCTCGATTCTGCTTCGCTTTTAAGTGGCTTTGTCTACCAGTTACGATGAGAATTTGTGCACTTGGTAATAATAGAGGACGTTTAATAAAATCAACTTTGTCACACTCTGCTGACAAGCAGTACTATATGCAATTTAATTTACCGCTACCAAAGTGAGATGACTGAAGTACCTTGCAATTGGGGAGTCCGTTTGTTAACGAAATAAAGCCTTCCAAGAATTTGATGCATTGCACTGAATCTCATTCACGTTAGCAACAAATTTTATGCAATTTCCATTCGTGGTTTTCATTATAGTACGTTTACGTATCTGTTTATTATAATTCATTTACGTCAAATGAAAGGAACAAATACGTGTAGCATGGGAAATTTGTTCAGCAACATCGCTGAGGGTGTTCAATCGATATTTATACCAAAAATAGATTCTGTTTGGTGTACGGCTGATTGAGCAGGCTAGAACAGCTTGTTGAGCTCTTTTATTCTAGTCTTGCTCTTAGTGACAACCACCTTGGCATCCTGTCGAGCGTTTAGTCCGTTTCTTTTCAATTTACTACCCCACATAAATAATTTGGTTTCTGCTTATGTCTATTCTTAGAAGTCTGACAGCGCAATTATTCAAAACATTTACCGTCCACTGGTGTAGAAAGGACACATTCAGTAATTAAAATTTGTGTATCTGCATGGTTACTTTAAGGTTATGTGAAACGCGATGGCTTTGCAGGTATACTATAAAGCCTTTAAAGTCTGTCTTGTCGTTTGCTGGTTTCAATTTCAAGGTAAGAAATAGATACTTTGTCAAGTAGACTACAGTGGTATTCACCGACCCAATGATCGACTTTTCTCTTAAAGTTATGGTCCTCTTATAAAGTGAATTTCCGCTTTCGCATATTGTTACGTCAGTACATAAAATCGAGAAAACGTAGACTGGCGTCTTAAAAGGAAAAGCGTTAAAGTGTATATGACACGAAAAATATTTTCTGCTTATTTGAAAGGCCTTTCAAAATACAGAAGAATGGTGTTTTTCTTTTCGAAATATCTTTTTTCGTTTCTGAGATATTGTCATTTTTGTATTATGCAAATTAGATAAGTGATGACGTCATAAGATTTGCAACTAAAAAATGGTAAAACACTGAATAAACAATATCTCTAAAACCATTAAAGCAGTGGTCTTGGAACTTGGCACCATCAATGTGAATCACAAAAGAAACAAAATAACACCCTTTGGGCTGTTGCCATGACAACAGTTTTGCCGCTGGTGCTGTCTCAATAAAAACTGAAATTCCCAGTTTTTGTCTTAACCAAGAACCATCTAGCGCAGCCAATCTGATGCTGGGAATTAAGACAATGTGGGAACAATGACCGTTCCAAGCAGGACCCTTTTTCTCACTTAAGAGGCTACAAATGGGGATATTTGTTTTTTTGACAGAAAGAGACTGGAGCTGAAAGGGTTGCTATGGCAACAATACTAAGGGTGTCATTTTGTTGCTTTTGTGATGCACATTGGTGGTGCCAAGTTTCAAGGACACTGCTTCAATATTTCCAGAGATATTTTTTATTCAGTATTTTACCATTTTTCAGTTGCAAATCTTATGACGTCATCACTGATCTAATTTGCATAATACAAAAATGACAATATCTCAGAAACGAAAAAAGATATTTCGAAAAGAAAAACGCCATTCTTCTGTATTTTGAATGGCCTTTCAAATAAGCAGAAAATATTTTTCGTGTCATATACACTTTAAATTTTGTTCGAATTTAATTTGCAGACCTGGTTTAATTCCGTAGCCAGCGCGTAGTAGGCTGTCATTTAATTTTACTCAAGTATAACTGTGCAACGCTCGGAAAATCTAATTTTATGCTCTCCGGCGGGCGCGCAGCTTAAATGAGTTTTATGGTTATAAATTTGATGGACAAGGAAAAAAAAACAGTATCGTATCAGAAAAATGATTTAATTTTGTAGTCTTTTGAATTAGGGATGTTGTCATATGCATGGCAAAACATTCTTCAACGACAACCTTAACAGAAGACTTAGTAAGTATTTCCTTAAATGCCACCTAGTTCAATATTTTTATATAATCAAGCCTGAGATTTGTCTACTTACTAAATCGCACGTTTTCCAACCAGTTATATGAGAAGGATTTAAAAAAGAAATAGCAGAGTATTATTACCTTAATACCTTAATTCAGCAACCCTTGCTTTGCTCTCTTTTCACGTGGGTATTCTTTTTGTCTTTGGGAACGTAGCTCGAGCTTAACCTCTTTGAATACCTAAAGGAAGACATTTCCTTTTTTAAATGCGTTTAAATCCACTGTTGAGTGCCAATGGCTCTAACAAGAGTCATTCTTGGGTGAACGTCGACGCCACGATCCTTGAACTAAGAAATCCGAGCTTACACCAGAGACTTTTTAGAGTCATGACAATCAAGCGTACAGTGGATTTAAACGCGGTAGATGAAAAAAAAGGCCTTTACGAGCAACATTTTTCACTCTGACGGATGAAGGTGGAGAGATACCACCGAAAAAAAATAAGTGATATTTAGTCTTCAGATCCGGTGAATTATAACGCAAGTAATCAATGTCTGCCGATAGATAAAGGCAAAGTGTATTACTGAACTAGTAATTTAACCGAAAATAATCACTGTTGGTTACAACCGGGAATGATCAAGGCGAATTATGAAGAAAATTTGAATGCTTATAATTAAAACCAAATATTTAAGTTCTGTAAAAAAAAAAAAGAAAAAAAAAAAGACAGGTAGGAAGATTAGCGCAAAGTTGGGAAATTTAATTTGCACTCCGCTCTCGCTTATTATTTTATGAAGCGTCATTTTCCACTGATGATGCCTCGATTTATACTAGTGACGGACGATCCGTCCGGACGAGCTGAACTTGCCTTTTAATTATGGCTGAATTTATACTAGAAATGAATTATCCGTCAAACGGATTACTACGCTTATCAGTTGAGTATGCAACGAGGGAAGTTTCGCTCCCAAGTTTTACCGTTAAAACTCTGCTGTTGTCAGGGGGGATAGAGCTAGTTTCCATTGGAAAAATCTCGTGCTATTGACGTCATCAGTCTGCTGTGCGGCGAAATCTCCGTAGTTCTGACTCTCCTTTCGTGTGCAGGGGACTAATGACGTTAATAGCACGAGATGTTTCCAATGGAAACTAGCTCTGTCACCCTAGACAACAGCAGAGTTTTCACGGTAAAACTTAGGCGCGAAGCTTCCCTCGTTGCACAATCAACTGATAAGCGTAGTAATCCGTCAAACATAACTTCCGCGAATACGTCCGTGTCTTGATCTGTTCTAGTCAATTTCTTGTTTGTTTCCCCTTGTAATCTTTTTGTGATTGCTTTCGAGGAAACAGTTGCTTTACACGCGGACGCTATTCTGAAATAGGCATCCCAGAAACCTTGCCAAAATGTAGAAACCAGTCCCTCTCATGTGGAAACTTCGTCAAAAACCCTCTTCGTTTTCTATCTGGATATAAATTTAGAGACGGATGATCCGTCTAAGACGAAATATCCGTCTTTTAGCACGTCTTCCAGATGGCTAACAGATGGACCAGCCTGAGACGAGTTTTGCTCCACGATTCGTCTTAGCACCGAATTTATATTTTGACGAATAGACGGATAATTCGTCTCTTAAGTATAAATTTGGTCAATGACAAGACGAATTATCCATATAGTTCGTTTGGATGATCCGTCTGTTTGCCCGTATTTATAAACAGACGAATTATCGGACGAACTATAAAATGCTTGCCTAAATGGGGTTATTCGACTAGCGACAAAGGGCGAAAAATATTACTGACTACCGACAAAAAGAGAAAAAAATTACCGACTTGCGACAGAAAAACTAACTGAGATTTACCGACAACCGACAAAGTAATGAAATTTTAACCGACAACCGAAATGTGGAATCCCCCCCCCCCCCCACCCCCCACCATTCAGACCCTCTTGCCTTGTTAAAATGCAAGTTCGTCCAGACGAGTCATCCGTCTCAAGATTAATTTAAGCCAATAAGGCATTTGGCAGCGTTTTGCCAAACACCGTCCACCTTTGTCGCTGGATTCTTCCGAGTACGAAACAGCTTGGTGGATTTGAATGATAAGCAGAATTTTCAGTTCTCTCTGTCTTCTAAGTACATATATAACTGTGATAAAAGTTATGTAACTGCAGTTTCATTAACACGTGCTTCTGAACTCACTGAACGCGCGAGGAGCGTGACTTGACAAGTGCGTCATTAATTATTTTTCGGACGACAAGCTGTGTTCAATGAATGTTACTATGGCGTTTTGAGTATAATTGCATTCACCAAGGTTAAATTGAAGACTAGTAAAAAATGTCCTCCTGTTCCCACAATGGTTAACGTATTGCTGCCTAGCATCTTTGGATTCTCCTTGATATTTTGCTGGCTGTATACAACAGGTAAGGCAATATAAATACACTTCGTGTAATTTTCCTGTCAAAACGTGCAAAGCGTCATCCGTACATGCCCCGCTCATTTCTGCCTTTTGCACACACAGCCCGGGGAACGCAGCTGCATTGTTTCTCAATTTTGCCACTTTATTAAAGTGAAATCCCTATAAAATATTCCAATTCGGTCGAAAAACGAATGGCACTAACAATTCTGAAGTTTGTTAATTTGATTTACGTGACATTGTGCTGTGCCGGCGGAATGACAAGTACAACTGCGATGCTTTGATCATGTTGCGAATCTTCTCTAGTTCCACATTTTCTCATACTCAAGGCAGCAGTTCCCTCGGATAAAATATAGCGTTATTTTCATGTATTTATACCGGGAAAAGTCTGTTGTCTAAGTATACGTTCCGTGCCCAGCCATCTTGACCATACCGCATCAAATCAATGAAACATAACTGATCAGCCATGCAGTATATAACCGGTTATATCTTTATATAAGCAATGCTAATGCTCTTTCTCAAAAAAAAAAAACAAAAACTTGTAGTTGGATTTCGAAAAGAACGATCAAATATTGGGGACATGACATTACTGAGCACTGTGCGTGGAATTGAACTGACAGAATAAATCGTTTTGAGTGATTTTACTTAAACGCTAAATTACGACAGATGTCTATGTCACTTTGTATAAACTATGAAACGTTTTTGAGCTTACAAAATGACATCAGACGTTTCTCATAACGCAAAGATGGTTTTATCTATGCTAAGCACGGTTTCTAAGTTTAGAGATCTCAAGTTGACAATTATCGTTGATTTCATAGTTTATATTCTTTAAATTCATTGCAAACGGAACAATTGGATATGGATCAACCAACTCGATAACTTGGAAAACAACCATTTTCATTGGGTCTTTTTGCAAAAATATCACCGCAAGACATCAATTAAACTAGCACTTCAGGTAAAAGCTCCCTTGAGTTTGAATTAAAGTTTTTTACAAAAGAGAAAATGCAAATTTGCAAAAATGTTTTTGAACAAACCTTCTAATAACAGCGTCCCAAAATGAAGAGCAAAACTAAAAAAAATTGATCTTTCAGAGTGACGTGTTATAACGGTAGAGTAGAAATGATGGTGAAATCGGGAAATATTTTCTCCTGTAAAGAATGAGAAAGTCTTTCTGGATCTCTCACGCATGAGTCCATCTCAAGACAACCACAAGAAACCAACAATACTTAATCGCCGCTAGAATGCTGGTTTGCCTCTTAAGCTAAAACTGTCTTCACGGATTTCATTTCGATGTATAGTCTGGAATCCGAAAGATCATTAGACGATAATAGTAAATTATATTCATATAATGCGGCCGTTTCTTATGGAATAATTTGAAATAATGCGCAGTCAATTCGTTTTCATCATTACGGCAACTAAACGGCAACTAAACGGGTGTTATGATAAATGATTTTCGAGCTGGATTTGTCGTACAAATACATTCCACATGTTACTTTTTCTTTAAAAAAATCTTTGTTTTTATTTGACGACCACAGTGCACAACTTTCTAATGATATATTTTGGGATCTGTTTAATTCCAAAGCTGTTGTCAAAACAATTGCCTTGTGTTTGTATGTGCTATTTTAATTACATATGTCCTACAGATTAATTTTGCCTTAAGGGAATTCTCTTATTGTTTCACGATCTGCGATGACGTCAATTGTGTGTTATTACAAGCTCGCTGAATGGAATAAAAGAACTGCTTAATGGCCGGGGACTAAGCACTGTATGTTTGTGGATCGTTGGCTTATCCTGAACATGAAATGTTGCAAAGATTGCGCCTGATTACGAATCAAAGCAGTTATTAATTTGCAACAGATTTCGAACTTGGCCTCTTATGTTATTGGGTCGTGTATTGCAAGGGTTTTGCGGATTTGTTCTATTGTTTCTATTGTTCTCGGCCCCATGATCGGCTACCGAGGGTAAACGAATTCCATTTGTCGGCTTATTCGGCTACAAACGTAGCGTAGCGACAGACTGAACTTATCCACAGGCCCTTTTAATTTCGCTCCCCCACCCCCTACCCCACACCGTTTAGCAGCATTTCCACAATTTTCACAAAACCTATAAAAATATGCATGGGTGTCTCGAGAACTTATACCTTAGGCCTAACTTCAGAAACTAAACCCTTCGCTAAAATTAGGGCCTCGAAAACGATAGTTCAGCTTATAAGGTCTTAGTTCTCGAGGTGTCAGGTCTAAGGTCTTGGTTGGTCTTAGTTTTCGAGACAACCAAAACATATCCCTGTCACTATCAATTCGATTAAGAGTGATTTTATTTAACCCGTGAAACAACATCTAGCAATTAGTGCGTAACAGTCAAAACTAAACAAAAGACTGGAAAACGATAGAATTAGTGTGTCATAGTATTACTATTTCACAGACTAGCTCAAACCACTCTACAGTTTTTAAAGCTATTTTTAATCAATCTGTCTAAAAATTATCATAAATAGCACAAACATCACAAATACCTTCAACGTATTAGAAATCACAAGGGCATTGTATTAATGATCTAAATGCACTAATTGTTTCCATGCTGTTTTGATATTATAATTACGCTCAGTATGCAACAAAGTATAACGAAATAGTCATGTTCTTCCATCGACACGATATGCGATGGTTTTAGCTAATCTTTGTGCATTTTCCTTCATCCTTTGCTTGCTGTATCTACCAGGTAAGAGGCGAAATAATGTTTTGTATACACTTCATGTCTTTTTTTCCAGCGAAAAGCTTCAAAGAAATTTTGTCCGCTAATTTGCTCCCCATGTCCATAAACATGTAACAATTTTATGAAGTTTGCAGCTATTCGTTAAAAATAGAAAACAACATGCGAAACAATTTAATTCCGCGGCAGCTCGATTGAAAACAGGTTTGATTTCCGCCGGTCTTTCGAGTCCGGTCAGGTCATCGACAGATCATTGGCAATGAAAGACCTCGATATTTACTTTGACTGCGGATTTGCGTTGTGATGCAAGCCTTTGTCTTGGTCGTGTTAACCGAAGCTTGGTTCATTAAGGTTCTGTACCAAATATTTTGTCGGAGCGGAAATGTACTGAGCTTCTTTATTGCTTTCGAAACATTACGCTATTCACATACATGTAGATACTAAACATATCATCAGAACAGGTGCCGGAACAAATGTGTATTTTCATGGTATCGTTACCCACTACATTTGAATACAAATCGTACTAAACTAGATCAATTCATGCAGTTTCTAAAACCTATCCATACATTAAGACGGCTGTTTAATGCAAAGTGAAGTCCATTGCCAATTCGTAAGATTACAAATATTTGTACTAGAGTTTTATAACAGCAAGATTGAGCATTCGAACTTAATGAACAACTGAGTTAGCAACGCATTGTATAACCATATCGCGTAACTAGCAATTTAACGCCATGATCTACTAAAAGTTTTCTGGTAGTGCGATCGAGTGTGTACCATCTCAAAAGTCCGGTATCAATAATCGGTGCATGTCCTTCTAATGCATGTCAGACAAACTTTCACAGACTTTTAATTTTTCCCCTTTTCTTTTTTGCAAAATTTCTCTCACTTAATGTCAGCAGATGCCAGAATGATGAGAAATATACACACATCGTTGTTACAACTGACAACGAATCTACCTGGTACGGTGGCCCACAAGTGCACACCAAATTTAAATCACTCACACTATATTCAAATCACTCGCGTCGAATTCAAATCGCCCACACCAAAAATCAAATCTTCACACCGAATTCAAAAACACTCGCACCAAATTCAAATCACCCACACCAAAAATCAAATCTTCACACCGAATTCAAAAACACTCGCACCAAATTCAAATCACCCACACCAAAAATCAAATCTTCACACCGAATTCAAAAACACTCGCACCAAATTCAAATCACCCACACCAAAAATCAAATCTTCACACCGAATTCAAAAACACTCGCACCAAATATAAATCGCTCACACCGAAAATCAAATCTTCACACCGAATTCAAATCACTCACACCGAATTCAAAAACACTCGCACCAAATTTAAATCGCTCACACCGAATTCAAATCTTCACACCGAATTCAAATCACTCACACCGAATTAACACTTTCGGTCAGTGGTCTCGCCTACCTGCTTCGTAGGTACCTCGTATATAGTATTTATAATGTACCCTAATATTGTAATCCTAGTATTCTTCACCTGCTTTGTTACTTTGCTTACTTCCGTTACTTCCGTTACTTTATTCACTTGAGATTCTTTGCAGATACTTTGCTTACTTGAGATACTCTGCTTACTTGAGATACATTGCTTAATTGAGATGCTTTGCTTACTTGAGATGCTTGGCTTACTTGAGGGTATGCTTGCAGTTAACATTTATTTACTGCAATTTGCTTGGGTTAGCATTCATTTTGTGGTTGGGCGACTATATGTTTTTCATTGTTGGCGGCCATGTTGACTTACCATGAAGTATATGCCTTCTTGAGACTCTTTCCTTACTTGAGTTACTTTGCTTACTTGAGACTCCTTGTTTACTTAAGATAGAAGTAAGTTTGCTTACTGAAGTAAGCAAAGTATCTGAAGTAAGTAAAGTAACTGAAGTAAGCAAAGTAACTGAAGTAAGCAAAGTAACTGAAGGAAGCAAAGAATCTCAAGTAAGCGAAGTATCTCAAGTAATATAAGCAGAGTGTCTCAAGTAAGCAAAGTATCTGCAAAGTATCTCAAGTGAATAAAGTAACGGAAGTAAGCAAAGTAACAAAGCACGTGAAGTATACCAGGATTGCAGTATTAGGGTACATTATAAATACTATATACGAGGTACCTACGAAGCAGGTAGGCGAGACCGCTGACCGAAAGTGTTAATTCGGTGTGAGTGATTTGAATTCAGTGTGAAGATTTGAATTCGGTGTGAGCGATTTAAATTTGGTGCGAGTGTTTTTGAATTCGGTGTGAGTGATTTGAATTCGGTGTGAAGATTTGATTTTCGGAGTGAGCGATTTAAATTTGGTGCGAGTGTTTTTGAATTCGGTGTGAAGATTTGATTTTTGGTGTGGGTGATTTGAATTTGGTGCGAGTGTTTTTGAATTCGGTGTGAAGATTTGATTTTTGGTGTGGGCGATTTGAATTCGACGCGAGTGATTTGAATATAGTGTGAGTGATTTAAATTTGGTGTGCACTTGTGGGCCACCGTAACCTGGAGTGGCAGTCGATGATAAGCTTTAGTTTGAACACCATGATGCCGTAATTGTTACTGAGTTATCGCGAATGTCTGCAGGATAATTTATTAAAACGCCTTGTAGGATCATAATATTAAAATACCGTCCTTCAAAAGTAGGAAATAGCTATTATATACCGCATATTCGTACTACTCTGCTTTAATGCAACCCGTGCAAAATTTGATCATGATAAATCATGACTTATCATGACTCTTAGTCATGACATAATCATGACAGAAATTAGCATTTTTTTAAAATGGTAATGAGGTTGGCCTGTCATGACATGTCATGACAAGTCATGATAATCTGAGTTGTGTATTCAGAGTGAAATGTTATGAATTACTCAACATCGAAGTCATGACTTATCATGACTGCTCACTTCATGACTGCTCACTTCATGACCTATTAAGCTTGTCATGACCTTAGTCATAAAGTTGGACTGTTATGACATCACCCCTGTCATGACAATGTGTATGACAGTAAGCATTGTCATGGTTTTATTAAAGCATTTGAAGCAAGAAAAAACAACATCAACAATAATGATAAACAAATGCCAATCAGTAAATCCATTTTTTTTTTAACCAGCCCATGACTGCACTCAGAGCTGACATTACAAAATTATCAGGTCAATATTATTTTAATGACGACCTGATAGCCAAGTTGACCATTTTCCTAACAATTGGGAAATTGTTTACATAACTGTAACTTCAAGCAAAAATAGCCCATACACTGTTTGCAATAAAAGGACTAAAAGTTGACGTCAAGCAAAAATAGCCTATACACTGTTTGCAATAAAAGGGACTAAAAGTTGCGTTGACCATTTTCCTAAAAACCCCATTGAGAAAATATTTATATGTAACTGCGACTTTTACAACGGATCACCAAATAGCATAACTCGAAATGAAAGTAAACTCACTGGCATATTTTTTAAATTTTATTGTAAAAACGACATGGTCTCAGGTTTTTGTAATCTGAGTGAATATAACGAAGGTGCATTCTGCAGGATCGTTCTTCATCTTAACAGTTTGAAGTTTTCAGATTGTTCTGATTTGCGAAAGGCACTGGCTTTCTTGATTAAAGCTTGCTGCAGATATTTCTTTGTCAGTTAAAGATGTTCCTTTTTTGTTGATTTGACAACCATGGCACACTGCAGTTGTTCTGACTATGTTCTTGACTATGTTATAAGCGCAAAGGCACCGACTTATTTATTGGCTTTGTGTAATGATTATAAATTTTAATACAAATGCGCTCCAGCGTATTTTGCGAAACTAATTCCTTCATTGTTTCAGGACTTTGGCGACGTCAATGAAAAAAGTGTAAGCAGCTAAAGCAAAGTGCTCTCCACATTATCTTTACTATTCATTATCTTTGATTATATGCCCACGAGAGGGCCATTAACTATAAAATAAACCAATCGGATCGATCCATTACCGGGTCTAATATTTTGTTAGCATCGACAAAAAGAAACCTTCTCATACGGTTTTTTGGTTTATGAAACAACGTTAGAAAAATATTTTTCAATCGAAACACCCGGTGGGTCGTCGGTCAGAATCCAGTTCTTTTTGTCACTTCCTTTTTGGCTTATATCTATAAAAAACCTTTTTCAGTCCTGTAATAAATCAAGTACCAGCCGTACTGGTAACTAACTCTTACGGGTTTTTCGGACCGTAACGCGAAATGAATATATAACAAAACTGGTAAGCTGTATGGCACGCGTTGCGGTGTGACATGTTTTTTTTTTTTTTTTTCATAAATCGAACTACGTTTTTTCATGATTAGGAAGAAAATTGTTTCTGACCTAAACGGGATTGGGGCTTTAGGAATGGGGCTCAAGTAAAAGACTATCATAGGGCTCCGGGCTCCGGGCTCCGGCCTTAGGAATGGGGCTCAAGAAAAAGATTATCACTGGACTCCGGGCTCCGGGCTCCGAAGGGAACGTTTCAAGGCTCCAGGTACTGCAGCAGAACGATGGGATGCCGGCTCAACAGCACTGAATGCTGCAGACTTGAACGCTATAAAAAAGCTTAATAATTGTTAAACCAAAAGTGCTGGTGCTCTTAAATATTTTCACTTACTGTAGTAATGATGTTTGTTTTCCAGTGATCAGTCCAGTGGCTGCCAATCCAACAGAGGGTGAGTTCCTAAATATATTGCCCACGAGTTAACTATATACGGATAGAACTAAAGAAGTCATTTAATTTTCTATCATTTTCTTTTTTTAAGACGGTTTCCGTTGAATATTCGAGCAATGAAGGCAAAAATAAATTCAACAAAAAGAACTCATAGCAGTTTGAATTCTGTTGTAAATAGGACAAAAAAACTCAGTGGCCAACTCGCGTAATCGATGTCTTTTCAGTACGTTTTTAGATATCGAAAACAGAGACTATTTCAATCATTAACATGCATGTGAACAAAAAAAAAATATGCCCTCATTGCTTCAGCACTTCAGCAATCGTTAGCTGGCTCTCTCATCTTGGTAAAATTTTGCCACACTTTTTCGATTGTTCGATTTCGATATATCAACAAATAGCATTGATCTGAACAGAAGAAACTGACTTTGACGCAATTATTTATGTTCAGAAAGGTGTCAGAGGTATATAATGAATCTGGTGATAATTTGTACATTTGATAACTGTACATGTGCTAAGGATCTTGGCCCGGCCTGAAGATGAAAACCACTGAGGTGTAAGTTCTTTAAATCATAAATCAGTAATACTCTTGCGTAAAAGAAAAAATAATATATATATATATATATATATATATATATATATATATATATATATATATATATATATATATATATATATATATATATATATATATATATATATATCTGAGCGGATTTGCAAGAACCTGGTCGCCCACAAGCCAAAACACTCCAAGCTGGTACAAGTCCCTGGGCCACCCCCCTGGCTAGAGATTGGCACGTCACGAGCCCACGTGACACCTGACACACCAGCCGGCTCCCTTCTCAGCAGGGAACCCTCAAGCAATGTCAATCAAAATATTCAACAGCCCCCACAGGGAGTTCAAAATTCAACACAAACATGCTCAAAATTTAACACAAACAGGCCCAAGCATGGACAGAGAAACCCTCCCCTCCCTCCCTGCTTTTGACAGCTAGTCCGCCAGCCAGGCACCAGCGGATAGCTAAGACCCTGGGCCAGGTCACCAGGGCACTGGTGACGGCAAGCCCCCTACAGTTAAGGCCACCAGCTGGGCTTGGACTCGGGCTTCGCCCGAGTCCAAGCGAAAACCTCGGCGACCAGGTTTTTGTAAATTCGCTCAGATATATATATATATATATATGCATATTTCCATTAAATGTTTACCGGCGAAGCCATGACAGTGCTCTACTTACAGTGAAGGAGCGGGTAATAAATTTGAAGTTAAACTACTCAAATTTTGAGTGCATTGAGTTTAATACAATACTGTTTCATAGGCCACCGGAACGGTGACCCACTCATCAGTTAAACTCTTTCATACACGTGTATGAAAGAGTTTAACTGATGAGTGGGTCACCGTTCCGGTGGCCTATGAAACAGTATTGTATTAAACTCAATGCACTCAAAATTTGAGTAGTTTAACTTCAAATTTATTTATATATATATATATATATATATATATATATATATATATATATATATATATATATATATATATATATATATATATATATATATATATATATATATATATATATATATTTATTATATGGAGGAGAGTGTTTTACTGGGAACTAAACCACTCGTAGAATCCATACGCCACTCCATCCGGGACCTGAGTGGCGTATTTTCCGTATGACACGCTTGCGAGTGTCATATCGCTCATTGACGTCACGATTCGCGCCATTTCTACTTTGTTGAATGAACTTGGTTTCTTGTGTCGTTCAGGTTTGTTGTGAGCAAGCATCGACAAGCAGGTTTAATTTGTTTAATTAAGCGACGAAAAAGAATTAGTTTTCCGAAATACTCAAGGACGAAAACATGGTAATGGAAACCTTGACGATTTGAAGGCTTTTAGAGAGAATTCTTCGCAAGGAATTTCACAAAGTGCAAGATGTTGTAAAGAAGAAAACAAAAGCAGTTGAAAACTATCGACCGTCAAGACATTGCCGCATCGGATTCAAGTCAAAGTCAGTGATGTTTTCAGTTCTTACGTGTTACGATATTTAGTTGACAAATATTTCATGTATTTTGTTTAACTGGAATTCAGTACGTTTTTCTATATCCCGGACACGGGTGCTTTGTATTTTCTGTGAAGACGAACGGTGATATGTAAAACTTGCTCGATGTTTCGAAAACAATGAAATAAAAATCGGCAATTTCAATTACATCTGGTCTCCATATAATAAAAAGAACATTACACGTTGGCTCAAAGATATGAATTTTATGTTCTCGTGGCAAAAACGACATCTCACTCGTTCGCTGCGCTCACTCGTGAGATATCGTTTCTGCCACTCGAACATAAAATTCATATCTTCTCGCCACCGTGTAATATCCTCTATATATATATATATATATATATATATATATATATATATATATATATATATATATATATATATTGGTGTACACATAAAAAATGTATATACATAAAAATGTATATACACCAATGTTTTACTTATGAAACATTTAAAGTATATACCCTTTACTCCAAATCAGAGAAAATTGATAAGCAAAGTAATGTTAATGTTATTTTTAATAGGCGACGTGCGGCTGGTCGATGGAGGGGAGAATAGTCAAGGACGGATAGAGATCTATTTTAATGATACTTGGTGGGCACTCTGTCGGCATCACTTTAATCATGAGGCCTTCAAAATAGTATGCCAAATGCTTAGTCTTCCCGAGCCGGAAGAGGAGTTCCACCAGTCGCAATTTGGTCCAGGCAACGAGTCTATTCTACCAATGGACTTTTCTTGCGACGGGCATGAATCGTCCCTTCTGGAATGTCGCCATGAAAACTTTTATGATCACCACTGCGGAAACCAGTATACAGTAGGGATTGCATGTGGGGAACTTGTAATGGCAGGTAAGAAGGAGTCGGTAGCTAACTGAGGGCGCTTACCATTGGTTAAAACTGGCTGGCAGACCGGGATATTCGAGAACAGAATTCCGTTGTTAGTTAGATTTGTCCTGTCAAATCAGTCAATTCATAAATATTATACATTGCCATGGTAGATTTGTGAAAGGTCAATTTCACATTCCACCGGACCGCGGCCGGGCAGTTCTCACTAATAGGACAATAAAATGACTTTTTGAGGGAATATTGTTTATTTGCGCCCGCGTAGTGTCATTTGCGGCCCGAGCGCGAAGCGCAAGGGCCGCAAATGACACTACAAGGGAGCAAATAAACAATATTCCCTCAAAAAGTCATTTAATTATCATTATTATCAATATACAAGGCCAAATAACATCCCTGAACATCCAGATATAAGCTTAAACTAACACATTTAATGAGCTTTACATGTTCAATAATACAAGTACTTCGCGTTGAAAATTTTGTGCTATGCTACACGGAGGACCATGTATCGTTTAGGTGTAGTTAAAAAGAGCTGCTGTGTCTCTGAAAATGAATGGATAATAATAATTTACGAACTTACATTTTCAGTTGAGCCTCGGCGTAAAATCCCCGCAATGCTTCAGCTAATTTAGCTCGACCCGAGAAGCACAAAATGAAGTGAACCGTTGTTTTGTTCTGTTTCGTTTCTCGTAAGACAACAAGAAGTTGCTCTCTTTATATCTTCCCCTTGTGCTTTTGCTTCTACATCCGAATTTTTTAGCTGCATTTTGTCCCATTCATAACAAATAGGCTTTGATTTTTCTTTTCGAACACTATTCGCTCAGCGAGAAACTGTTCGAGACTTTTTTTACTTTAAAACTTGCTGTACGCAAGATGTTCGCACCTAAATGGTTTTCCCGCGTCATTAAACGTGACCTGATTGGTTAATATTCATCGGATGATGAACCGAGAACCAATCAGCTGCAGGGCCGTTAATCCATTAACGGCCCGCTAGGAGTCATTTGCGGCCCGCAAAGCGCGTGTTTTCAAGAGGGCGGTTTTCAATTTGGCCGCGTATATTGATAATAATGGTATATAAGCGCCCTATAAAGTACCGCAATTCACGACAATTGCGCTGCGAAATGACATGACGGGTTGTTTTAGCGACAGGTGGCTGACTTGCCGTCCTTACTTTGCTGTTACTATAGGCTCTCAAGCAACTTGTCTTGCAGTTTCGCTGCAAAGAAAATAGTTGCATGAAATAGGACAGTGTACACGTCATGTTTGTATGTAATTTGACAGTACTGTAATAGGACAGTTTATACGTCATGCCTGTGTAAGTACACGTCATTTGCGCACGCTAGACTATCGAGTTTATTCTGCGTGCATTGTCGCTAAAAAAGTCAACTGTAATGTCTTTATTCATAAAGGCGTTTAACCGATGGTTATTTTTTTTCTCAAATTCTGTCATAGTTTTGATTAATTGATAACAGGACTTCCTGTAATCATACTTGTCATTTAGCAATTCGGACTCGATTTTATTAATAGGGACCTTGTGAAGCGCCGACGGCGACTGCAACGAGAACGTCGTCAAACAAAAGGCTAATAGACCTAATAGGCAGTACAACAACTTACAACGTGCGTAATCCATTTTAGTGCATTTCTTTGTCGTCTACAACACAACGACGTGAAATGGCCAAATTTTGTGCAGTCTGGAGAACCTAAGCCACGACGACGAATTTTTCGTGTTTTAATTTTGAATTGAATAATGCGCTTACATATTCATCTAGAGATTAGTTCTGACAAAAATGAACGCACTAAATAAATTTGGATAGTTGCGAAAATGTTAAGTAAAATATAAATTCATTTGTAGTCGACGTTAATCCCATCTATTAAAAAAAATTCTAGATTTTGATTGGTTCTGGGCGCACCTCTATTTGTCGTGTTATTGGCCGCGAGCACGTTGATGTGCAATTACAGGTATCAGATTTAAGCTGGCTGGTAATGGTTTCCAGCACTTTCTAGCTCTTATACTTTGACGGGATAGTACAGCAAATTTTTATCAGTTGTTGCTACAGTAAGAATATCAAATAAATGCCCAATTATTGGTAAGTACGTTTTGGTTATATTCTTGACGTCAATGGTTACCATAGCAAAAGTATAACCTGTTAAAAACACCCTTAATTTTGGCTTTAAGTGCTTATAACTCAAAAACGAGCTCGGTGACTCCCATTTTTATTATTTAACATTGATAAGCATGTTAAGATACAAATTTCTGCAAAGTTAAAAAAAATTTCTACGAAGCGGTTTCACCTTAAATTTTGAAAAAGTTAAGGTGGCTCTGAAACCGCTTCGTAGAAATTTTATTAACTTTGCAGAAAGTTGTATCTTGACATGTTAATCATAACGTAACAATAAAAAGCGGGGGTAACCGAGCTCATTTTTGAGTTATAAGTACTTCAAGCTAAAATTAAGGATGTTTTTTAACAGGTTATACTGTTGCTATGGTAACCAGTGACATCAAGAAAACAACTACAACATATTCATCAATCATTAATCAATTATTTGATACCATAATTGTAGCATCAACTGATAAAGATTACTAGTACAGACCCGTCAAAGTGTAAGAGCTGAAAAATGCTGGAAACCGATACCAGCCACCTTAAAATGAAGGTAATTAGACACCTACGCCATTCGCACGTCAATCACACGCCCCGTTCCTGCGTTTTCTTACTCTTTGTAAAACTGTTTGTGTATACCTTTGACATTTTCGCAAAAAAGAAGTTCTCAAATACTTCCTAACCTCGAAATGTGTTACTGATACGATTAATTAGTTATTGGACCTCGTGTCGTACAATTTAGAGAGAAATCGTGCTGGTAATTGTACTCCACTCAGTACAGTAAATTACTATTACAAATTAATACAACGGCATATATTTTTAAAATGAATTTTCTCTTTCTTATAAGGTTGTGATGGTGGAGGAGATAGGACGGAGATTTCAGGCCAGTTATATTTCCTTAGAGGTCCAAAACCAAATGAAAGGGAGTGTAAATGGACTTTAGGGGACGCTGATAACCCTGCTGGAGATCACGTGATTGTTAATATGTATCATAACGACGACGATTGTGGGTAAGTGAGTTTATTTGTCTACTCTTTAATTTTCCAGTCTTTAACGTCGGGCAAATAAAGTATCAGTTTACTCTCTTCATAGAGAGTTTCATGTAGTTTAAGGAATTAATGACCTATAGCTATGGCTCGTGACCTCAGTCATTAGTGTCACTGAAGATGCTGTAAGCAAGAGGTTTAGCCACAGGACGGCGTACCAGGCGGTGTTGGACACGGTTCACGTGACATTTTTCCACCAATCATATGTCACCTCGGTAGAAGCAATGGCGGACAATTTTGTCGTCGGATTATAAGAAGGTCTCATCTTCTTCGTGCGATTTCGGCGAAATTTTAAGATTTTAACGGACTGTTTTCTTAGAGCTTGCAATTGAAGAATAATATCTATGCCAGTCATTCGTCAAGTTCTGAATTAAGGGAAGCGATTTTGCTACCAAAACTAGTCGACTGAAATCATGCTATATGGTAAATGTTTGGTTGGCGCACTCGTTAGACATGCATGAACATTTGCTCATTCCTTTACAAACAAGGATCAGTACTGTAGATTATTTTTGCATAGAACTTAAGTTCGATAGTTGAACTTAAAGAAAAGTACAGTGGGCCAGGGCGGGCCTCGCCGTTTTAATGGTCAAATTCGGAGTTGAAGTTGGGGTTTCTTCCTTGATTTCTCATTCAGTTCTCGCATTCGCGGGAATTGATGGTGTGATTTCTGTCGATGTTTTATCACGAACAGAGCCTAAATTTGTACTTCTGTTTGTTGTATAATTTTATATTATAATGTTTTCTTGCTAGTTTTGTTTTTGTAGTGTTTATATCATCCTTCTGTTTGGCCGATATTTGACAGTCATCAAAACGGCCTTTGGGCCCTCCGAGTGGGAAAACTCCTAATAAACAACCCAGCGAAAATCCATCAAAACCACGATAGGGCGAACTGCGTTGTCCAGCAGTACATCGACGTACTTCATTCACAACTCGACATATCTCAAAAAGAAAGCGCCGTAGTTAAGTTCGATTTCAGCCCGTTAAGATCGATCACAAACATGCGAGAATCGAATGTAATTTCCAATAGTCGATGTACCGCGATGTTTCGACTCCAAATATGAGTTGTTCCGCACATAAAATGGCTCCTTTACGAATCCAGCAATACACATCTATAGTTGTTACTTGGCCCACAAAGATTTGGTATTTATTTCCTCCGATATTTCTTTCAGCATAGGAATATCTTCTCACCTCAAGGATATGTTTACAGTCCGACGATCAGACAATAATGAGTGCAATCGAAAATTTCTTCCGGCATGCTTTGCGAGTCGTGTCCAACACCGCCTGACGGCGTACAGTCCTCAGCGCCAAATAATGAATCAGAATCTCTCTGCCAAAATCAGATTACGCTTGCTGTGTTGCCTGTAGAGAGCAGTCGAGCACTCTCGATTTGTTTGTTTTTTTGGCCTGAAACTCTCGTATACTCTCATCGCCTCTTGTGTACTCTCGTCGACTTAGAACGTGTTCATGTTTTTTTCATGAGTGTCGATGAGAGTTTTCTCTCGTTCGTAGTCACTCTTGACGGACTTTCGACGACTTTCGTTATCGTTTGGCCCGAGTTGATGATAGTCGATGAGAGTTGACGAAAACTCTCATGAGAGTCAACTTTCATCAATTGTCATCCTCGTTTGGCCAGGGCATTACATCTTTCTCTTAAAGAAACAAGTGTAAACTACGTACGTTCGACTTGTGAAGCAAGATGAAAGAAAGGCGCGTAGTGCAGATTTGTTGGCACAAACCTACATTCTACTGCTAGCTGCAAGGGATGATTGCCATGATGTTTCCTATCCACTCCATACAATAATATTGCTGCTCTCTATTTACCCTAATAGTTAAAAGAGAAACTAAACAATCCAATGCTCGTCAAAATTTTGACGTAGGATGCGAGGGAAGAGGGGAATGTGAAAAGGTATGCGCATTGGGCGATTTAATAATTATTTGTTTCATCTTTTTCTTTAAAGAACTCACGTGAGAATGAAAGATCATTCATCAGACCATGAGTTTTTCAGTGAGAGTCTGTGTGGAAACAGGAGATCCCGTATAGTTGAAATTGACTCCACGGAAATTGACGTGTATGTAGAGCAGCATCATGAAGATGAAGACGTTCCATTTGACGGTGCTTATGCCATTGTCAATGGCGATATGGATTCAGGTACGTTTGGTATGACTGATGGTTGACAAGAAAAATACTATAAAGTCTGTGTTAGACCAAGTGACCCACACCGTCCGGTCAGTGCTTTTCGTGGTTTCTGTAGTAACGAGCGACAAGTACTATTTCTTCTACTCCCTTTGGTTGGGATTCTCTCGCAGGGTTATCCCAGGGCATTTATTTTACTGGAACATTTATCCTGGGGGCAAGGAGACACTTTGAGGTGACGTGTCTTGTCCATGGCCTCGACGCGATGGCGACTGGGCAAGGGCTGGAACTCCGACCGCTCGATCCGGAGTCCAGTACGCAAACCGTATTAGATTACCGAATAGTACACACTTGTGATTCAGTTCTCGTGTCACATTGCGCATCATAATTGCTGCTGACATTGAATGGAATGCGATATTTACATTTTACGCTGATGCATATTTTCGACTCGATAGATAAGTCGAAAGCTCGAAATGGGAAATATGAGGGATTAAGCATTAGTTTCTAACTTTTGCTGCATTTTTTTTCTTGCAATAGCTTCCCAGGTCGATGGATGGGATTTAACCTACATCAATGTTACAAAGGAAGGCTTCGCCATTCAGTGGCCCAAGCTAACTAGTGAGCTTGATGAACCAGTTCGAGTTTATATAGTGGGGATAACCATACCCCATGATTGGCAGAAAGCCGGAAGAATTGTTCCCTCAGAAAAGTCCTCGGCGAGAATCGATGGCTTATCACCATTTAGAGAATACCGGGTAACTGTTTTCGCCATGGATGAGACAGGTCAACTACACAGAAGCAGCGAAATCTCTATTGTCACCGAGGAAGACGGTTAGTAAATTTGTAAAATAAAATCAAAAACGGATTATACATTTAGTGAGAGAATTCTCATTGGTTAAGAGTTATGGTTGATGAGAGTAAAGGGCATGAAAATGACGAATTCTGTTACCCAAGTTACGGCGAATTTCGGAAACGTGAAATTGTCGCCACTTTTCCAAAAGCAAATACGGCAAGTTATGAAATGTCAACTGGAACATTTGGAGCGAAATTTCCCACACATTTCATCGCTTAAGTTTTTTTTTTTTTTTTTTTTTTTTTTTTTTTAAATAAGACACTCCCCTTTCGGGGCTTTTCTGTGACAATAAATTACAAAAGAAATTACAATTTTAAAATTATAAAAATTACAATGATAAACATTACAATGATAAAAAATTACAATGATAAAAATTTGGATAAAATGAATTACTCCCAATTAATCTATGTTAAAAACTCCTCCATTAATTTTGATTTTAAATGAAATTTAAAAGATGAAGTAGTTTTAAGGGTTTTTAAGTTCGATGTAAGGTTATTCCAAATGTTCACAGTTCTATAATGAAATGTTCTTTGACCAGAGGCAGATTTAAAAAGGGGAATATTTAAAAGCTGACAGTTCCGGGTCGCACGTTTGGTGATTTTGTTTCGGGTGGTGAACTGATCACTAAGATAACGAGGCGCGCATCCAGTCATGCATTTAAAGGCTAACACAGCGTCACGAAGGTAAAGGTGTTGTTTAATAGGAAGCCAGCGTAGATCTTTCAATGCTGTCGTGATGTGGTCGAATTTCCTCGTACCTGTGATGATGCGGGCGGCAAAGTTCTGGACCAATTGCAACTCGCAAAATTATGCGAATTTACGAGCACGCGTAACTTCGTACTGACATTTTTCGTTTTACTGTCATATTCAATTCAATAAATCAATAAATAATTAAACCAAAAGTCTAGACTTATATTTAGTTGTTTTAGCTCGTAGTTTTAGACGTGATTTTATTATATGAAGGAGTAGGCTGGGGTTTGTGGGTCCTCCACAGGCAAGTAGGGTAAAATACCCCGGCACACGCATTACGCTATCAGTTCCAGATTTCTCTATATTGTGTTCCTCCCACAAACGTATGAACTCGTCTAACAAAATATAAATTGTTTTGTGTTTAGACCGATCGCGCCTCATAAAAATATCTGCCTGGCAATAAAAATGGATTCGTCGGATCAATAGACCATCCCCAGTTGCCTTTTGCCTCAGTTTCAAAACGAGTAGTCCTCACGCGAAACCATTCAATGTTATGAAAATGGATCTTGTTTTGCGTGAAAATGGAAGTGCAGGTGAAACACAGTTTGGTTTCGTACGAAGACTCTTTGAAACAGAGGAAAAGGGTAACTCAGAAATGGCGTATTTGCCACAGTCTGATCACGAACTTAATGTTGTCGTATTTTTTTAATCACAGTGCCTACATCGTCCCCTCATCACCAAGGTTACACGATTGATGACTCCGGATGTTTACATGTCACGTGGAACCCAATTTCTGAGCATGATCGAAACGGTCAAATTATTGGCTACACTATAACCTACGTTGCTGCTTGTTTCGATGGACAAGATAGTGGACACGAGGGAAATGTGACCGTCCATGGACCGAGTAACAATGTCACGCTTTGTGATGTCCGTTCAGGATTGAAATATCGAATTGGTATTTCGGGATTTACGTCAAAAGGCATGGGACCAGTTTCACATACTGACGTTTTCGCCAGTAAGTAATTTGTGATTTTACTGTAATCATCGTTTTCTCTTCGGTATTTTAAAACTTTTCTTAGTATCATCTTAAGCTGTTTTGATGAAAGTTATGTAATTCCTCACTTACTGCGAGTTTTAATAGCATACGAATTCTGATCAAGTTCGAAACCTAACGATTGCGTTTTTATATATATTTTTTACGACGACTAGAGAATTGTTCTCGCAAAACTAGTAAACCGAAAAAAAAAGGGAAATGGCTGAAATCTACCAATCTCTGAAACCATAGACCATACTTACTGCAGTGAGATTTTTGTTTCCTAAGAGGTCAAAAGTTGTAAGCTCTCCAAGAAAAGCTTGGTAGTCTGCGAGAAACTAGCGTGTATTATTAACGTTATTCTTCACGGAGGGAGCGTGGCCCAGTGGTTAGGGCGCTGGACTTGTAATCCGGACGTCCTGGGTCACTGGGTCCCTGCCATCCGATGGATTTGTCTTCTGTGGTCCCGAATTCAACTCCTCCACGCTTTGTATATAGCCAACTGGCCAGTCTCCTGCCAGTTGGGATTTTTAACAAGTTTCACTATTTACAGTGTCCCCAATTAGTACAGCCATGCTAAATACATTGACACTTAAATAAAGTGATTGATTTTTTTTTTATTTATTTCACTGCCAACTGTCTTTCCATCATTCCAGTCTGCAAAAGTAGATTAAGCAAAGTTTGCGTTCATTTTCCCTTTCGTAAACTGTCGATACCATCATTGGTATCTACGCTTTTCTAAATGGACGATAGTTTAGGCCTGGAAAAGGGTCGAAACTGTGCTTTGATTATTAGTTGCAAGCCGGGCTTAGATACATTTAAGACAAATATTAAATCTAAGTTAGATTCACGCTTAGGTTAAGGATAGTGATAGTATCATCTATTATGGGTGAAATAGTTAAGAACGTCACCTTAATTATTATTTTTTATTTTATTTTATTTTATTTTTATTTATTTATTCATTATTTATTTATTTATTTATTTTTTTTTTTTTGGGGGGGGGGGGGGGGGGGTGGAGGATCAACGTGGGTGGTGTAGTGGCGAGAGAGGGATGACAGCATGCCAGAAGTTCCGAGTTCGATGATTCTGGGAGGTGAATTGCAACTTTCATTTTTCTTTTTAGAAGAAGAAAATTCCGCTCAAATAGCATCGACCGTTTAAGAAATGAAAGCATACGAAGGCGCAGTAATATTAGATGCGAGTGAGCAAACTAGCACTGAACAAGCGAGTAATGAAATAAACAGCAGTAACATGGTAACTTGACGCGTTCAAACAGCCTTTTCAGTGTTCAAAGTATTTTCAGTGGGTATCTGCTGCATGCACCGATTTTAAAATATTTAAAGGCATGACGCACCCGTCTATTTCTTCCTTTTTCCTTTTTTCTATTTTTTAAGGTTGTAGTGGAGAGCGTACATTGACCGAGATCAATGGCACGATAAAGAGCCCCAACAAACCTTGTCGATATGGCGGAGAGCAGCAATGCACGTGGTCTATCAAGCCAAATGCAAGTACTCCCAAAGCGATATGGGTGTGGTTTACAGAATTCCGTTTACGCCATCATCATGACGAATCTCAAAGTTGCAGGTTAGAAGGAAAACACGCATCATTTATATTACTGTAAATGTTTTCCAAGAACTAAATACAAAGGCACGGCATCCTTGTTTGCATGGTGATGGTGATCACACAGCAATAAAGGATATGTACTTATTTAAGAAGTGGGAGGACCAGTATGGAAATATCTGCCTCGAGATCAACACAAACGGACTATAAATCACAGCAAAGTCCACGCGTCCTGAACAGGAATCAGATTTATTTTCCCCTTTGATCCGACCAAATTAGGTCATTAAGCATTTTATGATATGACCACTGACCACTGAGGTTGTGGAGGATGCAGACCCGACAGTCCGTTGCGTGCCATTCAAGGCCATGTTACACGCCTCGGAGGCAGTTCACCTTGTAACATAAACGACTGAAAATATTGAAAGTTGTTGCAATTTGTTCGTAACTTGCAACGTACCCGCTCATTTTCTCTTGACCCGCTCGAAATTATCAGCCTTGAAACCTCCCGCTAGCGAACGACAGGTTCTGATTGGCTGTTTTTCTTTTGGGCTGGGTTACGCCGCAAAATGAAAGTACGTATGTTACATTTTGTGCCAAAAGTTGTTACATGCGACGTAACAACCTGCCACACACAGGAAGTCAGGATACATTTATATGTCGTAGTATTTTTTTTTTTTCACGGATTTTGTTGTTTTTGTCCGGAGACAAAATGATGCACTGTTTCCTCATTTGCAATTTTAAAATGCTTTCTCTTAAATTGCAGCGCTTACAAACTATACTAGTTTCTAGATATTAAATTGTTTTCTTTTATATTGCAGCGCTTACAAACTACATTTTTTTTTCTGGATTATAAATCTTAAATATGTCGGACGCTCTTTCCTTTCTGAAATAATGCTTATTTTGAATACAAAACTGTAAAATCAGACTGTTTTAAATTCCGTCGCCCGACTGTCGGTTGATTGATAAATTGACTGACTGACTGACTGACTGACTGACTGACTGACTGACTGACTGACTGACTGACTGACTGACTGACTGACTGGCTGACTGGCTAGCTGGGTAACTGACTGACTGACTGACTGACTGACTGACTGACTGACTGACTGACTGACTGACTGACTGACTGACTGACGAACGGATAGATAGACGGACGGACGAACCGACTGACTGATTGATTGACTGACTGACTGACTGACTGACTGACTGACTGACTGACTGACTGACTGCCTGAGTGATTGACTGACTGATCGGTTGAGTGACGGACGTACCGACTGAACGACAGAGAGGCAGACAGACAGTCTGATTAATATAGAAGTCTGTCTGATTAATATCACCATACCTTTCTAATTTCACCGTTGTTTTTATAGATCTATCGACTCCGTTGGCATTGCTACAGTGAACAAAGAAAGCGGCATTTTACTTTGTAAAGACGCGGTGGAGGAGTTCACTGTACTCGTCTTAAACAGCCATGTTGATATCTATTTCTCCTCTCACGAGGAGGGTGACGGATTTTCAGCTTCGTATCAAGGAGTGCCGAATGAGGTCACAGGTAAACTAAACCAAACTTGTCCCCGTTGGTGTACCACAATATAGTGTATGCTCGTGACAGTGTCCCTTTAATGACTCTGTTTTCGATATGGTTGACAGTTTTGTAAGTACCTTGGTGTTAAAAGAGTTGTCACGGTATTTTAAGTCATTTTTTCTGATTACTCTCAAATTGAAGGAAACCTCAAAATAATAGATTTCTAATGCAGGAGAAAACACCAGCGGAGTAATAAAGACACAAAAATAAACAAAAATGGTTTCGACTGACAGAGATTAAGACGGATTACGAATGACAAATTTGAAACAAAATGCCATTTTTTTTTTCAAGATGCGTTGTCCGGGACATAGCTCCTTTAAAGTCTAGTCAACCACAACATGAACTACTATGAACTGGATTTTGTCGTTGGCGGGTCTCTTAAGAAAAAAACAAAAGCAATATATTGATCAGTGCCTGTTTACTTTACTTGATTCACTCCTAAAGAGCCGTGCTATCGTTTAAAATGTCCTTGAATAGCCGTAAAGATGTCTCGAATTGTGTTCTTCGTCTTGCAGTGATCCAGCTGCCATCTTGGAATATCTCAGTAGAAATAGCCATGGTTTCTGCCCATATAAGGTGGTCAGATTTTCCACACAACGCCTCCATTGAAAAGTTATTCTTGGTGTACACACAGACAGGTGAGGATGTGTCTGTGATGCTCCCGGTGGAATTTGTGGATCACACGGAATACCTGATGCCAAGTTTCCTTCTGCCTGATCGCGAGTACACATTCGAAGTCTTCGCATTGACGGGAGATGTTGGAGACGACATATATTCCAGTTTAAACGTTACTTTGACAACACAGGAGGGAGGTATATTGCTTCTCTCTTTTTTTTTTTTTTTTTTTTTTTTTTTTGCTTTCTTGACTTTTTTTTCCGCCCGCGAACCGTATCAATAGGCAACCACCCCCCCCCCCCCCCCCCCCCAGTACGACCCCCGGGTAACATTGATGCAACTTTTATTGGTAATTGCAGAAGTCCATAACTAGAAGTCTACATCTCTGGTAATAGGCCTTGAGATATGTCTTTCGCGTGTAGGCTATTTTTAGAACAGCTTTGCCGCGAACAAGTAGCCAATCACGTTGAAGTATTTTTCAATTCGCGCCTTTGATTGGTTGAACAAATTTTTGAAGAAAAGCAGAACTACAGAGGACGAGCGAAGACGAGCGAACGGCATTACGAAATTACTGTTTGTTGGTCATCATAATTTCCGTTTTGTGAGGATTAAATCGTCCGGACAAGAATCACCAGGCCATCTTTCATCGATGATGATAGCATCGAAGTTGTAAAAATTCGGAGCATCAAAATAAGCGAGAGGACCTCAGTGTTTTGTAGTCAGAATACGAAATGGCAGCGAGCAAGAGAGACTAATTCCGAGTCAAATTCAAAATGCGAAGACACTAAAGATTAATGGTACTCTCGAGATGAAGACAGGCATTAAGAGAGCAAGTACATTTTGGCACAGGTTCGTTGCTATTTTGCAAAACAAAACCGTCGTCCCTGAAGCGCTCAAAATCGAGCGCGGAATGAACAGAATGAAGTTTGATTTGTTTGAGAACAACTTGAACATTCAGAGAAAACGACAAGTTTGGCGAGTTTCGCATGTTTTTGGAATGATAAGGGTCTATAAGGACGGCATAACAACAAAAGACTGACTAAGGTAATGTACTTGTTTTAGTATGAATAGAAATACGAGTTTAATTCATCGAACAATGATGATTTCATTTCAAGTTGTGCTTCTCGGGCGCTTTGCAGTGTGCAGCTATCGTGTTGTGTATGTTGTTCAGTATTTTAACACGAGGATATGCTGTACAAAATAAAGACACACTTTCCTACTAAAAGTTTGGGGTACTTCTGTTCATAATTCTCTAGTAAATTATAAAAAGTCGACCTGCTTGTTTTGTGAGTTTGTCTTCGGAAACCCGGCGACGGGTTGCTTTTTCACTCGCCTTCAAATGCCACTGATCCGACGTTTAAAATCACTATTTACCATACTACTTCTGTCGAAATGTGAGAAGAAATGTGAAATGTGAAAAGAAAATGGCCTGTCAAGTGTTTTGATGCGATTTGATTTATTTTCACCTGCCACTTTCCAAAATATTCGGCCGCAACTTAGAACTCCAATGGTGTCGAAATAGTACGTGGGTCACGTCATTTTCTCGCGAGTACATCAGTTTCTAAAAATAGCCTACACGCGAAAGACATAGTACGCGCGCCAATATCACATGTAGACTTCTAGTTATGGACTTCTGGTAATTGTATGGACATTTGCAAATATCAGAAATAGTACTTTGACAAAGTATATGCATTTCGGCAGCTATCGACCATCCTTCATTACTCGGCCACAAGGCTCTCACCACTGAAATTGTATAATGATGCAACTTCAGAAAGTTTCCTTTGTGTTAAGGCACCGAAAGAGAAAGTTTTAAAAACAGTGTTAAGACCCTTGAGTTAAATTGCCTTATTTCCAGCTTGTTCGTTTAGTTTGTTGTCTGGTTAATTTAGTCAAGCCGTCAACACTCGTTCATCTTCTTTTCTGTAACTCGAAAAACTGATTCGGGAAACTGAAGTGGTTCCTTGCCTTACGGAATGCTAAGAAGGAAAACGTCTTTGATTGACAAGAGGGGGCAATCATGAGCCTACCTCAGCTAAAATTACTATATACATGTATATATACTAGTTATGCAACGCTTTCGAGTCATATACTATGGAATATCCTAATGGCTCGTGTGTATACCGAGGAAATACAAGTGCCAAGTGAGATATCCCATGTTATTAAAAACTAGCAATGGCAAATTTCAACTTCTGAGTTTTGATTGGTTAACAGGCAATGGTATATGAGCTCATATACCATTGACCACAAAGATCGTAGCCGATACGCGTCAACGTACTACGAAAAAATATTGAATAACTATTTTATACCATGCCATAGAAAACACGCTTGACTTGCGTGCAAATTTAATCTCGAAAAAAGTGAACGCAAGTCAACGCAAATCAACTCAAGTGCACGCAAGCCGTGGCTAAACGGAGACGCTTTAACACTAAACTCCCAAACATTTTAGTGTCACACGATAGTAATCTATCTAAATTTACCTGTTTAATTCAGCTCCCGAAGAGGCACCCTCTAATGTGCGTTTGGAGCGACTACTTAACAACAAAATCCTGGTTACTTGGGATCCTCTTTCTGACATGTCAGCGAACGGACAGGTACGCAGATATATAGTCTCATATAGAGAGTACAAGAACCATTACCAATGGCACGATGATGGAGAGGAAGGAAAGAGCATCAATGTAAGCTCATCAGAGAATCAGCTTGTGTTGGGCGGATTAGACGGCGGCAGAAAGTACCAGATAGCAGTTGCGGCGTACACAATAGATTTCGGTCCGCGATCAGATTGGCAAACAATAATGGTTGGTAAGTGGGTTTGTTGTACAGTTATTTCATTCAATACGTGTAAACACCATTAGATTCATTCGATTCCTTTATTAATCTATCACTCATGGTTAAACTATAACAAACGTTATATGCAACACATATAATGCAATTTCATATCGAGTATTTTTTTTTTTTTTTTTGTGGGGGGGGGGGGGGGGCTGATTGTAACACGCACCTCAGTATTTGGGTGGAGCGGCTGGGTGGAACACGAAGTATAAATGGCAAATCACTTAGGAGTCTCCAAACAGATGCGAGTAGGCGGGCTCACTGCGATTATTTATCTTGCCTGCACTGTGGATTTTGGCCTCCTTGCCATTCAGCGTCCACGCGACCTTTTCATTTTACTTTCAAGTTTTGCAGTGAAATGGAACGAGATAAAACAATTTCTAGTGTTGTCTTTTATACCCTGATAATGTCTCCTCATTAAACCATTAAATTATACAATAGATTATGATCATTTGTTGACCAATTGTTTGTTTCACCTGTTTTGTAAATTCCTTAGCAGCTTCCCAACAGCTAGTATTTTTTATTGTTTTTAAGGATGCGGTGGCAGTTTTAATGGATACTTTGGAGGATTTAACCTTAGACAATGGGACTGGGATTCACGGCTTGACTGTTCCTGGACAATAAACAATCCGGGACTTAGCAATCCAGTTTTACTTGTTTCTGCCCACGATCTGGACACGAGAAATTGCGAGTAATGTATCGCTAGCTGCCTTAAGACTCTGCTTTATTTATGATTTTCTGTTAGAAAGTAAACTCTCTCTTTCATGAAAGCTACAGCCATAAGCAAAATATAAAATTTAAGCCCCCCATGCCATATAATAAAAATAGCAATTATTTTTGCTTAATTTATATAAAGTACTAGTTTATTAGACACCTTCTTGTCAATTTTTTGGCGCATTTTCACCTGTTACTCTAGCTTTATTGCTTGAAATTGGGTTATAGTTTTTTCATTCCTCCGTTCTCAGGGGATGGACAAAGATTTTCGCAGATGATGGCTCAGAGCTGAAAGACTTTGAACGCGACGATGAGTGTGAAACTCGTTTTCATGGTGATGTGATTAAAGTACCATTTGGGGACTCAGATTTTCTAACACTCAAGCTTCATACTGAACATGAAGGAAGCCACTTGATAGCTGAATTTGTCATTTTAGAAGAGGGCAAAAGCATTCATTCAGGTTAGGAAGACCCATTGTTCAAGACTCTCTCCTAGTCCCAAAGCGGGAAAGAATCGGCGAACGATTAGAAAGATGAAAGAGAAACAGACAGACAAACAGACAGACAGACAGACAGACAGACAGACAGACGGGCATATATTCACACAGACATAGAGACAAACAGATATCATTATTGCAACGTTTTTAGACTTCAAATGTTCTTTTGTGCTGAGTTACCTTCTTGGAGTCGTTCTTTAGTTGTAATTTCTCAAAAACGTGCATTTTTATGCAGTTATTCCCTCGAATAGAAATCATCACGTCTCGTTCTATCTGACATCGGAGGGTAAAATTCTACACCCTTAAGAGTTGTGTGCAAAGACCAAAGTCTCTTTTAAAGCAATGACACATGAAATAAGGTGAAACATCAAAACCTGGCATGCAACGCTTTTTTTTCTTCATTCCAGCTCAGCCTTCTCCGAGTCAATGGGATATAACCGCAAACATTTCAGATGACGGAAGCATTTTTGTAGATGTCGCTGGTTATCCTAACAGCCTTGATGCCACTCTCTTTATAATACTCTTCAATAAGACTATGTCGGACCAAGATTATGACGAACACCATCATGACGATAGGAATAAGCCCATGGAGTATCTATATATGGTCAATTCATCCAAGACATTGGTTAAAGTATCAGATCTCCCTGTTTATACAAACTTCACTGCTACTGGGTTCCTTGTCGACGATAATAGCGACATATACCAAAGTGAAGAAAAACGGGTTGAGACAGGCGAGGGCGGTGAGTGAATTTGTTGTGATACACAATTGATCTTATAGACAATGTATAGAGCTACGTCATAGGTAGTGCCTCAATAGCTATTATGAGCACGGATGCCACAGTAATGAAGTTATTTTCCTCGCTTGTAGGACCGGTTTCATATGTGGGTCGAGTTTATTGTTAGTTCTCGTCCTTGCTCTCAGGGTTTTCTCCGGTTTCTTCGGACCCCCCCCCCCCCCCCCCCCCTCCACGCCGACCACCTCCACAAAAAATACTTCTTAGTTCCAAATAGATCGGCAACAGAGAATGACGAGCCACTTCATGCAAATGCCACTGCAAATTGCAATTTATTTCATTGTTTTATTTATTAATAATTGCTTAATATTATCTATTTAAGCAATTGAACACACTTTCTATGCGTTTACCAGTGCAACAAACCCAGGCATGGGTCAGATGTTGGGGGAACACGAGAAAACCTTATAAATCACAAGCTGTCGGGCTGATGAGGCTCCATTGATACTTGACAATACGATGACGTTCCATTGATGCTCGACAATAGTGATTTTTTTATTATTATTAATAACAATTTTAAGGTCGCTTTCTTCAAAAGTTAAGCGAAACTCCGATTAACGAATATGATAAAACGATCTCCCCGCTCAGTTTAACGAACGATCATATTCTTTAGCCCGGCGAGTTACCGTAAAAGGGACTAACAGCACCACCGCGCTATAACGAATCCCCGTTATAACGAACACGTGACTTTTCCAATTAAAAATTGACAAATTCTTGTCCCTCCGTTATTTCCTTATTAATTTTTTCCATGATAATAGAATCATTGTGTGGAGAGAGGAATTCAGAATCCCGTGATCTTTTATTCTAGCAAATTGTCGTTGTTAAAACTATGGATTTGGACTAACTGTTTTATTTTATTTTGTGGACGATTTGAATAATATTATGTGTTCGCTTGAATTTATTATTCGTAACCAGTTGCCATTGTTCTGATTATAGTTCCTACTGAAGCACCTAACTTCGACGACTGGAAGATTGATTCAGATGGTTGCGTAGAATTGAGGTGGCATCCAATTTCTGAAAAACACCAAAATGGCCGAATTATTGGTCACACGATTTCCTACGAGACAAATTGCCACTCAGAGGAAGAAGACAGACATTCTGGAAATGTTAATATCAGCGCTCCAAGTATGACTGTCACGATTTGCGATCTTCGTCCGGGTGTGCAGTATCGTGTAGGTGTTGCTGGATTTACGTCAAAAGGAATTGGGCATTTCAATTATAGAGATGACATTTTCGCCAGTAAGTCTATTTCAATATGAAAATAAGTAGTGAATAAGTAATAAAAACTAATGAATTAACAAAAGAGGAGCAAACTTATTAGCCAACATCCAACAACAATAAAACGAACGAACGAGTGAAAAAAAAAGCAAGGAACAAACAAAGAAGCAAACATATTTGTCGTAGCTTAACTGCAAGACAGTAAAATGCATCCATGTAGCTATTACTTTCTAGAATGATTTTCTTTATAACAAGACACGTCTCGATCTCTATCTTTTAAGGTTGTAGAGGAGAGCTTACCTTGACCGAAAATAATGGTACAATACAGAGTCCTAATAGACCCTGTCAATATGGCGGAAGGCAACATTGCGTGTGGTCTATCAACCCCAGCAACCCTACAAATGAAATATGGATGTGGTTCGAAGATTTCAGTCGCTTAGAAGTATATGAAGATTCTTCGGGTTGCAGGTAAGTACGGAAAAATTACGACTATGATCGCAATTCAAAAGAAATCATTGTGTGTAACTATGTATAATTTTGTTTATTGTCCATTCCTTCATGCCTGGCTGCCTTCATGCCTGGCTGCCTGCCTGCCTGCCTGCCTGCCTGCCTGCCTGCCTGCCTGCCTGCCTGCCTGCCTGCCCGTTCGTCCGTTCGATCGCCTACTCATCCGATATCTTCTTTTATTCTATCTCATAGGGCAAACGATAGGATTGGCTTTTCAACAAAAGAAAATGTCACCGATGCCTTCATCTGTAGAGAAATTGGTGAATACATAATCATTATATCCAGTAGCCACGTTGACCTCAGTTTTTACGCCAGAGGGGAGCACCACAGACGGGGTGAAGGTTTCTCCGCCTTTTATCAAACGGTTGAAGAACCGCACAATGGTATGTATGAATATGTGATGAAATCACTAAACAGTTCACCACCTGGTGAATATTTATATATAAAGAGAAATATACCCAAAATACATTTCAATGAGCGTCGGGTGTTCATTTAAAACCAGGATACACAACGGCTTTATGTGATAACGTTAATTAGTATATACTAAAACAGTGGATAGCGTTGTTGGCGTGCGCT
>OY855909.1:25720977-25758477 GCA_963693305.1 Meandrina meandrites
TTTTTTAAATAAGAATTGCCTTCCTATTTGTCGCTAGTAAAACCTCTCCTGCTGTCGTCATGCTCATTTCTGTGGTACGAATACTAGCTGGTTTTTCCTACTCTGTTAGTGATAGTGAATGTATTGTTGTTACCGAGCGTACCGAGCGTACCGACTGTACCGACTGTACCGACTGTACCGACTGTACCGATTGTACCGACTGTACCGACTGTACCGATTGTACCGACTGTACCGATTGTACCGACTGTACCGACTGTACCGATTGTACCGACTGTACCGATTGTACCGACTGTACCGACTGTACCGATTGTACCGAACGTACCGACTGTACCGATTGTACCGACTGTACCGACTGTACCGAGCGTACCGAGCGTACCGAGCGTACCGACTGTACCGACTGTACCGAGCGTACAGATCAAGGTATTCTTGTAATAGTTAGTGCATGGTAATGGAACGTTGAGTTTGTTCTCAGATTCCATTAGGTTCTACACGGTTTCTCGTTTTTCAAATTTAGTGAAAAGATAGTCTGGAGCCAACCCGTAGAGAAACCTGTAAAATAATGTGGTCCTTTGAATTTGCTGCTGGCGTGTTAGATTCGTCCTTCCTAAATCACCGGGGTACGCGTCACAACCTCGTTCCCAGTATCTCTCACTTTTAGGGAGGCGCTGTTAACGTTTTTTAATTACGCCAGAAACTCATAAGGAGTTGAAACGTGTAACGCGCGTTCACAGCGTTCGAATATTCAGTTTTGCCAAGTACCATATTTGGCAACACAGAGTTTGTACGTGACAACCTCGTTCCCAGGGTCCTCTCTATATCTCCAGAGAAAGGACCCTGGTTGCGGCTGGTCACGTGATCTGGGTGACAAACCAAAACCGCAGGGAGGGCTGCTCCTGGACAAAATTTTGTCGACAGTACAACACATACTATCTAGGGGAGGGATAAATGGAGAGCGGGATTTTCTAAGCTGTGTTCAATCCGCGCTCCTTTCGACTGGCTATTACAGCATTATCCTGAAGGTTAAACAGGTTATTTGCTTGGAGAGTTTGTTTCTAAAAAAAGACTTGGGGGCAGTGCTTTCAACAGGGTACGGGAAATCCTTGTTCTTCCAGGTTTTGCCTCGAATGTTGTCCGAGAGGGATAGCAGGTCAATGAGTTTGTTTTACCTTGAGTTGAGTGTTTTTGCCGTGAGTATTGTTGTTGTGCAAGGAGTTCGTTTCGTTTTTCCGTGACCTCAGTTTGTTTTGCTGTGAGTTTCTTTCAATCTTTTTTGTGTTCATTTTGTTTGGCAGCGAGTTGACATTGTTTTGTCTTGACTTGAGTTTGTCATTTGCCGAGAGTTGAGTTTATTTTGCTGTGAGTTTCGTTGTTGTGCCGTGTGTTCGTTTGGTTTTGCCGTGACTTGTGTTTGCTTTGCCGTGAGTTTCTTTGTTGTGGTATAAGTTCACTGATTTTTTTAGCGGCGTTTTAGCCGCGAGGGGAGTCAGTTTTGCCATAAGTTTTGTTTTTATTTTGCTGTGAGTTGATTTTGTGTGTAGTGTGTTTATTTTGTTTTGCGGTGAGATTCGCTGTTGCTGTGAGAGTTGTGGGCCACCGTACTATTCTGGCTTCCGTTTAAGCCGTGAATTTTCTTAAAAGAAACTCCTACAGTTTATACAGGTGTAGTTTTTCGAAGCGACGGCAAACAGAAAGACTTGACTAAAATTAACTTACGCCTGTCTGTTTTGAAGTAAAATTAAAACAAATTTCTTCGCCTTCATCAAGCACACGGCAAGATATTAACGGAGAAAAGTTTTATTAATGAGAGCCAGTTCAGTACAGGCCAGAAAAGTAAGGTATTTGTCAAAAAGAAACTTCTATTGCCGTGAGTATATTTTGTTGTGCCTGGAGATAATTCATTTTCTTGAGAGCAAATTTATTCTGCCGTAAGATATTCAGTTTTAAATTTATCTTGCACCTATATGGGCAACCGTATACGCTTATAAAAACTGTGGCCACTTGTTAAGAAACATTGTAAACTCAAGCAAATGATTAAACAATCTATATATTTATCTTGTATCAAAGTTTGTCCCGACAAAGATATCTTCTGCGGCATCGATGCGGCAGTCAGCAGTGGTCGATTTGCTCGTGAAAAAAGGTTTTTTGACCATGTCCTGTCCCCAACTGCTTTGCACAGCCTGCAATGTACTAAAATCTGCTGCGACTGATGCTTTAAAAATCTTTTTGGGAGTTGCCGGGACAGATACCTCAGAATTCTCTTTTGGAGTCACTTGAAAATTCTGAGTCGACATTCTCTTTAAAAGACTCACCGAAAACACAAAGGTTTTCCCGCACACCAAGCGATGTCATTTTAATGTTACAATTTCCACTCCCTACCGGGCTCAGTACTTCAGCTAAGTTGAGACATTTTTACCTTTCCCACCCCTCCCTTAAATCATTTCTTTGGAATCTGCTAAAATCTAGCAGATCACGTAACCAGCCGCAACCAGGGTCCTTTCTCTGGAGATATAGAGAGGACCCTGGGAACGAAGTTGTGTACGTGAATGATATACACAGTCACGTAACGACACACGCAACAAAATTTTCGGTTTTGCGATAACTCGCTTGAATTTCGACCAAAACGCCATAAATTACTCACATAAACTAAAGAAATTCATTACAGTATCAAGTAAAGTTCTCCAGACCGACTGAATGACGACGAAACAGAAGAATTTAACCAATTTTAACTTTATTCAACCCAAATTGTTCAAAAACAAGATTACGCCATTACGCGCTAGCTTGCGCGCGCTGTGAATTTAGTCCAGATATTGCAATTTTGATTGGTTTAATTTTTTTCTCGTGATTCTCCGCATAAGCGCGCGCACACAACATTATGCGATTTCCTTCAGGTTAAGCTCGGCAGGGAAATAAATTTTGTTTTTCTTCTAACAAGCACGGTGATCTCCATTTTTAATGCATTAACTTAATTGACATACGGTTTGACTACAATATATCGCGATTTAAAGAAACTACTTTGAGATATTTTATTTTGCAATAAAGGCAGAGATAAAGTACCTAAAAAGATCTCATAGAATGAAGCATGGTAACAGTTTGAGTGCAGTTAACAAAACCTTATCGAAACGGTTTAGCACTCAAGCTGTTCCCGCGAGAGAAAAAAAGGATTTGAAGTTATCCGTAATTCAGTTTGGATGGACTTCTAATATTCATTTATTCGATACTTTGAAACGGGTAGTGATTTGCGTGGTTTCCTCTTCTTGGTTGCAGCTATACCCAGCCCTCCTCGCGATGCCCCGATCGATCAGGCAGATAAGCACATGTTGCACAATATTATAAAGAGTTAACGCAGAAATGCTGATTTTTGACCAGAACGATTTGAGGGTCAAGAGACAAACAGCACATATTCAAATTGGTCAAGCTAATCGTTACTATTCGGAGTATTCGGCCATTATTCACTTTGTTTTCCAGACACTCGCACAGTCCGGCAACAACACGCGAGTTTCGTGTTCGTTCTCGTGCATTCTGAGAGTGCAGCGAATCGGCCAGCACCAGCGTCTCCTCGGAAACGTCAAATCTGTGATCTTACTTTCAATTTTGCCTTCAAACTTTCCTCCAGAGAAATAAGCACGCTTGGTTGATGGAAATCTTCACCTTTCGCCGGCAGTCGCTCTAGGTTTCCCGCCAAAAATTAGGTCACGTTGGGTCAAGCGTGACCGAAAACAATGTTTCACTGACACATTTCGGAAGCCGTGTATACAGCATGTTTACATAGTATGTCAAGGCGAGGAGGTAAATAAATATACAGAATATATTAACCTTTCCTTCCGTGGAAACAACGATCGCATCGCATGAAGAACAGGGTTGCCTAGCATGTTATTATTGGAATCATATCTATCGAAGAGAGAAACTTTCAATTTATTAGAGAAAACATTAGACTGCCGGACACGGAGTATTTTGAAATTCGTGTCCGGCAAACATATTTGCAACAAAACAACAAACTCGGCGTACTTCGGCGACAATCGTAAATTTCTTAGAAAGAAATACAACAATAGCATTACCTAGCATGATGTTGTTCGAATCTATGGAGTAGAAAACCAAAATATTAGACTGCCGGACACGGAGTATTTAGAAATTCGTGTCCGGAAGCTGGTGGCAAGCATATTTGTAACAAAACAACAAAATCGGCGTACTTCGGCGACAATCGTAAATTTCTTAGAAAGAAATACAAGAATAGCATTACCTAGCATTATGTTGTTCGAATCTATCGAGTAGAAAACCAAACATATTAGACTGCCGGACACGGAGTATTAAGAAATTCGTGTCCGGAAGCTGGCGGCAAGCATATTTGTAACAAAACAACAAAATCGGCGTACTTCGGTGACAATCGTAAATTTCTTAGCAAGAAATACAAGAAAAGCATTGCCTAGCATTGCCTAGCATGATGCTGTTCGAATCTATCGAGTAGAAAACCAAAAATACTCGACTGCCGGACACGGAGTATTTAGAAATTCCTGTCCGGAAGCTGGCGGCAAGCTTCGATTTATACACTGAGGGCGCCGATAATAAACACAAAACCTCGCACTGCGGTGAAATTCGTGAAGTTTTCAGGTATGTTAGCACGTAAATGATGGTATTAATTGAAATTTGAAAATATTTTCGACTGCCGGACACGGAGTATTTTGGAAAACCTGTCCGGCTGCCGGACATATAGACACATGAGTTCGAGGTTCGAGTGGCAGGGTATTCTGCAGTTAAGTGGTAAGCTCAATGTTCTTGTTATTATGCATTTCAGATTCATCGTCCATTTATTACTTTACTTTAGGATTATTAAATCGGTTTCCAGCACTCAGTAAAGACATGTAGCATAAGAACGTTAAAAGTCTTAAGAAAGAGTTCAACACTTACCGCAGCTTACCGCTATTAACACATGACTATAAATCCTTCGTCCGCTACTCCGTCTGAAACATTCGCTTTGTTCAGTGACGATTTAAGAAAAAATAACTTTAACAACACTGTGGAAGCGATATTAAAAAAAAAAAATGCGCTCACGTGTCCCACACGAACGACTTCTCGTCGACAAGCGCTCCAAACGAAAAGACAAGCCAAAGCTTGCATGTGATTGGTTCGGTACATTGCGGTACGGAAGTGATCGAGAGTAGCCAATCACAGAGCCGCTTTGGATCGGTGCAGTACTACTGAAAATATTAACTCCGGGCGAACTTCGAAGTATGGAACGCTCCAGCACTTCCAAATCTCTCTTAAAAGCACAACAACCGAAGAAAAAAAAGGTTCAATGTATCAGTTTTATTAGCTCCAAATCACATTCGGCTATTGAAACGATGACAAAGTTTGAGCTAATGTTATAAACTCACCTTTTGGGTCAAAATGTAGCGAAGTCGCCAAATTTCCTTTTTTCTGAATTATATGAAGACTAACCGGACGAATCGAATAAAACTACTGGAACATTTAAATGAATATCTTACACACACTTTGCGCTATTTTAAGTTGCTGGAGCTGCCTTGATTTGGATGAAATATATTTTTATAGTGAAGCACTGCTTCAACTCTGTTGTGAACACGGCCTTGTTGTCATTTAAACTCTACAGCTGACGCTATGCAAATTTTTTAGATTTGATAAAAATTTGAGGAATTTGCACATGGACTAGGGGGGGGGGGTGCATTGACAGTGTTTAGTGGCTATATGCTCTGATTTCTGAGGTCATGCAAGGGTAATCAGCGACGTCAGCATCGTTAATAGCATAGCTATTTTGTCAAAATATGCATTGATTTATTGATTTTTCCCATTTCTTGTTTTAAAGTCTGTGTAAGGATTGTTTTCCTTGACTTGGTTTGGATGGAAAATCAAAGCATGTAGCGACGGAACACTGTCAATGCATCCCCCTAGTCCATGTGCAAATTCCTCAAATTCTCATCAAATCCAAAAAATTTACATAGCGTCAGCTGTAGAATTCAAATAACAACATGGCCGTGTTCACAACAGAGTTGAAGCAGTGTTCCACTTTAAAAATATATTTCATCCAAATCAAGGCAGCTCCAGCAACGTAAAATAGCGCAAAGTGTGTGTAAGATATTCATTTTTATGTTCCAGTAGTTTTATTCGATTCGTCCGGTTAGTTTTCATATAATTCAGGAAAACGTAAATTTGGTTGCTTCGCTACATTTTAACACAAAAGGTGAGTTTATAACATTAGCTCAAACTTTGTCATCGTTGCAAATAGCCGAATGTGATTTGGAGCTTATAAAACTGATACATTGAACCTTTTTTTTCTTCGGTTGTTGTGCTAATTTAGGTGAAATTTGGAAGCGCTAGAGCGTTCCAAACTTCGAAGTTCGCCCGGAGTTAATATTTTGATCTCCAAATTGTACAGCGGTTTCTGTTCCGACGATTTTGCGGAAACGTGAACAGTCATGAAAAGATGATATTACGAGCTAACTGCAGAAGTTTAAACGAAATCTTAGCGCTCAGTTATCTGTAAATAGAAATTTTATCCCAAAAGTAGAGTTCATTAAATGTAACATCGCGCAAAACTAACGAATATTAGATCAACATATTGACATACATATTATTCCACGATAAATTTCGTATAAAATGCGAAAGTTTCAGGGAAATCGAGTCAGAAATGGTGAAGCTATTAGAGTTTTTAGACAGGCATACAGCGCGTCATTTATTTCGATCGAGTCACCTTAAAGTGGATTTCCGTCAGGCTGGCTTGAATTACTAGAACTACAGTACACACTAAATACCGCATAGTTTAAATGTCTGGATTAACTTAATTGGACTGATCTTTATACAAATTAGAACCCATTTGAAAGGTCAGACTGAATGGATTCTTATATATAATGGGCGACAAATTTCCAAATTTCAACCAACAGGTTCTTAATCTACTAGGTTCTTATAAGCTTGTGTTTACTGTATTTGGCTTAAGAATACACAAAATCGTAGGTTCTGGACTAAAATTCTTATAAGCTTGTGTTTACTGTATTTGGCTTAAGAATACACAAAATCGTAGATTCTGGACTAAAATTCTTAAGAGTGTCTACTGAAATAGTAAGTTAGCCGCCTATTAGCTCGAATTTTCTGTGACTGATAGTCTTCTCGACTGCGCCTCGTTGACTATTTTCTTTAAGCAAAAACTCGGCCGTGGTCATTTGGCAATCCGCAAAACTGGTTCTGCAACTGTTTTCTATTCGCTGAGAGAACACGACCGCGCGCTCGTTACTCTTTTAAGAGACAATTTTCATGATTTTTGGCTTAAAAGCACCTGCTAAAAATGTAGATTTAGAACTGCAATCCTTAAGAGTTTCTACCAAAACAATTACTAACCCTCATTTTCAATATAAAAAAAAAAAAACTCGTTGGCTCGTATTATAATTACATTCATTCGTTAAATAGAAAAGTATGGTCTGTCGTCCTTTGGGTAATTATAATCATGCATCCATAGTAAAAAACTTTCTAGTAGCTCGCTAATTGACGTTAGTATAATCTTAGTGACAGGATTATAAGAATAGCAACATTATATTCTTGAGATAGGAAAATGACTTCTGTAGTATGACGAAAAAAACCCTTCTTTCATCTAGCTGCTCCGACTGTATGGGACATCACCCCCAACATCACCGATGACGGGACGGTTTTGTTAGATTTGAGTGGTTCCCCTGATGACATAGACAACTCTTTTTTCATCATATCCGCGAATAAAACGAGGGAAAATCAAGATGACGAGCACCACGATGACGATGATGACAATGATGACGGACGCTATCTCTTTATGGTCAACTCATCGAGGGAAATCGTTGAAATATCAGGGGTCCCCGTATTTAGCAATTTCACTGCAATGGTTTACATCGTTGATACAGCCCACAACATTTTCAAAAGTGAAGAGTTTCGTTTCCAGACCGGCGAAGGAGGTAAGTGGGATGTGTTTATTATAAGCTGCTTGTCTTGTAAAAATGACCTTTATCCTTTTTCCAAGTTCTCGGACCTTTCGGTTTAGTTCAATTTTAGTTGTATTGTCAAACTGGCGTACATATACCTTCACAATGACCGGTTTCTCAATAATAGCAACATGAAAAGAAAGTCGCTGTAAAGTTACAGGTCACTTTCTCCAAGTAGCGCATTTCACGGCTCATTTTATCGTTATTTATGAGGATGTATAACACAGGCTTATTTGCTGTGTACTGCTCATTTACCTGTTTTTGGCGGCGTGCCGTTTCGATTTGCTTGTGCGTCTTAGAATACAACTGTTGTTGCATTATAATGTAAATTATTGTGCTCGACGCTGACTTGTTGTAACGTTTGAAACAACGTTAATAAAACTTTTTAAGACGTTTCGGCCAAAAAACTTAGGCCTTCATCGGTTTGTTTTTAAAGCCAACTGAGTGACGGCTTTTTTTTCTAACGGTTCACAATTCTGCGCGTGCTACGCAAGCAAAGACATAACGAACGACCACTGCGCGCGACTACGCGAGGGATTTGTAAATATCTGGGATGTCAATATGTTCGTTTCCCGCGTTGCTATCTCTCTGTGAATACCAGGCCTCGAGAAAAAGTCTCTCGTGAAAATTACGAGCCTTGTCTACAATAGTCGCGTGATCGAAGTCTATACTATGGACAAACTGGTTCGCATGCTGTGCAATTTTGGACATAACGAACGACCACTGCGCGCGACTGCGCGAGGGATTTGTAAATATCTGTGTATTATGGACAGACGGACAGAGCCTTGGAAACAAGGTTAAAGGAACATAGAATAGCGGTTCGGGTTGGAGACAACAATTCCAAAATTGCACAGCATGCGAACCAGTTTGTCCATAGTATAGACTTCGATCACGCGACTATTGTAGACAAGGCTCGTAATTTTCACGAGAGACTTTTTCTCGAGGCCTGGTATTCACAGAGAGATAGCAACGCGGGAAACGAACATATTGACATCCCAGATATTTACAAATCCCTCGCGTAGTCGCGCGCAGTGGTCGTTCGTTATGTCTTTGCTTGCGTAGCACGCGCAGAATTGTGAACCGTTAGAAAAAAAGCCGTCACTCAGTTGGCTTTAAAAACAAACCGATGAAGGCCTAAGTTTTTTGGCCGAAACGTCTTAAAAAGTTTTATTAACGTTGTTTCAAACGTTACAACAAGTCAGCGTCGAGCACAATAATTTACATTATAATGTCCATCCCTGACTGCAATTTTAGTATTTTCTGTTGTTGCATTGATGCCATCTACATGATTTTGTTTTGCATTTATGCAATCATTACCTATATAATTTAACATTTTATACTTCCGTCAGTGTTCTGTAACTGCGAGCTTTTGATCTTGTTTTAGTGCCTGACGAAGCACCTCACATTGAGGACCTAGAGATCGATGCAAACGACTGTGTAGACATCAAATGGAATTCAATTTCCAAGGAGCATCGAAATGGCTTAATTCTTGGCTACAGAATTTCCTACCATACGGATTGCTATTCAGAGGAGGATCCCTTAAGACATTCTGGTCATGTTGACGTTTTTGCACCAAGTACCAATTACAAGCTTTGCGGGCTGCGTCCGGGATTGCAGTATCGTATCCGCGTGGCTGGATTTACATCAAGAGGACCTGGAAAATTTAATGATAGAGAAATTTTTACCTGTAAGTGCTTAACCATTTATCTTTAGTTTCAAGTTTCCTTTAGCTTCGCTTTTGCTTAAGTGGAAAGAAGTGAACAGAAGCCAGATTAGAAGTTACTGAATAATATCCCGGGGTTGGGGTGGATACTCCATTTATTATTCAACAAATTATTATGATGCCCATAAATTATGTGGTCAGAAAGTCATTGTTATTCGCCATCCTAACATTTATCAGATAGCGTGGGGTTCCGATTGTGATATTTCAGTCCGAGATTGAACGAGATGTTAACCTGACAGATGCTTGATATCTTTCTGTTTTATATCAGAATCAGGTTATTAGCAGATGTCGTATTAATGTTGGGAAAACGTCTAAATAATATTATTCTCTTCTCAATTTAACTTTTGAGTCGGGAAGCGAATTGGAAATTATTTTAGTGTAGGACTAGAAAGGAGCAGGGTGGGGAGGGTGGCGCGGCGGGGGTTTCTGGACCTCAACAGCTTACCTTCACCTACTCCCCATGGGGATAATGTTAACCTTTTACGGTAACAATACTCATAAGGAGATCCTAATCCAGTCCCCTCGAACAAGATGACTTGCAACAGTGTTTAATATTCAGACAACTTTGAGTGTACGACATCGTTACATTTGTTTCTCCTTGTTTCAAGCGTGTGGAGGTCCACGTACCTTGACCCAAAGTAACGGTACGATACACAGTCCTAATAAACCCTGCCAGTATGGTGGAAAGCAGCATTGTCACTGGTCCATTAGACCAAATACCAGTACCCCTCTCCAAGCCATTTGGGTGAAGTTTTCAGATTTTCGTTTAGAAGAATATGAAGATTCTGATTGCTGGTGAGCGCTGATATAGTGAAGTGCATTAGTAACCATAATAATAATAATAATAATAATAATGATGATGATGATGATGATGATGATGATGATGATGATGATGATGATGATGATGATGATGATGATGATGATGATGATGATGATGATGATGATAAAGTTGCATTAGTGTACGTTTGCGCCCATACATGCACTATTATCTGTTTTCCCTTACAGGTACCCTTCTTTACATGCAACAATTCCTCACTCTTTCGCCGTTTATCGATTCGTTTTTCCTTCTCTTTATTTCTTTCTTTCTCTCTTTGTTTAGTTTCTCCTTTGAGTGAATCAACAAGTCTTTCAATTAGTCAATAAATCAATTAATTTTGCATTTTTTTTATCTCGAAGGTCGAATGACTGGCTAAGCATTTCGAAAGGCGAAATTGGGACTGCCACCTTAATGTGTGGACATAAAGGAGACTTCACTGTTCTTTTATCAAGTGGCCAAGCTGATATCACTTTTAACACTAGAGGAAAAGATCACAGACGCGGCGATGGTTTCCAAGCGTGGTATGAAGGGGTGCATGAGGTGGTCACAGGTATGCAGTAACAGATTATCACAACAATACGTTTTCACTGAGTTCATGGATAACCATATATTGCCTTGGGGAGAGGGAAGGTGGATGAATTGATCATAATCATTTATGGTGGGATGCGTGCAGGTGTTGCCTATTGAAAGCTGGTGTAAGAACATTTATTCCCTTTTCCTTCACCATAAAAGAACACACCCCAGTGCTGCCATGGCTGAGCGCCATTCACTGGGCTACTATAAACCACATCAAATCAGGTCCTCTCGAAGTCTCCTAACTAACGAATGGCTAAACAAAGACAGTGGGAGGGGAAGGAGCCATCTAAATGCACAATTAAGCCAATGAAATTATCACCCGAAGTTCAGACTTCAACAGTATAACGGCGATAAATAGCAAAGGAAGACAGAATAATACCCGATACTCCAAAAATAAATTCGCAAAAAGAGCAAAATATTATTAGTCGCTAAAACTTTATACAAAGGGCACCAAAACCCGATCAAAAGAGGTTATTACAAGGAAACAATAATCCCTTACCTTGAAGTACGATAACGAAAACACGTCTTGCACTGCAGACTAACAGGGACGGAATAACAAGCACATGGTTTGGTTGGTCATTTGAGCTACGCTAAACCTTTACAGGGGGGTGGACTGCATTGTGCTAATATCTCCCCTGGCGGTCCCAGGTACTCGCCTAATAAATCAATACGCATGCAGAGAAAGGGCATAAGGGAATTTTATTTCAAGTTACACAGCAAATGCAAAAGTAGGTACAGACGGACAAAAATTGAAGAATATTAGAACAGATTGCGATATGGGTTTTTGAAAATAATACTGTTTAGATTTTAAATGCCTGTGAGACATTTTTGTTTCTAATTAATGAAACTATAGTTTAACCATTTATATCCATAAAAGTAATAAAGGCGAACATTTTAAAGTTGCATAGCGATTATTTGGCAAAACCTAATAAAATAGACTAAACTCAGTCCCTTTAAATAAACGTTTCCCTTGAAATTCTTGCCGCCTGTGGGTCTCAAAATTCTGGCCGTACTAATTTTTATTTGCCAGCTCGCATCAGCTCGTGAGCAAGGGTTCTAAAGCCTGTATCATCAGAGCTTGCTCGGTAAGCGACCCAGAATTAAAGTAAGGATAAGGAAGTACGAGCAAGTAAGCAAACAAAGAAAAGAAGCAACAGTATTCATGACTCCTACCTTTTTTGTAATTCCAGCAATCCAAGAACCATCCTGGACGTTTTCAGTAAACATAGATTCATTGTCGCCTGAGTTCACGTGGTCGAGTTTTCCACGAGGCGATCACGTAGATCACTTCGCGGTAAGGTTTACGCAAGACAATGTATCTGTGATGCTGCCAGTAGGAGAACATGATAGTCCTCATCACAGAAGGAATTTGCTCTTGCCTAACCGAGATTACGTCTTCGATGTGGTCGCATTTGCGGGCGACAAAATATATTCAAGTCAAAGTTCATCCGCGAAGACACCAGAGGGAGGTAAGCTCAAATATCATTATTATTATTATTTTTTTTTTTTGTGAAAGGACTACAAGTCTGGTCAAAAACCTTCGTGACACTGATTATTTTTTCTATCTTGCTATAAATTCTCCTCCCTATATAACCTCAAATACAATATTGATATTGACCATTATTTTATGGAAATGTGTCCAAAAAAAATAATTTTCCAGAATTTGAAGCATATTATAAAGGTTCTGAATTCAATTTATTCGATGAAACATGGGATAGCAGGGATAGCTTAGCTGAAATGTCATTTAACCCATTGACTCCTAGTCTGGCCTTAAATATGTATCATCAACATGAAGCCATAACGGCGCCAGCGTTTACGCCGAGAGGCGTTTCTTATTATAATCAGCTCATAAACTGGGTAAAAGCATTTCAAAGCGGGCTTATTCGGGCATGATGGCATATAAAAACTCGAGCTTCCTCGCCAGGAGCCGATGGGTTAACTACTATCAATGTAAATAAGCTTAACAATCTCGGGATCCAGATTGAAAGCTGAATATCTATTGTTCTATTACGATTTCCTTGTTTTCTTTCATCTTATAACTGGTTTATCAATTAAAATTCATATAGCTCCTGGAATAGCGCCTCCTAATGTACGCTTGCAAAGCATGCTCCACAACCACATCCGCGTCATATGGGATCCGCTTCCTGGCAAATTTGCAAACGGAGAGCTACGCGGATACTTTGTGTATATCAGAGAATATAAGAATCATTACGAGTGGTCGGACGATGGTGAGCTAGGAACAAGCATTAACGTCAGTCACTCGGAGACCCAAGTTGTTCTTGATGACTTAGATGGAGGCCGAAAGTACCAGATTTCGGTTGCAGCTTTTACTGTAGATGTTGGGCCTCGGTCGGAATGGCAAACAATTGTAGTTGGTAAGTTTGAATTCCTTTTCTCGATTTTATTTAACAAGCCCAGGTATAAATGGATGTACCACAGGCAGCACATTATACTAATATTAATCTTCTTTGCTTTTAACAACAACCATTTCCTTCTTTTTTCTCTCTTCTTGACGTTAATGAGCTAGGAGGGAGACCTCCACCTACTGCGGTGACTATAACCTCCTCCAACGCCCTCGCCTCCTCCTCCTCCTCCTCCTCCTCCTCTAACATCACCACCACCACCACCTCTTCCTCTACCGTCTCCTTCCCTTTCTTCTTGTCTTCTTGCTACCCACTTCCTCCTTCCCCTCTCCCTACCCTACACCTGCCTTTATTCCTGTTCCTCCATTTCTTTCCCTCTAGTGTTTCTTTCATTCTACATTCTACATTGTGAAAAAGGTCTCGTAAAAATGCAATAACCGTACTAAATCGTTGAAATCTGCTGTTTTTTACCAGGTTGTGGGGGCACGTTTAGTGGGTTCTTTGGTGCATTTCACCTTACGCAATGGGACTGGGATTCACGGCTAGACTGTTCCTGGACTACAAGTAATGCTGGTGTTAGCAGTGCAGTTCTGCTTCTTTCCGCCCACGACGTGCAACTACGATCTTGCGGGTAACGTATCGTTTATCGTTTTTTTTTTTTTTCAGTATATTTTACAGTTGTTGGCAAGCTCCTTATGTTTTATAAGCATCAATCCCAGGTGAAATGTCTAGTACTGTCTCAACGAGGGTGAAATAAGCGGGGAGGGTGCGGAGGGGGAAACTTCGCTTACATTCTATAAATTCAGAAACTCATTAATAATTCGTAAAGAAAATACAAAAGAAATTAATGTCTAATGAGTGTCTTTATATCTGATAAAGACACGGCTAAACTTAACGTCCAATTTTCTAGGCCAAAACCCCAAATCTAAACATTACATCAGAAGATTTTGAAGCCGTTCAATTAGTGTTTTATAAAGTCTAAAACACTCGGCTGCGCCTCGTGTTTTAAACTTGATAAAACACTGCTGCTCATTTATTAAATATTACTTAAATCTGAACCATGCTTTTACAACTTCCAAAGCAATCATTGGGGAGGTTGTCAGGCATATGAGTTTAATATCTCGTTCTGAGCTTGGCAAAAATAATTCAACAACAACAGCATAGAAGCCAGTGGAGAAGTTGGATACTGTACCATTTTTACAGCAGTTGACAAATTATATCCAAAAATTCGTTAAAGCAACACGCCAAAACATTGAGGCCATGGTAACGTCAACAAAGAAACAGTCATAAAGTTAAAATATATAGCGGAACAGTTACTTAAAATTCTACTATCATAGATGGAGTTAAATTAATGCCTTTTAGAATTAAGAAGAAACCTTTATGTCAGAAAGCAGGGTGGTATACAACTGGGGCACTCTGTGAATTGTTGGGCGTGGATGTGCCCGTGTACTCTACAGCAGACGAGTCTCAGCTGGACTTTGTTATTTCGAACTACGCGTCGATTTGCAATTAGCCAATCAGTGGTCTAATGCCTATTATCCTGATTCCTTCTGATATCAAGTCATTTACCAGACATTGCTGGATGTTTGGCCGAGTTTGGATGCGGAAAATATACCCAATCGGCTACCATAGGTGGCATAAAAAGCCTCTCTTCCACACAGAAGAGAAAAAAGAACAAATGGAACTACCAACACGCTTAGACTATTTTTGCATAACTTCAAATGGAATGAGAATGTCGTCACTAAACTTGGCAAGGGAATAGAGGATAACAAACTTACCAAACTTATTTTATCAGTGGAATAATAAACCCCTTAATCGATGGTATAACGTATAATACGAGCGGACATTTTGCCAGCTCATTGCTCGCAACTCGCAACTCGCAAAATATCCGTGCGTATTGTGTATTGTTAAGCCATCGAATAAGGTGTATTCAATTGAAAACGTACGACTTACTGTTATTAAATATTGCCATTAAAATGAGCTGATTATTTTGTTGTTACACCGTTCGTACACAGGGATTCGGTGAGGATTTTTGCTAGCGATGGCACAGAGGTATTTCATTATGAAGGTTGTTCTGAATCATCTGATGAAGTGCGCGGTGAAATAGTGGAAGTACCCTTTGATGGTTCCAACTATTTGACCATCAAACTTCACACCGAGCATGAAGGAAGCCACGTTACATCACATTTTTGCATTTTAGAAGCAGGAAAAAGTCTTTATTCAGGTATTACTATAAAACACACTTTTTGTTTCTTATTATTTTTATCACTCCTCGACCCTCCTTTCTCTACTTTCCGAAGATGAAAAAGTAAGTATTAAATCGAAAAAGTATATGCGATCTGTAACTTACAAAGGACCCTTGTCCGCCTACGCCACTTTCGATGCCACTGTTTTCTCTTCCACTTGGACACGCTCGGAGTGAAATTCAATACCGAAAATCCCGTATGTCAACAGAAACAAAGACGTGGCTTACTAGGTTACTTTAAAATTTAGATGAAAACTAAAATACCGTACACTATGAAATGATTGCCGACTTTTTATAGGTGACGGATTTGTCAGAAAGTGTTTAACACAACATTTTTTTTTTGAAATTCTATCTAGCTCAACCATCTCCGACTCCTTGGAATATAAAGGCCAACAGCCTAGACGATGGTGGTGTCCTTGTAAATCTGACTGGTGATCCTGCAAGCCATGACACAAATTTTTACATTATATCAATGAATAAGACGGAGTTAAACCAGCATGATTACGGGGACCACCATGACGACAGAAACAAGCCAGCTCGATATCTACACATGGCCAATTCCTCTGACATTCTGGCCATAGTATCGGGCATCCCCGTTTATAGCGAGTTTGAGGCTGTTGTGTACCGCGTAGACACGACTCATGATATTCACAAAAGTGAAATATTTTCTTTCGAGACTGCTGAGGGTGGTGAGTACATTTCCTTATACACAAATTTATTTTATAAGGCCGTGTCCTTAACAGACTGGAAACAACCTAATTCACGAATTTGGTTGGCTGAAATTTATATTGGTGACGGCGGTGTAGGCGTTTCCAACTAGAACAGCATCTAAACAAGTCTGCTGTTAAAGTCTGCTGGTAAAGTCCAAAAGACTTGACAAGGATACAGTCCAAACATTTAGCTGGAAATTGAAATAGAAATTGCGAACTTATCGAAAGGTCAGAAGTGAAAGCTCCTTTAAAAAAAAATATTCTTCGTTTGTCCAAATTTGTCATCTTTGTTCGCAAGCAAAATGAGGGTGACTACTTACTGGCTACGATAAAGTAGGTGAATAATAAGCATCGAGCTTAGTCGGTCTACACAGGAGAATCTTGGCAGAGCACTCGCAACATCATTTCGTTATATCAAGGGATGGTATTGAATAATGTTTGGGAAATAGCAAACACTGCAAAAGTGATCATCTATTACTACAAGCCCGATTTAATTCATCTCCTGAACTGTGATTTATGCTAAGCAGAACTCCCCATATCATTTATACGTCTCATAACGTTTTAAAATCGCAGAAAGCACCTTCCATGGCGAATCGCCCATGTCTCCTTGTCTCATTGCTGTCTTTAACAACGTGTATGTTGAAGCCGATTATGTTTTTCAGTTCCCAGTGAAGGTCCCGGTCATGTGGAGTACAAGATCCTCTCGCAAGACAGTGTCTACATAGAGTGGTCGGAAATATCGCAAGAACACCACAAAGGCAAACTCCTCGGCTACACTATTTCATACCGTCCCCAATGCTCTGATGAAGGATCCTCTACACAGACAAATGTTGGTTTATCGACTAGAACATACACTATAACAGGCCTTCTCCCTGGAACCAGATATGACATACTCATTGCCGGATATACAGCGAAAGGAGTTGGGAAAGAAAGGCATATGGACTTTACCACATGTGAGTGTTAACTGCCTTGTGCAGTCACTAATTTGGACTCTACTAACACCCCCCCACCCCCCCCCCCCCCCTCCCCGAGGCAGGCTAGGGTTGTGTAATTAAGTTCTTCAGTCCCATGAATGGGATACCAGCGAACCGAATTATTGATAACTTATATATGTACTTCACATTGTTGTAAAAGGTAGAGCACAACCCAAAGGACAATCTGGTTTTCAGATCAGTAACATTCTGTATCTTTCAGCTGTTTTCTTTGTGTAACGATGATCACGGTAATTGCTTCTGGGAAGCAAATATATCATCTAAGTAGACACAGTTATGTTGTAAAACACAGGCGAATCAACATCCTTGCTGATGTTTAACATTTTTTTCCCTTGTACTGAAAGAGCTCTTTCGTTCCTTTTTCAAGCTTGTGGAGGAGTTCGCACATTGACTGAGATCAACGGAAGAGTCCACGGCCCTAATTATCCGTGTCGTTATAGAGGACCCCAGTACTGCCGCTGGACCATCGTGCCAAGTGGCCCTACCAAAGCAATCTTGATGTCCTTTGAAAATTTCCGTTTGGACCGAGATCATGAGTCTTTTTGCAGGTGAACTTTATTCCTGTCGTTATATTGTTTGCTATGCAACCAGGTGTGAATTAATGCCATGTGCCAAATAATTTCTAGAGTCTTTCTAAGTTGTCTCACTTTCACCAGTATCTAATTAATGTTTTTAAGTACATCTAGGTAATTACATGTTGCAGGCTAGTTTGCACTGGCCATAGGCACATCCGTAAACAATCACAAGCATTATAGCATCAGCGCAGAGTAGCGAACACACCCACCCTTAGTGTGTTCATCGGTTTGTCTTAGGTGCCTATAATTAGGTTGCGAACTCGTTCTTAGTCTTACAAAGCGCTGCATAACCACAGTTTAGTTGTAAAATGTGTTCCGTGGCAATTTGTTCAATGACAGAACAATTATCCTTACAACTTTCGCAATATCGTCAATTTTTAACCAACTTGGCCTAGACCTAGTATATGTGACCTAGTATATGTGACCTAGTATATATTCCGCGCAATTTCGTAGAATAATAATCGGTTAGTCGGCTTATATACATCACTAGTTTTTCTGATTTGTGTTTATAACGCTAAGTGTCACTTTAATCATGACGACCATCGTTTGCAGCGTGAACGACTGGCTGGGCATTTCAACGGGACAGTTTAACAATGATACCCTACTGTGCGGCCACCACATGGAACGCTTCAAGCTGATTATATCAAGTAGCCAAGTTGATCTAGCATTTTATGCAAGAGAACATAGAGAAGGAGACTCGTTTTCTGCATCATACCACAGTCTGCAGACCAATGTTATAGGTATTTATTTTCGTATGTTCTGTCGCGATGCTTCTTTCTAGTTTTGTTGTTAGTAAATATACGTATACCCTCTCGTGGCTTCGCTGCTTACACGCGCTTGCGTTAACCCCAACAAAACCGACAAATCCGCCAGCTACGCAGGCTATGTTTTTCAGACATTGGTTTCCTTCAGGGAACCAGCTTTTCCTTTAATATCTCTTTTTTAGTAATGTAAACGTATTTATGACACTTGTAAAACCGGTATACGGTAGTCCGGGATATTCGTTTGCTCACATGAAAGCGGGCATTAGTCGCCGTTACATCGTCTGTCTCAAAATTTAATTAATTCACTTTTTGATTTGACTCCGTCGCACCACCCTTTATCGCTCACCTGGTCTATATTGTTTTCTTTGTTGCAGGAATTTACCAGTCGTCTTGGACGTTATCAGTCAATAACATAGAATCGACAAAGGCCGAGGCATCGTGGATAGAATTCCCTCTGAATGATAAACACGTTGATTCTATGTTTCTTAAGATAACGGAGGCAAATAAAAACATATCTTTGTTAATGCCAGTTGAAGAGTGGGACAGGTCTCGCCATATAGAGAGCCTTTACCCGAATCGTGAATACGAAATACAAGTTCTGCTATTCACGGGGCCAGACGTTCACCATGACATATACTCAAGCGAAAGCGTGTCCTTTAAAACACAAGAAGGAGGTATGTTTTTGCTGAACATGGATTCTATGACCAGTTGAATTTTTGAATTTGAAGCTAGTTGTGCTATTAAACCGTGCCAAACTTAAATAAATGCGAAATGAAGCGTTCCCTTATCCTTCCTAAGGCTAGTTGATCGTAGTTTGGTGCGTCACCTTTTCATTACAGTTCTTGCAAATTATGGCATGTATAAGGTTTGACATTTTGTATATTGCATGTTGACATGTCTTTCATGACTAGCTCTCAGGTGAAATCGGTTTCTGACCCCGGGTACCTCTTCTGTCAAAATTATTTTCCTTTTTAATTGGCTCTTTTACTCTCACTTTTTCAGCTCCCAGCATGGCACCATTAAACGTGCGCGTCGATAATCTAGATGAAAACGGTATTATAGTACGATTTCAGCCAGTTCCTTCAATCCATCATGGCGGTCCCCTGCAAGGATACAATGTGTACTACAAAAAAGAAGACCATCATCATCATCATCATCACGAGTACCGGGGAGAGAAGATTACAATCAGTTCCTCAGAGACACACGTTACAATAGATGGATTGGAGTCAATGGAAGAGTACCAGATTTCGGTTTCTGCATTTAACGACGTGGATGAGGGACCTCTTTCTGAGTGGCAGTCGATTGTAATTGGTAAGGACATTATGTGATTCACTGTCTGGATGCTTATGACGGCGTATGGCTATTTTGGCATTCAAGCAATATTGCCTTGTAATAATTCGGTGGTGGAAGTGGAATAATTTGGCCGTTTTAACTGTGTCTTTTGCTATACCTTCTTTCCTTCCTTCCTTCCTTCCTTCCTTCCTTCCTTCCTTCCTTCCTTCCTTCCTTCCTTCCTTCCTTCCTTCCTTCCTTCCTTCCTTCCTTCCTTCCTTCCTTCCTTCCTTCCTTCCTTCCTTCCTTCTTTCGTTCGTCGTTCGTTCGTTCTCTCGTTTGTTCGTTCCAATACTAATTTATTAATTGTGTAACAAAAAGCATTATCCTGAATTTAGGTTGTGGAGGAACTTTCAATCAAACGTTTGCAATGATAAGGCTTTCAAAATCTGACTGGGATGAGCGACGTTGCATCTGGACAATACATGACGGTGGCACGGACAATGCTGTACTTCTATTGTCAGTGCAAGTCCTGGAGTTTCACTCTTGCGGGTAAAGCGAATTAACTTATATATCTTATTTCTTTTGTTTCCTTTTTTTCATTTTTTGTTGTTATTTCGCTAGAGATAAACTTTGAGAAAAAAACATACATGTATTTATGTGCCAGCTAGTATATATTGTACACGATGCTCTAGTCGTCATTACTATTGTTACCTTAACTAAAGATGACGCGAAGCGATTATAAACATTATAACTTAACTTGGACTTACCAGCAATGTCTAATCTATGTTTTGGGGTTTTTCAAATTTTTGGAGCTATTTTTGGGTAGCTTGGAAGGAGGCAGTATGTCTCAAAAGATTTATAGCAGCTATAGAAATAAGAAATATGGAAGATTCAATTTAGTTTTTTTTAATTAGAATTTGAAGTTAAAACATTTGATGGACACCAAAGCAGTCCGCTACCAGCCTGGGGTACTCTTGCGTAGGGGTCAACTGTCTATTGGTGTTTCAAAACAAATTTTCTTTATCTATCCTTTCTTTAAACCTCTTAACGTTTTATTCAAAATTCATTTTTACTAGTACTCCAGAATTAAAAAAGAAGAATTATTTAAAAACTACTTGGAAATTAAGTCAGTTCTGACCAAAATACTTTCCCCATCTCTAGCCAAAGTTAAAGTTGTTATATTTTTTTATTATATTTTATGCTCGCTCGTCGATTAATCTCGCCTGGTTTTACCTCCAGAATCTAGACTGTAGTTATCATTCCTTTCCTAATAGTATTTTTTTTTTCATCCACAGCCATGAATATGCGAAGGTTTACTCGGACGAGGAACACTTTTTAAGTTACCAAGACTGCTCGAAAGTCAGAGGCGAAGTGTTCGAATTACCCTTCGGTGATTCTGGGATAATAACCTCCGAAATATTAATACAGAATATGGAAAGTCGCATGACGACTGAATTTGTCATTTTAAAAGGAGGACTTCATTCAGGTTGGTACATTAGTCCACGTTCGATATATCAAACTTCACTGAGCCTTTCTGGTCAGTCAAACTTCTACATATACATATATTTTTTGTTCATTCTTTGTATCAGTTCCCATGTGGGAATTAACAGACAAAGTACTAGTGGCAATTGAAAAAATGACATTTTTTACCAGAAAGCGTCGGGGTCATGTTAGAATTGTGATATATCTAGACTGCGAGCAGTCTCTCATTTGCTGAGAAATCGACGAACGGTAAGTGGCAAAGCCGCGATGAGAGAGCGGCGAAGCCGCGATAGCGGCTTCGCCGCTTACCGTTCGTCGATTTCTCAGCAAAAGAGAGACTGCTCGCAGTCTATGATATATTAGACTGCGAGCAGTCTCTCTTACCGTTCGTCGATTTCTCAGCAAAAGAGAGACTGCTCGCAGTCTATGATATATCGAACGAGGACTATTGGATAATAACATGCGATATTCTAATGTCCAATGTGGATAATTTGTTTAACCCTACAGCGAAATGAATGTTCCCGGAGCAGAACGAGTTCCATGATTTTCTATAAAATGGAATGTTATTCTAACTAATGTGATAGCAAGTTAAGCTTGATCAAATTAAGTGCAGTCCATTGGTCCATTTGCAAAATACCCTCATTATTTTAAATCCGCTTCTTATCGAATGCTCACTTTTGCCTGGCCGCAACACTTATGAATGAAGTCCGCGTTCGAGTCTAGTGGCCTGGAAACGGTTTCGCTTTACATCGGTGCATTTAGCATGAAGCAGCTTAGAGTATTTTCTCCACCAACTCTTTTTCCCTGAATGAATTTTGTAACAATGCAGTCTAACTGCCACGTTTAATAATTCACTGGTACCCAGAAATACACATGGGAGGAAAAAGACACCCTGAAGAGTGAAGGGCCTTAGTATCTGCCCAAGACGGTCGAGTCGGCCAGGGCTCCAACCCCGGCCAGGGCTCCAACCCGGACGGCATTCTAGATCCTGAGTCAAGCGCGCAAACTATCAGTCCACCTCTTCTTCCTAAGAGCGATAATTTTTAAGCATATTAAAATCGTCATACCTAAGGCAGCTGATATGAATTCTTATCATATACCGCAGCTCAACCGTCTCCAACTCCTTGGAATATAACTGGACACAGCACGGGGGAAAAAAGCATGATAGTGGATTGGAGCGGTTACCCTGGTAGCCTGGACGTCGGTTTCTTCATAATATCTGTCAATCAGACGCGAATTTCCCAATACGAGGACCACGACCACGACCACGATGGAGAACGAAAGCCACTACGCATTCTGCAAATTGTCAATTCCTCGGAATCATCTTTTGTCATAAACGACCTCCCCGTCGCTATGGAATTTGCTGCCATCGTTTACCTCGTAGGCAACGATAATGAGATCTACAAAAGCGAGAATGTTACTGTTGAGACAGAAGAGAGTGGTAAGCTACTTGGACGACAAAGACTCGATATCTTTATAGTCGAAAGCTTGAAATTCCTTGAGGGTTTTTTAAGTATGTCTTAGTTCAGTTTGTCAGTAATCAACAAATCAACCAATAACTAAAGAATATATACTTAACTGACCACTTTCGGAAGCAAACATATAACGGTTTAATATCCCAAACAGAGAACAATTGCAACGGCTAGTGGACAGGACGAGATTTAAAACCCATACGCGACCTCCGGATTTCAAGTACAGCGCTTAATAACCAATAACTGATTTATCGATTCATGGCTAAACTTCGTTCAAAACTTCAGTTACTATGCATTATTAAAATATGTATGTGTGATGGCTATAAACATCAGTGTGCAAATCTACAAAAAAAACATTGCTAGCATTGTCATGGTTATCATTATTAGAATAACGACATATTACTACAATTTCTACTATCTTATTTGCTTTGTTTCCTCGATCCCTTTTCTGCATATGGCAGCATTAAATGTTTTGGCTATCTCTAGTTACTAATTAGTCTCTTTTATTCGTCCAAAGTACCATCTGAAGGCCCTCATTTACATGACTGGTCTCTTGACCTGGAAGAGCGCAGAGTCTCGTTTAAAATCAGTCCCCTTGAAAAAAGATATCACGGTGGGAAATTGCTTGGATACGACATTACATATGCTCCACAGAGTGATCCAAACAATACAAGAACTATGGTGGTAGACGAAGATACAAGGAGGGTCACATTGACAAATTTAACCGATGGATCAACATATCTCATTTTCATTGGTGGATATACTAGCAAAGGAGTGGGAAAAATACGAATTTATGCAGCAACTTGTAAGTTTTAATAAATAAAATAAAAAAGCGGTTTCAAGTCAAATATTAGAAAAAAAAAAATTCTGAGCCCCCAACGGGAGTCGAAACCATGACCTTCCAGATACCAGATTCCATACTTGACTTGGGACCACTTTTTTAATTGATTTCACATAATCACATTATCCAAGCTTAAGGAGGCTCGCAATGGTTTCCAGCACTTTCCAGCTCTTAAACTTTGATGGGTCAGTACTACAAATATTTATCAGTTGCTGCAACAATAATGCTATCAAACAAATGTCCAATCATTGCTGAATAATTTGTGGTCCTTTTCATGACGTCACTGGTTACTATAGCAACAGTTTTACCTGTTAAAAACACCCTTAATTTTCCCCTTAAGTGCTTATAACTCAAAAACGAGTCCGGTGACCCCCATTTTTTATTATTGAGTAATGATTGGCATGTTAAGATGCAACTTTTTGCAAAGTTAAAAAAATTTCTGCGGAGCGGTTTCAGAGCCACCTTAAATTTTCGAAAATTTAAGGTGGCTCTGAAGCCATTTTGCAGCGTTTTACATTGCTAGAGGGGAACATCTGCTTTGAAAAAATTGACATTGCGCGCGCGCGCAACTAGTGCCAGTCCCAAACCGCGCGTTAGAATTTAAAATCCCTAAAACTTGGAGGAAAGAAGGTAGAGATCCATTTGTTTTAGGAATCAGAGATAACAGAGCCTTCTTTATAATCCTACTTATGGAATTACCTTTTGCAGGTAAAAAATGAACGCTACTGAAGAAACTCTGGAAATGCGGATTTTTTTACGTCATAGTTTTTCTAATAATACGAATTTTATAAAACCCATACGAAGCATTAAACATGTGGACATCTATTGGCACTGCTTCTAATTTTCAGATCCATATGTCCTTTCATTTTAAGGGTTTTTTTTTTCTATTGTGGTCACGTGACTTATCAAATATGGCCGTGATTTGAAACTTCTAAAAGACTCTTCAATTGAATAGTGTTGTGCAAAAAGCCGCATATCCACAGGAAGTCTGGTTTCCAAGTTATGATGGTGAAATACCTTCCATAGCAACATATTGGTAGTTAAGAATGATCCTCTTTAACGAAAGTAGCACAAAACAGGATAACGGCTGAGCCAAATGTGGGATTCCCGATCAAATTTTGAAATTACAAGTGTTGGTTTTTATGGAGGGAGAAAAAAACCCTAGAAGCAGAGTGCGCCCTTCTTTATTGTCAGCCAATAAACTTTGAGCGTACAAACGTGTTACCATTCAGTGCTTGTCTCATTTTTTTCTTATCCTGTTACGCTGTACTCTACATTTGTAGTTTGTGGTTGTAGAATCGAAGAACATACTGCACTCATTTCAAGCCCTAACTATCCGGGTACTCCATACATTGCTCCCGACCAACACGATGAAAACCTGCGATGCTACTGGAATATCAGACCACAGCCCGAACCTTCGGTAATATATGTTACCTTTAATGACTTTTTCCTTGGTCGCAGAGAGGACTGGGGTGGATGCAGGTACGGCTATGTACAGCAAAGTGTTTTACGCCTTTTACATGTTCACGTAACTTTTTCAGTTTTCTGAGGTAAAAATAAACACCCAAAAAGCCTTTTAAAAACTATAATAAACATTAGGACGGTTACTGCAAAATTCAAAACCAAAAAGTGGTGCATGACGAAGCCATGACTCAATGTTAGCCTCATAGAGATCATGATGTTAATATTGTTTATGGTGGTTTATGATGGCTTATGTTAGCTTCGTGGAAATCATGTTAAAGGGGCTTTGTCACGGGTTTTAACACATTTATGAATGGCCAAATTATATATTTCTATCATAGGACACCTAAAAATAATGGTCCAATTCGGTTAACAGTTGCTATATTAGAGCACTGAAATTACTAATAGGCGTCTTTTACTGGCTAGGACGGAAATGGATTACAACTTGAAAAATTATGGCTTAACTTTTCAAGTTGTTTCCGGGCGTCTTCCAAAAATTGATATTTCTGGCCGTAGATTGAAATCTCTGCGCAAATTAAGGTTATATCATCCTTTAGATGTTCAAAGATAATGTTATTTTAGGTAAAGTCTGTATACGAGCCTAGGGGCCCATCAGGCCGGAGCTTATCCCGGTTTCCGTAGCATGAAGCGACTAGGAGTATTGCTACTCCCCCCTAGACGGGATGCTAGTCCATCGCAGGGTTACCCCCAGCAGTAAATTCGCCGGTACCCATTTATACACCTGGGTGGAGAGAGGCACTATGAGAGTAAAGTATCTTGCCCAAGAACATAACGCAGTGCCCCGGCTAGGGCTCGAACCCGGACCGCCCGATCCGGGGTCCAGCGCACTAACCATTAATCATTATTTTTGCCTACCACTAATTTCAGAATAGTTTAGACAAAAAGTCCGCAAAATCCCCTTGACGTAGCTCCTTTAATATTGTTTACGGTGGTCATGCACTTTTAAAGTTTACTGTTTACAGGCATGCCACTGAAACCGAAGAAACAAAAGATGGTGTTGATGGTAGTTTGGATATCTGACCTTAATCGGCATAGATATTTTCGGTGTCATTTCTCCGACTCTTCATATGTAGAGTGTTTCATCGCATTGCCAAATCCCTTGAAGTTCATCAAACTAATACCCGGCTGCGCGTCTTATTCATTCGTTCTTTGGTAATGCGATGAAGCACCGTTGTGTCTTAGACACGGGCTCAATGCCCAGTTCCCTCTGTGATACACGCCTGCAGGGAATCATACGTGGTAGTTTATTTTATTCGACGTTCCCAAGTAGGTAGCCTGCGAATACAGCTGCCTCTCATCACTCCCGGCCGGCTACCAAGTAGGACATGGTGTGTTGAATGCAACAACCATGATTAGCTGTCAACGCGTCCCATAGAAAGAATATCGTATTAGATAAGTACAAAATTTGTTACAATTTGAGTTATTATTAAATTCGCCTTCTCTATTGTCTGTAGTGGCGGAGTGAAGTTGTACTTTCCGGATAAATCAGAACACGATGATGACAATGGTCTTGAACTTTGTGGAAGGATACCGAACATCACTCTTCTTATAATTGACAAAGTTTTGGATATAAAAGCATGGGGATTTGGCTACCATCGATATGATGATGAGTATCGCGAGGGTACCAAGTTTCAGTTAGACTACGAAGCAGTATCTGGCGAACTGACTTCGGTGATAGGTAACGGATAGTGAACCTACTAATGAGCAACAGTTCTAACATACATTGGACTGCATTAACTCTAATTATTCCAGGAGGTGGGAGAAACGCTTTGGGGTCAGATGAGTCTACTGACTTAATTCTCGAAACGTTTTGTATCCTTACGATTTAAGTAGTTTTGAGCAATTTATAAATCCCAGAATGTAGAACCAATTCAAAAATTCATATGTGAGGCCCTCTGGCCATTCGACTAACTAGATTATATTTTATAGTGTGTATACATTTTGGATTTTATCTATTGAACCCTATTTTTTCTTCCTTTTATTTGTTATTCCATTTTTATTGCTATTTGAGCAGTTGGCGTAATGTCCTTATGGATTTTAGCAGTGGTTTAAGTTTACTTTTGATTTACAATACTTCGAACTAGTTTGATTTTATTTATGAGCAAATGAAAAATAAAAATCACACTGTTTTCAAAACAATTAAACCACTGATAAATTTAAACGACAACATGGGTTCATTACCTGCCAGTTCCGAAAGACCTAAACTGTAACGATCTCTCTTTTTATTAATTAATGTTTTATTTTTATTTTATTTTATCTTTTTTTTTTATTATTTGACAGCAAACTGAATACTAGTTACAGCTTTTTTTAGATCTTCTTTTCCTGCCACTTTTTTTACAACCAGGCCAAGACATCGACTCATGGGCACTTACCCAATTGGCACCAACCAACGTGTCTGCCACAGTATCATGGCCCTCTCCACCTGGAAGTTTCATCGGCGCTTTTTCTGTGGAAAAATACCTTGTTATTCATGGATGGCCTCACGAAAACATATTCGGTACTCAGATGCTAACTGCGGAAGAAAGGCAGACGACTATTGAATGGTTGGAGCCTCTCAAGAACTATACCCTGAAAGTTATTGCTATATTAAACGATGGCAGGCGTGGCAGTATAGGTTGGAAGAATTTCCAAACTACTGAAGGAGGTAAAAACGGATTCTTTTAACTGAGGCTGCCTCCGCGCCTATAAGGTTTATTCTGTAAACGACAATTTTTAATACTATGAGCATACGGCTTTCGTTCCTGTGAAGTGCAAACATGCATTTCGTAAACACTCTCCAAATTCGTAGAAGGAGAATTTTCGCCGTTTACGTATTCTTGTTTGGACAACATTATCGTGCACAACCCACCGCACCGAAAAAAAGGCGACCCGTACATTTACCTATAATTTCTACAGCGTGAAAACCCTCAAGACGCTCGCCTGTATGAATCGATAAAAACAAATTGTATGCCCCTTCAGAAATAATGGTGTATGCGTGGACTTGGCCGACATTATTGCATTGCCAAGTTAAAATGAAGGTTACATTTTAATAGTACAATAATAATAATAAGGTATTACTCGTTTGTCTCACGATATAGTCACTTGTGATATGAATTACGACGTTTCTGCACCAATCGCAACTGTTGAAAACCAGCGAATCACATTTTCACGTGAACGATATGATGTACCCACGTGCGCTAATAAAGTCTAAATAGACTCTTGAAAGTCTTTTGTTTTGTTTTTTTTTTTTGTTTTTTTTTTTTGCCTGGAACCTGCCTCAACTCTAACTTCACTGCATTTGTAATCCCATAATAATTCAAATCATCATGTTTCGGCCATGAATGACATTTTAACACAATGTGGAAATTACGATCGATCGTGTTTCATGCGTTGCACATATCTCATTATTGATGAATTCGTTCTTGATTTCAGTGCCTGCTCAGAATGCGCACATTGATTGGATCGATGCCATCGATTACAGCACCATTTCTTTGAAATGGCACGGCATAGAGGAACGATACGTACGTGGCACTCTACTTGGATATCGGGTGCATATCATACAAGCCGAGCATCACCATGACTCGCAACCTTATAACAGAGAAATAACAGTTGGTCCTGACCAAATGGAAATCACCGTGACAGGACTTCCAGCAGAAACATCATTCCGGGTATGGGTGGCAGCGTTTACAGCCATAGGAGAGGGAAACCAGAGAAATGAACGGTGGATTAGAACAAGTAAGGCTTACTAACTCGTCTATACAAATGCTCATCTGGACCCACGTACAATTAAGCCTGTTTCATAATCTATACAGAGCTCATTAACTTCGCCAGACTTTTAAGCTACGAAGTTTGCTTAGCCTGCACTTTCTTACAGCAAAAGCCTCATCATTAGGCAGCGCTTTGCTTATAAAGCCCATATTACAGATGCCACTCACAAAACGTACATGGCATGCTAGTAGTAGAGTCGGTAAAGTTCGCCTTCGAGCCCGGTTTTCGTAGCATCAAGCGACAAATAGCCTTCCTGGCTCTCCCCTCTAAACCCCGAGATGGGATGTTTGTCCATCTAAGGTTACCCGCAGCCTTTGATTTGTCATCTAGGAAGCGCGAGACACTTCGAGGGTGAAGTGTTTCAAGAACACAACACAATGAACGCGATCACGGGTCGAACCCTGGCAGGGGCCACTGCGTTGTGTTCTTGGGCAAGACACTACTCTCACTGCGCCTCTCTCCACTGCTTACTGCTGGGGGTAACCCTGTGATGGACTAGCTTCCCATCCAGGAGAAAGTGGAAATACTTCTACTTGCTTCGTTAATTTTTTTTTTTCTCATTTGACATTACATGACAAACAAGAAGCGTCTAGTCGCTTCATGCTACTGAAACCGGGATAAGCTCCGGACAGCTAGGCTCAAATGCAAGCTTTACCTTACCTTTAACCTATACGTAACCCCTATTGATACAAAAACGGGTACGCATTTATCTTAATTCACATTTGGCGTCTTCTTTCAGAATGCGGATCACCATTACACAGCAGTGTTGGTGTTATTCAGAATCGTGGATATCCAGATAGACTCGAACACGGTGACTGTGTATGGCATATTAACCCGAAGAACAAAAGCGTTTTACTGTGGTTTGAATATATCGATATCCAACACTCACACGAGTGCAGGTACGCCATTAGTAGGAGTCAAAACTCATAGGATCGTAGGGGAGTGGGTAAACTATGCGATGCTCGAGGGTTTGGGCATTTTGTTACAACTGTAAAAGCACCCTGATGTGCGGATAGCGCTATCCACAATTTGCGCATTTGCATTGTGCGCCAGTTGATTACTATCAAGTGGATAGCGTAGTCAATTTTGTTTCAATTTTGTGATGTAATGATCCTGTTATGCGTTATATCTATTAATTCGCGCATGGAAATTGTGAACTGGGCTTTCATTAGCACACTGCTAGACCGAGTTGGGCGGATAGATGGGAGGGAAGGGAACCACTTTGTATGTTTCATATTCAGTTTAATGCGGCCTATGATCGTTTCCTTTCCTCGTGGAGGCAGCATCTTTGCTGAAGCAATATCGACAGCCCTTATGACTATTAAAGAAACCCTACTTATCAAGTAAATTGACGTTAGAAGACTGATTACGATGAATGGTTAACGATTGGGGAAATCATATGACTGACCAATAAAAAGGCAAATACACTGTTTAAATACTACTATTGTTTGCTTAATGGAGATATTTTTAACCTCATTTCAGAGAATTCTTCGTAGCTGTAGATGATGATAGTGGGATGAAGCCAAAACTCCTTTGTGGTCAAATGGACCAGTTTTTTGTTCTTGTACAAGCGCACAGGGTGCCCATATTGTCACATGCTGAACGAGAAATTCATGGGGACCGCCAAGGGTTTCAAATACACTATTCTACCCTCAACGATTCTGTGTGGGAAGGTAAGACAAAAAAGAAGCGTATTGATAAAAAAAAATGATTTTAAATTCACGAAAACAATTAATGCACCATTTTCCGAACCATTTGTGCAAACTAATCTCGTCTCATTGTATCGCATCGTAACATCATCATGGTTGATCGCACCACATTGTATTGTCACGATTTTCTTGGCTCACGAGAAATTCCTCAGTTTTCGCTTGAGGCTGCGGCTTAATCCATTAGAACCTTCACATTTAGCTCTAGTGAATGTCAAAGACTGTGTTTTATTTTAGCAAAATCAAAGTGTGTTGTCTGCTATTGAAAACCGTGTCAAACGAGGACACATTGTCAAAGGCAAATTGTTTCACATGATGTTTCTTCGGCGAGCAAACGGGGAAAAATTTTTGCTGACACAAAAAGTTTGTGAACAAAAAAAAACAACAACAACAACAACAAAAACAGAAAAATATCTCCTGTGTCTAAAATCTTGCGTGCAATTTTTGATATCATCTCTCTTTTCTTTTTCTTATGCCTAAAGCTGAGCTCGTTGCAAACTGGATGGTAAGCATTTCTAATGCTCAATCGTACAGTGCAGATGCCACGTGGCATCACTATTCCTCCAGTCAGCAACAGGATCTCTTCCAGTACGCCGTGGTGTGTACACCAGCCCTTCATGAAGCTGGACCGACTATCTCAACCGTGAATAAAGGCTCCAATAGCTCTAAAGTGGAACGCCTGCGACCATACACTAATTATACTGCACAAGTTATTGCGCTGATCAAGGTTTCAAGTGGAGAGATTATTTTTAAAGGCAGTCAGACAGTGCAATTCAAAACTGACGAGGGAGGTAAGAGAAACAATAAGTAGTGCTATATCGACCACTCTGCATACTCGTTTCGTCACAGCGTTAAGTTTACGAGTCCCGAGTGCGCGACTGCCGAGGCAACAGTATGAACAAAAGAAGGAACAAATGCGTAACGCTGTAAGACTCTAAAGTCAATAAAATTTAAAATCTTGCAGTTGTTGCTAACAAAATAGAAAGGCAAAGAGAAATAATGTGTGCTTAACATTCAAAGAGCTGACGAAATGACTACGTTTCAGGCAGAGGAGCTGCTATGCTCCTAAAACAAGCGAGCACGATCACAGAAGAAATTACTTAACTAACGACCCAATACTTCACGTGCAATGGACGTGTCGTTTTTCAAGGGGAAGTTTCTATTCATCTTCCATCCAATTGCTGTGTCATCCTACCATGAAAAACGAGTGGAAAACAACTGTTTTATTGGTTTATTCAATTAACGCCCTATAATAAACCATATGATTGCTAGGGTCACATTTGAATCTCCGCGGTTTGGCCACTACCACTCCACGAGTAATTGGCTGTGGGCCTGCCTACAGATTATGACCAAACCGCGGAGATATGTTGTGTGGATAGATTATTAACGGCCTATGATTGATAGTGGATTAGTAAATAAAAATGTGAATTGCAATAATAACAGCTAACTGAAGGTCATTGCTTAGCAGACACAAAGCTTTGTGTAAATATTAAATCAAGTGTGGTTGCCTAACTCTTGCAATAAAAGTTCTTCCAAGTCCCTCTTCCCCTGTTAGTCTTCCAGGTGAGGTGGGGGGAGGGGAATAGGCCATTTTACAGTTGTTTGCTCAGTGACCTAGCCTTTCAATGGAAGCGAGGCCGGAGGTGACCTTGTCTTGATACAGACCTCACTACTTTTGTTTTGTGAATCAACTTATTCTGATGCTAACTAGTTTGCATTTACATGAGAAAGCAGAGAAGTCTGTATTAATGCAAGGTCACCTCCAGCCTCGCTGCCATTCAAAGGCCAGGTCACTGAGCAGACAACTGTAAAATGGCCTATTGCTCGGTTAAAGACTTCAAAAGGGGGGAGCTTAAAAGAGCTTTTTGGGTACCTAAATGTAAACAGTTTGTCCTTGGACCTTTTTTTTTCAGTCCCTAGTCTGCCTCCTGAAAATGTTAAAGCAACTACTGACGTCAGTGTTATACACATTACATGGCAACATATTCCACGTGACGGTGTCAACGGAGTATTACTTGGATACAAGGTCTTTTATCGATTTGTTGATGGTGACTGGATAGATGAGGGTGAAAATGAACAGTATTCTGAAATAATTGTGGGGCCTACTGTCTTACAAGCAAGCATCGTCAATGCAAGTAATGGCCAGACTTATAGAATACTTGTAGCAGGTTTTACAAAAGCAGGGGAGGGCGCTTTCAGCGAAGCAGTCCATGCCCGGCCAGGTAACATTGAATTCCGGTGTTATTATTGTATTTTTCTGTTCCCATATTTATTGAACTGCTGATTTACGTCATCTGTCTGGTATCAATTAGGGCCCATTTATCCATGGGAATAAGGGAAATCTTTGCATTATTTTAAGGGACTAAGGGTTACCTCAACTACTAATGGCAAGAATTTTTTAGTGAAAAGTTTCGGGAACAATTGGGCTTATTGGTGGTGAACTAGAAAAAAATATGCAAGCATGCAACAGGAAAGGATGCTGCCGATTTTAATCAGCATTAAATTCATTGGTTAACGAATCAATGCACTTCCACAAGAAGTTCTGTTATTGGGTCTAACTGTAGTAATAAAATTCCTACCTTACTTCATTAATTAATTCGGACAAAAACACATTATCGATTCAAGTATGTTCAAATCGTCAAAGTCATAGCTTAAAGGCTTCGGTTTATCATAGAATTCAGTACTCTTTTTATACTAAAACTTTATCACATTGAATATTGCAATTTCGTTAAAAAATTAAAATGAAACGCATCTAACTTATCAAATCTGAGTTTATGGACAGACTTAGTGGACACCGTACTGTTAACTCCGCAGGCTGTGAGAATAGCGTTAATGACAAGATACGAGTCGTGTCTAGTCCTGGATTTCCAAATAACTATCCACATGAAACAGAATGTTACTGGGTTTTCGAGACGGATGAACAATATGATGTCGTCGTTGCCATCGAAACCTTCCACTTTGAAACACCTGACGGGGGACCAAACTGCACGTAAGTCTGCACGAGGCTATGAATGTGTGCAATTGTAGCTGCAAACCTGCGCATGGCACTTTGTATGCATGCTTGTCACACAGTCTGCCAGTCAATGCAAGAAGCTATTAGTTTCTAGAGACACTGTTATGCGCAGCAGAATTAAGTGAAACACAAATTTGTTATCAACTTAACGTCGATAATGGTAAATTATTCGCGGTAGCGTTTCGAGTGTTTTAAAATCCTTGTCCGGAGCAGAATGGTGGGTTGTTGGTTACAGTGTATATCTATACAATGGCATCGGGAGTTGCTTTATTGCAGGAAGCAGACATTTGACAGCCCCCGGTAGACAGATAAACAGACTGCCTGTCAGTCTGTCTGTCTGTCTGTCTGTCTGTCTGTCTGTCTGTCTGTCCGACTGACTGTCTCTTCCAGTCCGCTTGTATACATGGCTGTCTTTTCGCCTGTGATGTTTAAGGTGGCCCACGGCTATTTTTGGGAACGGAGGTGCTCTTTTCCAAATCGAGTTTTGGGCATGTAAACCTCAACCGATTTTTCTGATTTTTGGTAATCGAAATAACAAATGTTCAAATTTTATAAAGCTTTAAATTATACGGCAAACACGGCAAACGATCACGAGATATTAGCGCTTTTGAAAAAATATATTTATCAAAAAAACGCGAATATTTTCCAAACGCGACGATAGATTTTTTTCTAATTAATGTCAACTAGTTCAAATTATCCAAGTTTTAATGTGAGCAAGTTTCAACAAAATCGGCTGGGTAGAAATTGCTGCACAGTTGACTGTTGAATTTTTGCTTCAAAATATTATGCTTGTGTTTAATTGGGAGCTGTTATAACAAAGTTTAAGTAATGCTCAGATCCAATGGATTATTTGAAAGCTTAATGCCAATTAAAACGTCGCTGAAAAGTATGGAAAGATCGGAAACTCCTAGAAAAAGTTGTAAACGAATGAAGAGGAAGAGGTTTACGGTGCGTAAATTGTGAATTTTAAAATATTCATTTTTTTCGAATTAAAAAAAATCTACCGATTTTTTTTCTTTTATTTTTAAGTATGAGAAAATACAGCATGTATGCAAACGGCTTTATCTAGTTTCGTGTGTCTAATCTCGATGAAACGCGTCGAATTTTGCTCGCCAAGATAGCTAGTTCGCGTCTTCCATTTTGAAGCGCTTTGGAAACCCTCGCGTAACAGTAAATTATTCAAACTTGCGGCATTCTCACGATTATTTAGCACCTGGAATTGAACATTCCACGCCACACGCCCCATTCATTGCTAAATAAAATGCATGAATACAAAGCTCAGCCGCAATTTTATCCGTGGCATGTTTATTTGCAGGTGCTAAATAATCTTGAGAATGCGGCAAGTTTGAATAATTTACTGTAACAAGAGCATTTTCAAAGCGCTCCAAAATGGAAGACGAGAAGTGGCTTTCTTGGCGAGCCACATTCGACGAGTTTCATCGAGACTAGACAGACGGAACTAGATAAAGTCGTTTGCACATATGCTGTATTTTCTCATACTTGAAAATAAAAGAAAAAAAATTGGTAGATTTTTTTTAATTCTAAAAAAAATGAATATTTTTACATTCACAATTTACGCACCGTAAACCTCTTCTGTTTCATTTGTCTACAACTTTTGCTGGGAGTTTCCGATCTTTCCATACTTTTCAGCAACGTTTTAGCTGGCATTAAGCTTTCAAATAATCCATGGGATCTTAGCATTACTTAAACTTTGTTATAACAGCTCCCAATTATACACAAGCATAATATTTTGAAGCAAAAATTCAACAGTCAACTGTGCAGCAATTTCTACCCAGCCGATTTCGTTGAAACTTGCTCACATTAAAACTTGGATAATTTGAACTAGTTGACATTAATTAGAAAAAAATCTATCGTCGCGTTTGGAAAATATTTGCGTTTTTTTCATAAATTGATTTTTTTAAAAACGCTAATAGCTCGTGTTCGTTTATTTTGTTCGCCCTAAAGTTCAAACCTTTATAAACTTTGAACATTTGTTATTTCGATTGCCAAAAATCAGAGAAATCGGTTAACGTTTAAATGCCGATTTACAAAAGAGCACCTCCGTTCCCAGAAATAGCCGCGGGCCACCTTAACTAGTGCAAATGCCAAATTACCCACGATACATCTTTAAATCGTCCCCATTTCCTGCTAAAATCGTAACAGTAGTTGATGCTATAATCTAGCATTATTCCGACCACGACTCATCGCTGTTTTTGGGTTTCAGAAATTGGGTAACGGATTTTCTTGGATTGTTCAATATCGACCCATTGCACGTTGCAGCCGGTCCATTCTGTGGACTGAGGAGTCCCTTCGCCGTGACCGCTCGAGGATCAAGAAATCACAGGGCCGTGCTGTACATGCGTACAAACAACGGGTTCGCGTATAAAGGCTTTAATGCAACTTACTTTGTTCTTACCGGCCCTGCAAAGATTAGTAAGTCATGCAGATGAGTTTCATCTGCTTCAAACTTTATTTAAGACAACAGTTTTCTATGAGACTAAAATTAATAATAGTATCAATATCAATAATTAATGACTCCAATATTAATATTAATACTAAGCAATAAAATGCAAGAAACAGACAAACAAAGCTGTGAAACAAGCAAAAACGAGCTAACGCGAAGAGAAGAAGGCAGGCAGAAAAAAATCAATTAAGTTCAAAAAATAACTTCAGAGAAAGTGAAATAAGTCAGATAGCAAGGAAGTAAGAGACTAGTAACGAATATTAGGGGTTTTCAACCTTATATATTTATTTCGCGTCGCGTTCGCTTCCTGGCTTGACACAGAACGCCAACACATAATGTAGTTTGAAAAAAATGCTACTTTTGGTACTGAACAGTTAAACGAAATAAACCATATAAACTACGCATCACCTTTCGACTTGAAAAAAAACTTCTTTTACTAGAAATTTCTTCAAGCTGAAATTGGTTAATATGTGCCCTTATATTTTCAGGTGTTAATCTTGGCGAAATTAAAAGTCATGAGGTCCAAATAACTTGGCAGGTTTCAGATGATGCGGAACAGGTGCAAGAGTTTTTTGTATTTTACAAGCCAGTTACTGAGAAGCAAATCTGGAATTTCAAAAAGACTAAACTTCAGGAGGCTACACTTCTTCCACTTCAGCCATCAATCGAATACGTGGTTAGGATAGTGGGCTATAGCGCTAATGAAGAGGTGTATGCGAGTGGGTTGGTTAGCGTCGTCACTTCTGGAGGTATCTAAATATTAAAGACTTTTAGCAAAATTTGTCCCTATGTTCATGCAGTGGTCTCATTAGCCTTAATATTTTCATAAGTGTAAGTGTAAAATTAGCATAAGTATTAGCATATACATAAGAATTTAGGGTATGCAAAAGCGTAGCCTTTAGAAGCCGCAGGAGCAGCAGCAGCGGTAGCAGTATCTATATGCCCCTGGGGTTCTCGGTCACGATGGCAGGGGAGTCCTTGCGCTGAGGCAGCATTAGTTGTTTGTACTCAATTTGTTGGCAAGCAGCAACAGTTTTTCTCAATCGCCGTAGCTATAGCTTTAGCGATATCTGAAGCGCTAGTAGTGGCGATATTGGTTCTGTTAGTGCTAGCGGTAGCTGTAATGGTTGCGATAATGGTTCTGGCAGTAATGGTAGCAATAGCTGTAGTCATACATGATAGTTGTAGTTGTTGCTGACCATTTTTTAATGCTCTTTTTTTTCTTTGCAGCAAATTCGACAAATTCGTCAGGCACACCAACTGAAGGTGACCCTTTTAAATTTCTTCTCTTCCTCCTTCTTCTG
>OY855909.1:25763477-25980977 GCA_963693305.1 Meandrina meandrites
AGAAATCGATACCCTTGTTGGAAATGCAAAAATTCCTGGAAGATGGATTTTCCGACTAGAAGATTCTGATGGCGAAAAGAGTGCCGATTCGATGTGCGACGACTGGCTTGATGGTGAGCCGGATCCAGAGTCCTTCACTGATGAGCCAGATCCCTGCCCTTGCACCGGAGTCCAAGCATTCTTTGACGAAAGGTACCAGTGGGTCAAACCGGATTTCCCATTCACCTACTGTTTTTACACCCGTTTCGCATCGAGCGATGGTCGTGGTCGAAAGTGCTGCTATTACATAAGCCAGGAAAGATTTGCAGCTCTTGTTATTGGCTTTCCTGGCGGAGGCTCCATTGACCGCTACCACAAGCTTACACCGTCATTGCGAGCGAATCACACAGCAAGTGACATCAAAGGCTTTCGATATTGCTGCCTAGAGGCAAGAAGTCCCAGTATGTGCAACAAGTACTATGAGAAGCGTCCATCCGAGGGCTGTGAAGCATACGAACCACCTGAGTGGAGTAAGTTCTGTTTGTCTTGGTAAATTAGATATGTCTCAGTATTATGTCCATCTGTATTGAGGTTCAGTCAACCTGTATTCAGTGATACTGTGACCGCCCAGCTAGTTGTTTAAAGGGTGAATAACTCTCCAGTTGATAAGTGATAACAAAGCAAACTACACTATCCACTGGATTGAGATTTATTCCGTGGGTAGCGTCATCTAACCTTATAGAACCACCTGAGACAGCTCTCTCTCAGTTTTGTCTCTATCATGCAGACTAGGTCATCTTTTACAAACGATCTGAGTGCCGATAGTTTGTGGCTTTTATTTACCGGCCGCTTAAGGAAGCCGGAACCAGCTGAGCAAACTACAATTTGATTTAGTGGAATTGATTTACATCCGCGAACAACCCTATCAAAAACGATCTGCGTCAAGGTATCTTAAACTCAACAAACTTAATTTTAAAGGTGTCTTTTGAAAGAAACAAGGTAACATTAGCCAACTGAAGCTCTTGCACCATTCTATATGCGTCTAATGTTTATTGGCCCGTAGAAAAGCCCTTTTTTCGACTATTTTGCTTGGTTACCAAGGAAAATGGTAAGAATTGGGATCATTGGTGGCACTCTCTGACACACATTTTTGTATACTCTCAAAGGACTGTTTTAATTTGTCAAGGGAATATTTTTCGCTGTGGGCGATAAAAACGTCACTGGATAGGAATGCGTCCGCAGTTTTCGATCCCGAAATGTTATTTTCACGCGTCGCTCGTCATTTAGCCTGTCTAGCCTTTTGCAAACTACAGGTAGGTATTTTTAAAAGATCTGTGCTATTCATCGATTGAATTGCTTAGTTTTACATGCTTAAAAGCTGCTGCGAATCTTCATTGTCAGAGGATATTGGCCAATGCTATTTTCTATTGTTACAAGTCTATTGTTTGTAGTCTTCATCGAAAGAAGTATTTTTAGCTCGTCACGCAATCTTTTGTTTTGACCACAATTCACGGACTTGATCACGACAGCAGCTTCTCAAGACTTCAGACAGGAAAATGGTAATGTACAATATTGCTTCGAACTTAAATGGAATTTTTAGAAGGATCGGTAAAGCCACTTAGTGAAAAAATTGACTGCAAAAAGCCGTCGGGCTAAAATTAAACTTACGCTTTAGCATGAATAATGCAGGATCTCACGGCTTCAGAAATATGCAGAATTTTGAAGCTTTGATACATTAGTAGCTACATCTTGAAATGAGAATTAATCTAAAACAAAACTTCCTTCAAGTTTCTTTCATTTGCCCAGTTTACGTTTGGAATTTTAGGCTTCTGAAGCGTATTGATTTGAAAAGCGCATGGTGACATCTGATATGCAGCGTGCGGCCGACTTACTGTACCATCGCATTGTTGTTTATTTAATAATTGTGTTCAGTTTACGACCTTTTACATGCAAAGATTTACTACAGTACTTCGGAAAATGCAAACAAGTACTTTTTTTTGTTATTAGTTATAGTGATGGATAGCATAAAAAGCAATCTGAGTGCTAATTTTGTGGAAGGAATTCAGTAGTTTCTGCTATCTCACGGCAATCTCACGGCTTATCTCCAATTACCAAGATAATACCACTGGTGGTTAAATAAATGTCAGTGACAGTTATACAGAATGAAAACCTGCCTTTCATAAAAAGCAATGTGAGTGTTAATTTTGTGGAAGGAATTCAGTAGTTGTCCGCTATCTCACGGCACCATGATTCGCAAATTATTATCCCCAGTTACCGCTGGTGGTGGTTAAATAAATGTCAGTGACAGTTGTACAGAATGAAAGCCTACCTTTCACCAGAGTGTTTCGAACTGGTGTTATATTTTGTAGAAAGAGTTCGTGTTTTTGCGAGTTGTTAAAATGACGCGCGGAGGTGAAGAAATTTTTTTCACTGTCTTCAAGTTTGGTTTGGGATCAATTTATCAAGGATGATAATTAACATTTCAAACCATGAATTGGTCTTTCAGCGTGTCTAGTTGTAATAAACGTTTACTTCAGAAAAGAATTGTTTGTCTGAATTTAGTACGCATATGGTATATTTTTTCCCACTCGCACGTTTGTGTTAAAAGCCATAAGAGAGCCAGGAATTTTTTTTTTTTTTTTTTTTTTTTGGGGGGGGGGGGGGGGGGGGCGTGGGTGAGCGCTAATAAAAGCGTTCTGGACTGTGAGTCAATGGGTTAGTGCATCACAAATCGCTTTCAATACTAACATTTCCCCAACGCATACTCCATGCGAAATAGTCGAATCTCGAAGAGATCTTTGATTAAAATCCTAGTGAACACAATCAACTGAACAATTAGACAAGTTAAACTGCCCACAACGTCAAAGATTTTCTATTTCTCAGCTGATTGTACATTTCACCCAATGAACTTCTGCGAGAAATTTTTCTATTTGGATAAAACGCAATTTTTTTATGAATTTTCAAAAATTTTCTTGCGGTCAACCCCTACCACTGATCTCAAGAAAACGTACTCAAAAATGACGTAGTTTCAGGAATTTGCATAAAGACTGATGTTGTTTTCTGGATCATTAGCGTTGTTACAAAGAGCGGTAAAGCAACTTTCGGCATTTTAAACCAAATGTAGACTCTGAAGGAAAATTCCCACTTGTTTACAAGTCAGCTATGTAACCATTTAATCTACGTCACGACTCACTTCAAACCGAGTAAGACTGGTGCGAAGGGTGTACCAAAATGGCGGCAAATTTGAACGTCTTTAAAGAATTATAAAAAAAAATTACGTTTTATGCAAATCGGATTTTTCTCTTGGCTGAGAAAAGAAAAAAAATGACGTTATGGGCACTTTAACCTATCACTTACAAGAATGGTTTCGCATTTTTCCTGCACCTTTAAAAAAAATCTGCTATGACAAAATAATATACACAATATTTTTGTCATTATTCAAACTTGCGATCAATCACGAGATGGCTCTTTTTCTCGCAGGTTGGTTGTGGGGAGATCCTCACATCGTAACCCTTGACAGCGGCAACTACACGTTTAACGGTCTTGGGGAGTTTACGATGGTAGACGTGAAAGATGGGATGTTCCAGTTACAGGCTCGAACAAAGCTTGCCAAAGGCGAAGGAACAGCAACCGTGTTTAGTGCAGCAGTGGCAAAAGAACAACAAACAAGCACTGTGCAAGCTAATTTGAAAGACGAAGGTCATTTTATATCCTAAAGTATATGATATCTTTTTATGTGGCCGGCACTGCGAGAGGACACAATGAGCCAGATCCTGTGCTGTGATTGGCTACCCTGGCGGGCAGCAAGGATGGGGCCATCCCAAATGCTCGCTGTGTTCGCAAAAACGGGTTCTTTATGTCATATAATAAGGGAGGCGAGGTGGCCTAATCAGTTCGTTGGGGCACTGCGTTGTGTTCTTGAGCAAGACACTTTACTCTCATAGTGCCTCTCTCCACCCAGATGTATAAATGGGTACCGACGAATTTACTGCTGGGGGTAACCGATGCGATGGACTACTAGCAACCTATCCAGGAGGAAGTAGAAATATTCCTGGTCGCTCATGATCAATGCTATGGAAACCAGGCCTCGGTTGCATCAAGCATCTTACGATTGAGTGGAATTTTGTGCAACTGTTTTCTCTGTTGCGAAGGATTGTTCCGCACCAGCATTGTGTTTTCCATACTCTTTAATCCGCCTTCGGCAGATTCATCCACAATAGTGTGTAAGAAGACAGACCTTCCCGGGCACAGAGAGTAGCAGTTGAAAATCCCACTTAATGTTAAGTTGCTTTATGCAATCGGGCCAAGGATAAACTCCGGCCTGATGGGCCACTCTGCCCGAATGCAGATTTGCCTATGCCACATAATAAATCATTTACTGATCAAGGTTGTTCAATTGTGTTTTTTGTTCTGTCTTTTTTTTTCTTGCTAACAACTCGTGCTAACAATTAATCCTTATTATTGCAGGGGGGTTAGAGGTACTAATCGACGGCGAAGTGTTCCAAAACTACAGCAGCTTGAAAAATGATAGTGTCATGCTGAGTGGCTCTGTTGCAGTGTCACGTCCAGAAAACAACTCCTTCCTGGTCACATTTCCGTCTGGAATATCTGTGACAGTCACTGAGATACAGGGATCACTCTCCATAGTTTTTGCCGCACCCACAAAATACAAGACTCACACCAAAGGCCTTTTAGGGACATGGAACGGTGACACACTTGACGACTATCTGAGGCCCGATGGTACCACTTTACCGTCCAACGCCACTGCCAGAGAAATACATTTTGACTTTGGATTGAAGTGTAAGTTTCCATTCAATTTGCTATAAACAGTTTGACCTTATGTGTGATCAAAGCATACTGTTTAAAGCTTTGTTATGTTGTATCGCATTAAAGGGGCAGTATCGTACGCATAACAACATTTTTCTTAAGTAAAAGGGAGAAGATACTTCATATGACGAAATTTCAGGTTGATAAACATTATATTGACATCCCTAGGGCAAGTGATGTCGAACACAAGCCTGTTTACTTACAATCCTGGGGAAAATACAACTACATTCGCAAATGCATCATTCGAACCCATCTTCTTGGATGAACCTATCCCGTTTGCGAGCGATGAACTGAGACAACAAGCAGAAGAAATATGCCAGGGGGATGTCAACTGCTTGTTTGACATAGCGTCTACCGGTGATACGGCAGTGGGAGCCAGTACCAAACAAACAGCTGTGCAACTGGAAAGTGAATCTCAAGAATTACGTAAGTTTAATTAACTATCTTGACTAGTTTTATACATTGAAGAAAGCATATGACCACCAAAATGCAAATTTAGCTCTAAGTAACTTTTGGTACACCGTCAGTGCAACGTTTTATTCAGTATACGCCTTATTTTCTTCTTTATTTGCAGAAAATTTCCCGCCAAAGATTTTAGTTGGGCCCACCGAAGTTAATGTGACTGTTAACACCTTGGCAACCATAATTGTCATAGCAGAAGACCCAAACAACGACTCGCTGACTTTTACAGTTACTGGAGCTCTTCCAGCTGACTATACAAAGTCATCCAACGATTCCTCGATAAGTCTCTCTTGGAGTGTAACGACTACGAAGGTAATTGATATTCTATTTGCTAGCTGGACTCTGATGTATACATGGGACAGAAGGAGAAGGGATATACGAAAATGAAGATAAGGCGAGGATTTAACCATTTTTGTCTAAGACCCTGGTCAAACGGCGCATGATGTCGATGAAAGTTTAGTCTCTCCGAACTATCATTAACTATCATTGGCGTGGTGAAACGAGAAAATTTTCAATGACCATCATGTACTTTTTGACCAGGGCTTAGGAGAGGTACTATTTATGCACTCTGGTCAGCAGTTAGGTACAATACCTGCAAGAAGCTATTTTCTATCATTGTTATTATTCATCTCTTGAGAGTTGTGATCAGGTTGTGATTAATTAACTCCTTAATCTAAACTCTCTCTCAAATGTTTACACAAACCTAAGCAGTACCTCCAGGATGAGGCCGGCTCTGAAATGGGGCATCCAGTTTTGGTTCAGTTCTGAAAAAGCGTAAAGAAAATCGCACATCTTGGTCTAAAATAGGGTAACGATATCAAAAAGCACCTACACATCCCAACCCAAAGTTTTCATAAATAAATGACTTTCACCCTCCTCCAGGGTAAGAGATGAAACAGCTTAAGCTAACTTGGTAAGAATTTTGAATGTGAAAAGTCCAATAATTTGCATTCTCCCATCGATCTTATCAGTAAGAGTACAACACAATTTTTCCTGCGCGCGTAAATGTTACGCACATTTTATTTGCGCACTCTCTTTCCACGCAAACTTTCACGTATCAAATACATGTGAATAAATACATGTAATGATCAGTTTAAGAAGTTTAGATTCATTTGTAGAATCATTTGTGTTGAAGAACATTGCGCGAGTGACTGGTGGGAAGAGAGCTCTCTCCGGCTACTCTTGCTTTCTCTTCCATTTAAGACACCTTTTGAGCTCATCCGAACCGCTGCTGGATGACTAAAGCTGGGAAACTAACGGTTACTTTTTTTTTCGGTAGATTGATATCGAATTCATCGTGTCTGATGGATCCGTAAACACAGTCCTGCGGCCTGTTATTAACGTCTGCGCTTGTCAAAATCAAGGAATTTGCACTTCTGCGCAAGAAGAAAATGCTGACAACAGTGATGAGAGCGATGACAGCAATGAAGAACGGTTCAATATTCTTTTTTGTATCTGCCAGAATGGATATACCGGAGATTTATGTGATGCGGATCTCGACGCCTGTGAAGAAAATTTCCAACCATGTTTTCCAGGCGTGGATTGCAATGATTTGCCGCCACCAGCAAATGCGACCGGATTTCAGTGTGATCCCTGTCCAACTGGTTATTCTGGAGATGGAATACAATGCTTAGGTACAGATACTACAACAAAAGTTACTTTGTTTCACGTTCTAGAAGTTTTAGATTTCTAAATTAGAAAATGACACACGAGAAGTAGGCAACGGCCCTATTTACGAGATGCAATGCTTGCGTCATGTCGGTTGTATGGGCCGTTTCAGCAGCCGTTTGTAGCGTCCGACTGGTGTGTTCCAAGTGATACGTTTGATTCCTGTTGCAAAAACTGTGAATTGTGTTACATACATCATTCATTACCTTGAAGTATAACATAGCTTGTAGCCGTACGTGAAATAGATTTTAAAACTGAGTGACTATGCTTAAAAAGAAAAAGTGCCAAAATATCACCAAAGTACCGTAAATGAAAACAGTTTCCGATGGTTTCTTACAAAGTAACCTTGGAAGCTTTGCCTTAAAATGGATGATTCCTCATTTATTTCATTTAGCTTACACATGAAATACTTTTATTTTTTAGACGTGGACGAGTGTTCTGAGGACAGTGATGGTTGTGAGCATACATGCATTAACACTCCTGGGTCCTTTGTATGCGATTGTAATTCTGGGTACTTTCTCAATTTGGATAAGAAAACATGCCAAGGTAAGAAAATACCCATAAGGAAACTTTGTCATTATGCGTGTTAAATAGCGCAATGCATTTTTGTATATATTTTGTTAAATGAAAAACCAGAATTACAAATGGAATTGTCATACCACATTATTTGTTACTAACAAAGTAAAGTTGCGTTTGAATTTCACATTTTCAGCAAAGAAATGCGTGGCTGGTGGCCATTGAATTAGATTTTTACAAGCCTTTACGTTTTCCGCCTTTCATTTAATCCAGTAATTAAAATTGTTTTGCAAATCGCGAGTCGTGCTATTTCATGGCTTGGCCAGGCACGTATCCATGTCGCACAAAGAAATGTATGCAGGTATATCTTACAGTAGCCTGCGTTGCAGACGAACTACCGAGGTTTAGTTCGTCTTCAGCACAGGCTTATCTTACAGTCGTTGAGTTCCTTTTAATGTACAGTGCCGCAATTTTAATGATATCTACGATTTTTTTTTTATTTAGATGTGGATGAATGCTCTCCTGTCAGCGACTGCATGCATATCTGTGAAAATACAATGGGCGGATACAATTGCAAGTGCAATTCAGACTTTAAGGTTGACGAGACAGACTCTAAGAAATGCGTCCGTAAGTACTCTTTAGTTAATTAAACTCATGGAGTTTTATCGAAGTTTTAAAAGTTCATACATTCGTTGATAGTAGGTCTAACCTTAAAGGACCTTAGTCAACCTCTGGCATTTTCGATGGCATCGAAATTATGAAAATCGTACGGTGAAGCGAAATCTTATTGCATCGCTGCAAGTTGGGTTACTGGAAGTCTGTTCTTTCGTTTAGACAGGCTCAGCGTAAAATATAATGCCGAACCTCTCGTAAAAACAAAAACAAAGGCGTGGTTGACTAGGTATTAATAAAAAAAGAACATTATATAACAATGTACATACCGAATGGCGATGGACAGACAACGATCGCGCGCATTCCCTTAAAACAAATTCTACAAATTCTACATCTGACAGCCAACAGCAATGACAGTGAATATATGAAATACATATATGTGAACTACATGAAATGAGTGAAATGCTCTTTGCAGTGAGCAAGCAATTTAACAATTTAGCCAGAAAAAAACTTTTAATGCTACAATGGGCTTCGAATCCATGACCTCCGCTATAGAGGTGCGTTGCTATATACCAACTGAGTTATTGATTTCTTTCATAAAAATATATACATTCTCTTGGTCATCTACTCCATATGCGGGAAATTAGGACCTACAACTGACCTGCTTCCAACCTATCAGACTTCAAAGCTCGGTTAGCATTGCTGTAGTCTTATATTAGTACTACCTTGTTTTTATACAGCCGCGAATCCTTGTCAACAAGGTCAACATGGATGTGAGCACGTCTGTTACCAATCTGATGGACAAGACAAGTGCTCTTGCAACTTAGGGTATGCCTTGAACCAGGATGGGAAGACATGCTCAGGTATTTAACAAATTCAATAGTGCGTATTGACCGAATAAACGAAAGACCGTCTGATCGCGACTGACAGACGAGACTGGTTGACTGACTGACCGACTGACTGACTGACTGACTGACTGACTGACTGACTGACTGATTGACTGACTGAGTGACTGACTGACTGACTGACTGACTGACAATCAGACTGATTGACAGACTAGTAACAGACAGACAGACAGACTATTTATTTATACACAGATAGACAGACAGACAGACAGACAGACAGACAGACAGACAGACAGAAAGACCACTGACTGACTGACTGACTGACTGACTGACTGACTGACTGACTGACTGACTGACTGACTGACTGGGTTCCCACCTGTGGATGCCGTTAAAATTTCAGTGTCTCGTCTTAATTAAAGTATTTTACGTCGATTCTGTTATCCTGGCCAACTCGGTAATTAGATTGGAAGGGTCGCTTGGGCTGTTATACTGCTAATCGTTATCAAACTACTTGTTTTACGTACAGATATAGACGAATGCGCTACTAACCAACACCGGTGCAGTCAGAATTGTAAAAATACCGCGGGGAATTACCAATGCTCCTGTGTGGATGGCTTTACACTCGACGGTGACGGATACTCTTGCAACGGTAATTTTAACATATAGTAAATGCAGGTTTTATCACAGCTATCAGGGACCGCGGAGGGGAGGGGCTGGTAGGGCTGTATCCCTACCACTTTTTTGCTTGGTTTGATTTTTAAGGGCTCTAGATGACATGGGTAATGTATGAATTTTACTACTTGAAAGTAACAAAACACGTCTACTCTTGCGTATGCGCTTCCCGAAGTGCTACTAGACTCGGCTAGCCCTACCACTTTGAAATAGTCTCCGCAGTCCCTGGCTATATAGTTTGCCTGCCTCCAGTCAAAATGTACATTAAGGCAATTTAAGTTAAAGTACCTAGTGCGCATATCGTTCTGATTTGTAAACATTACCTTAGAAACGGATGTTTCACAACCACAATTGTAAAAATTTAAATGGCAAAAAATACACTTCTTAGCATTTAGGCAATTTACATGGACTAAATGGTTTTCCAAGATACCATAAGCATTGATTAAAATGCTAGATTCAAGTAAAGAATTCTAAGGTAGTTTAAATCGAATTGTGCTTACTGATTCCCTAGATGTGGATGAGTGTCAGGAATGGACGTTTAACTGCACGGATGACTCTCAGAAGTGCGAGAACACCTATGGATCCTACAAGTGTGTTTGCGATGAAGGATTGTACTGGATTGACAACATGTGCAAAGGTGCTGCTTTTACTTTTATACTTGGAGAGGACGTAAATTAACATAAATATATCACGGTGCCTTTTCATCATCCCAAACCCCTAGTTTTTTTTTTTTTTTTAATGCAGCACACATACCAAAACTTACAAAATTACAATACTTACAAACATAGCTTACAAAACTACTACTTACAAAAATAACAGTAATTAGACTGCTTATACTAATTACAATACTCAAAACACTTACGCCAGATACAATACTTAAAACTATTACAGCCCATTTATAGCACGCGTCCTACATGACATACAAAACTTAAGATAAAGCCGCTTACACTAATTACACTATTACAATTACTTAAGGAACAAATTCAACGATAAAACGTGATTTTCTAACTTACTTACTTATCAATTAAAGTAGCAAAAAGACCAAAGACAAATAATAATAGTAATAATAATACAATTTAATAAACAATGCTCAAAGACTTATTTGCAACTTGGATTTGTGTTTTTCAATTTCAAGGTGACTCTTAAGTGTAGCGAAATAAGCTTCCCAGATATACTCTTCTTCTCTTCGAGACGCAGTATAGATATAATATTTAGCAATAATTAAACAGAGGTTTAAGCCAAGACGACGAGAAAGATCTTTAGTGAACCCATATATTATTTCTTGTTCTGATAAGGTGATTGAATTTTGGTTTTTTTTTCGTTCCACCAGAGGACAAATTGAGTCCAAAAACTCTGTACAGACGGGCAAGTTACAAAAAGGTGTTTCAAAACCCCTAGTTTATGAAAGGAATAGGTGTTCGTGATAGCCTCGTATTGATGGTTGCAATGGGCCAGTAACCTCACGATGACAGACATTTAACTGCTAGCTCTAGCAAAGTGCATATGTTTGTTTATCAAATATTCGCCTGTCCTTTAATTCATGTTTCTAGAAACACCAAAACACCAAAACTCTATTGTACACAATAGAGCGTTTCCATATGACGTCAGGGCAGCCATATTGGTGTTCCAAAGCAAAGAAACGGCGACCATATTGGTGTACCAAGCTATTCCTCCGGGAATTAAATTTTTATGCAAAAATCGTCTTTTGTTTCAGTAAGCCCCCCAATATGGAGGCTAGTAACGTGAGTGAAAACGCTCTATAATTGAACGACTGTTTCAAAACATCACTGGTGAATCAGTAAATTAAAACGAATGAGGACACGATTAATGTCGAAAAGCCATTCAACGGGGCGTGAATACAGAATCAAGCCGAATTCCAAAAAATAAGGCGTGAATACCAAAATGAGAGACTCGATAGCAAAGAAACGTTTGTCCGCGAGACAATATTGACTGCGTGGGACTTGAATAAAGTGTTAGAATGCCTGTGTTACTCGAAGCCATGATCTTTTAAAAGGATATCAACTATTTTGAGTAATACCGTGATTTCGTTCTCTTATAGGACTTGAAAAAGGACAAGCCCCACCGCCCCCTCCAACCGCCCCGCCACCGAGAACATCGTCAGACGAGGAAAAAAGCCAATCTGTCAACTTAGACGTCAAGGGACTAAATATTTCGCAGGTTAGAGATTAAAAAAAAAAACTGGATATCAGCGTGTCTTAGATTTTTATACAAATTTGTACTTGTAAGCATTATTTAATCACTTTTTAAACTCACCTGATTGACAGGTGCAGAAAAAAAGTATCGGCACGTTAATGCTGCGGATAATTAATGCTGGGGTTGAACCCTGCATAGCATCCCATTCAGGGGAAGGAGAAATACTCTTAAACCGTTTATGCTGTAAGCACCGGGATTACACTGGATAAGCTCAGGCCATGTGGGCAACTAGGTTTGAAAACGGCGACTTTATTGACAATTTAGTGACATTATTCACTGTTTTATTTTAGTGGAACCAACCATTGGAAGAGAAGTTTAAAACCACTTTGGCAGAGGAAGCTACTTCGCACTGTGTGCAGAACGATTGTCAATCGAAGGGAACAAGGTATCGATTGATGATTGAACTATTAATGATGACGATGATAATAATTATCATTACCGTTATTGTCCTTTTTTGAAAGTAACAATCAAAATCATAAATTGCAAGTATAAAATATAATAGCTTTTTGGTATTCGTTATTACATACCCTTGATCAAGCCATTTGGTCATATTTGAATTTTCCTATTAAGCTCTAGACGCAGAAGAGCGGCAAATTATGTCACGTTCACCGAGGATCAGGTTCATCTCCTACCTGGCTACCCCAAACAGATATCTGAAGTCCCTCTACTGGCGAGTCTGGCATTTTACTTGCAGTTCCCACCGGGATCGTCGAGTGCTGTGATAAAGAAAGACGTTCTGGTATCCATTGTCAAGGGTTCTTTGACAAAGATCTCAAGCTCAATTAATGCCAACATTTCAAGTATACAAGTTCTTTTTGCTGAAACAACGGCATCGCCATCGCCAACGCCAACGCCAGTGCCAGCAACAATACCCACACAAAAAGACGACTCCAAAACAATGTATTACATCATTGGGGCATGTGTCGGCGGTGCTGTGGTGCTTATCATCGTTATCATTGTCGCCGTCTGGTGTTGCAAAAGGAATAACGTTAGCGGGTATGAATGATTATGTTTTAAGCAATGCATTATGATGTTTTGATCGCAACGCAGGTAACCAAAGAACTGAATGCACTGTATAAGGGTTTTGATGGATCTCAAATTTAATACAAAATAGCTTTTTGACAATTGTGAATACAGGGAAGAGCAGTGTAAAAAATATTGCCGTTTGTCTTTTGCGATGCTTTTAGCGCTTCTGAGAAGCTCCTGGAGGCCATTTTGTGGATACGTCACGAGTACGGCCATTGAAAAGAAACTTAATTGTCCGAAATAGCCTCCAGAAAACACAAAAAGACAACAAGCGAGGTACTCATTTTCAAAAGGAAACTGATCAGTTTTTCGATTGAATTTTTAAATCCAAACAACCTTTTATTATCGGTACACTGATGACAAAAGTGACACTGACTGAATAAAGTGTGCATCCTGTGACGAAAATGTGAGGGAAGGTTTTGACAAATTTGATTCTGCATGATAAAGTTGAAATGTTCAATTGTCACGAGCGTGGGACAAAGAAAAAGTCTGATTCTCTGGCCACTGAGCTACTGTCAGAGACTACCGGTGAGCTAGAAACATTTCCAAATTTGATTCTCTCGAGGCTTTAAACGTATTGGCCTCTTGATTACGAACAAATCTATGCACCCCCCTTGGCTAAACAATTCTAAGAAGATCTGAGTAATTCCACTTAACAATTATGGTAGACTACGAACCCTCGTTTTCCATGAGCGAATAGTCAATTTTATTAATAGAAACTCTAATGGATCGCGGTCCAAAACTTACAATTTTATGCACTTCTAACCCAATAATCAAGAATAATTGTCTTAAAGAGCAACGTGCACGTGATTGTATTGTATCGGCGATTAGCAGAAGCTCAGTTTATTCAACTGGAAATCCGCGAACCTGATTGGTTCTCCTAATGTTTTCTATTCGCTGATAGCGCGCTCGTTGCTCTTTAAAAGGACATTTTTTTTCTTGATTGCGGCTGAAAAGTACAAAAATTGTAAGTTTCGGTTTGCAATTCTTTAGTTTGTACTAAAACAATTGGATAATAGAAAACAATGGGAGAATCTATCAGATTCACGGATTTCCAGTAGAACACGGATACGTTTCTACTAAAATTGAATATAAAAAAATATGGAAAGAAATGGCTGCGCACTATGTGGTACAGGTAAAGCGACCTGCTTTCCTACTGCTTTTCACTCGAAAAAAAAATTGGGACAGTCTGAAAAAGTATACAAAATTCAACTGTTCCATACCAATCGGTGTTTGCAAAACGGCTGAAAATGAATAAATCATATTGAACAGATTTTAGAGGAGATCTCGTATTTTTAGGGCAAACGAACTTCTCTTGTTTTCCATTATTTGGCAAGCTGGATAGCACACGATGATGATTTTTGTTCGCGGTTATTCCCTTCTGGTGGCTTCGGGTGGGGCTGTCAATTGTGATTCGTGGCGATTTATTGAGCACTACCTTTGGTGCAAAAGGGTTCAATACAGAATACTGTACATTCTTAATCGTATTTCCTTTCTTTGTGTTAGGATTGGAAAACAACGCGTCGACAGTGAACAGTCAATTAGTGACAGAGGGGGAAAGATTGAAATGGAAGTCGTGTACAATCATGGATACCATACAGAAAGCACATTTCACCATTAAATTGTGAGGCTATCTACACTTCAGTCGTGGAAGCAAGCGCCGTTTTTTCAGTTGACAACTCTCCATTGCAGCACTCTTGAAGTTCAGATTTTTATTATCCCATCAAACAGCCTGTAAGCAAGCTCTTCTAGGTCTTGTGGGTGAGACGTTCGTGCAAGCTCTCCTTCCCCCCAGACTTTAAAATGCTACCCCAAAAAGGCCGCTTTAGCCAATCAGTGTAAGCCGTAATGGGTAGCCTCGATTCCTTTTTGCATGACTGACTGTAAGTAGCGAAGCGCTATGTTACGATTAAACACGATTGAAAGTCGTTTCTCAAAGAAAGGGCTACCCGCCAAAGAATGGCCCGAACACTTGAGGGCACTAAAGTTGCCACGTGACCAGTTGCTTGGCAACGTCGAGGCGAAAACTGCAGGCTTACTCCGCTCTCGGAGATCAAAATTCGTCATCAATCATCACTTGTTTCCGCGGCTGACTTAGTAACTCGCAACAGCGCACACTAACGCGTTACTTATTCAAACACAGGTAGCATAGAGGCACATTTTTATTAATTTTGGTATGCTTGTGTTAATAAGAAAAACAGCCTCAGAGTCAAACACTGAATAGTACCAGAAGTAGTGTTTTTATCTACGTTTTTCATGTCTATGTGTACGTATATGCCTTTGGCACGTCCATTAGTAGATTGAGTTTTAGGTGTTGAATACATGCATGTGATGTAAAGGCGCGAAGTTTTGGTTCTAGAAGTACATACAACTACCAGAATTGTTATTTTGAGTTGGGTTTGGTGTGTCCTGTGTACGCCTCTGCAGCGTACTATCACGTTTTAGCTAGTCTTGGGTAACCCACCCACTGTATTGTTAAAGCAAGACATTAGAGACATGTTCATCAATAAAAAACAATCGATATACCTTCCTTTATTCAGTTATTTTGAATAAGTTATTGTGGTTTCTTGGAGGGATACCATAAAATCCCTATTATTATCCCCGCCCCCCTCTGGGAAAGAAGAAAGAACCTCCTCCCCATGGGTATCAGTCTTCTCTCTTAAGCTTCAACCCTACTGACGTTTTCGAAGAACATTGAATTCAAATTAAATGAATACGTTTGCAAGTAGAGTGTACATCAAAACGTTTAAGCAGAGTGGCTTTCTTCGAATACATCCGTATTTTATTATTCTAGGTTGTTTCCAGATGTAAGCACTCTTTCTTAGTAATGAACCCACTTGAACCCGGGGCTTTTAACCGAGATTTACAAGCAGTAAATTCAAGTACTTGGTTGCTAGTTTACTCGTCGTGGGACTAATTTACTAGTATTTAACTCTATTCACGCCACGTTTGTGAAATTACTGTTTATTGAAGTTTGTTACCTTAGACATTATTAATATCACGTTCTACTTTGCTAAAACGTCCGCTAAAAGTTCCAGTTCGAGCAATGAGTGCAAAACAATATTACCAAAAAATCTACTCAAAGCCCCGCTCAAAGCACGGTAACATTTTGTACACTATTTGAAATATCTCACTGTAATTCATCTCTATAAGTGGCTCCGTGGTTAAATTATAAAGTATTCTCGAGAAAGTTAATATCAAACCTCTTAAAAATAATTGAACTGACGTGAAACGGCCGTTTTGACTGAAATATGGCGAACTTCAAATTCATTTTTCTCTCGCGGGGTCAGCTTGAGAGCTAAACTTCAATAAGTTCTTCTTAACTGTATTCAACTGTTTCCATGCTATCAGTTCTTTGTGGTGTCTTTTGCCTTTGTTGCTCGAATGTTCAGCGGAAACCGTCTTAATTGTGCAAACTAGGAAATGACAAATGACCAAGCTCCTGTTAAATTGCAGCCCATATTCACTGTTACCATGCTAATGCATTACACTTTAAATGCGTTCCAGAACTTTTGGCGATGATCATATAATTTGTCTTAGACGTAGGATTTAGAAAAGTGGCTAGGCTGCCCCATTCGTGCAGGTTCTTGATAACAAACTCGATGCTTTGAAATAGTTAAGTGGAGACACGGTATGTCTTAAACCAATAAATAAACGAAACAGTCTGGAAGGAAAAGCTTTGATCTCTGTTGCCAGTGAACCTGCGGTCTCGTTTGTCAGCTGTTCGCTTTTCCGTTTGGGTCAAGTAAGCGGGTATCATACCCTACACCGCCTTCTGGAGCTGGTAAAACTTGACCATTTTCCTGCGAAATGGCCCGAAATAACTTCCGATACTTGGCATACTTAGTGAAGTCACACGATATTCCGCATATTATAATTAAACAAATTGTCAACTGCTGAAAATACTGTGCTTATGCAGCGCTTTACAAGGACTTTGAACGATTCGCGGCAACCTAAGTATATCACAGGATATCTGTTATGCACGAATGACGCATAACAATGGCTTTATATGGGAATCATGACAAGTTGTTGAAAAATAATGCACTATTATATGTCTTTGTTATCTATAAGTACGAAATTGTGAAATACGATTATACAACTATGTGTATTATGAGAGCAGCATGACAATGGCTTTTGTAAAACTAAAACAAACAACTCATCAGAACAGGGAAACGAATGAAAGCTTTATCATGTCTGGCTATGGTTTTCAGTGAGTCGTAGCCATTTTTGTGCTGGTCACGCAATTAGTCACGCCCTCCCTCCCCCCACTCCCCCTCCCCCTCTCCAAAGAAAAATCGGGAAGTTGACACAATAAATTTGCTCTGATTGGAGAGAGAAAAAGCTGCGCGACTTTTTTGGAGTCTACTGCCATTGGCTAACTGCGACAGAATTATTACACATGTACCTAACAAAGACTAGTCAAGTCTTCTATATATGGCACCCGACTGACAAAGCTAAAGTTATTTCATGTCGATGTTTTGTCTTATTCACCTCTCATGGCAGAGAGCAATAATTACAATATTGCTATACATGTAGTATTTATAATTGTTATTATGTTACGTTAAAGCCATCCATCGCTTGACAGCCGCACGAGCAAAACGTAAATGGCATAATTATAGGAATCTAATAAGTCTAATAATGACAAGAAATAAAATTGACCAACAAATGATTTTAAAGTGATTCAAAATGTTGCAAGGATTACCCAAAGAAGTTCTAAAATAACATGCTAATAGTCTCTATGACGTGGTGGCACTTCTTTGTTTAGTTCATGGAATCTCTGTATTTGAAAATTTGGATACGATTGTTTCCCCAGTCACTTACTATAACCCGTGACCCACCAACTACAGAAACACTCAATGGGAATGCAAACTGGCCGATACCTTTCCCATTCGTACCAAAACTGTTGAGAATAACGCCCTTAATGTTGAAAACCTGAAGACGGTGATTTTCGAAATCGCACACAATTAAATTTTGATTCTTATCTATAGCCAGCCCGCGAGGACCGCAAAATTCCCCTTTCTTATGGCCGGGCCTACCGACTATTCTTAGCAGATCCCCGTTCTGGTCATAAATTTTAACTACATCGTTACCAGTGTCAGAGACTACAAAACGCTCTTCTGAATCATGGTACAGTGCAAACCTGGGATGGATAAGTCTGTCGTTGCCCGCATCTCCAAATTTGAAAAGGAATTTGCCATCTGGGCTGAACACCTGCACCCGGTGATTGTTCCAGTCAGTGACGATTACGCGGTCTTTCTTGTCAACTGATATGCCACATGGGCCGTTGAACTGGCCATGCCCACTTCCCTCGGAACCGAACTTTTTCACGAACTTGCCAGTCTTGACATCGAAGTACTGCACCCTGTTGTTGTCACTGTCTGCTACCAGTATGTACTTCTGACTCTTGTCAAAGGCTATGGACATCGGGTGGAACAATTTGCCATCCTTTGTTCCTTCTTCGCCGAAGTCGAGGATTTGACCTCCGTCCGCCGTGAACACATGGATGCGATGCTTCAAACTGTCAGAGACGACAATTTGCCCAGCGTCTGATCCGGCCACTCCATGCGGTTGAGTGAATTTTCCATCCACTTTGCCATGAGATCCAAAGGACTTTAACGGGGATAAAATCGGTGGCTTGACTTCTACCATGAAGGGGCTGTCCTTGATGAGGTGACCACCAACTTCAACCTGCACTCGGTGCGGTCCAGGGACGCGGGGTATGTAGCTGACGTCATAGGTACCATTTCTGTAGTTTCGAACACTGCTTTCTATGAGGCCCCACATCGAAGACTTGACTTCCACCACCACGTGATCAATTTCGCTGTAACAAATTTCTTCCTGGGCATTTCTAGTTGTCACTGTAAACTCGGCCTCTTCCCCTGCTGACACGTCGTCTACTCCATCTCCTTTGGCGGTAGACATGGCTGGTTCTGTAAGACTGGTAACAACTTTGCCCACTTTGGAGTTTTGGAGCCCATCAAAGATTTCCGCGTTAGGTACGTAGCCGACCTGTTCATTTTCAGCGGGATTCGTTCCCACCTCGAGGCTCGCGATCTCTTCCACGCGTGACGTGACATGGTTCTTGACATGCATAATTTCTTCGCTGATGTTTCTTTGAAGCACATCTTCGATGAAGTTAAAAGAGCTTTCGGTTTGCGACATCATCGATTCAAAGAGCTTCAGGTGAAATGTTAGGTTTTCTAGTTTGTCTTTGCGAATGTTCTCCAGTGTCTGAATCATTTCTTCTTGGTGAGCTCTGATTATTGACACGAGATTGTCCATCTTTTCCGTCACGTCTTTCTTTAAGTAGTCGACTTGCTCTTGTACCTCCATCGAGCGATGTTCCACGTTGTGAACGCCGAGTTCCACCATTCGTATCTTCTCCTTAAGCTTCGTGTTCATCTCTCGAAACTTCAGCTTTTGATCGCTCGCAGCCTCGTGGAGGTCGACAATGCGATGCGTGTGTTGAATGGCGATATTGCATATGTGGCAGACAGAAGCATCGCAGTCATAACAGAAGTACTCCACGACTCCTTTCTCCTTGAATTTATGGGCACAGTGCATCGGACGTCGGAGCATGTCTTCGTAATCTCGTGGCTTGAACTTTCCTAGGCTCACGGTGCGATGGCCGTTACTTCGCGTAATGACATTATGTGCACTGAAGCATTCATCACACATAAAAGTGTCACACGCGAAGCAGAAGGCACTGAGCATCACTTTCTTCTGGCAGTTGCCGCAGGATGCTTCGGGATAACTTCGTCTTTTGGCGATGAGAAGATCAAGGAGGCGTGTGATGTAAAAATTTGACGGGAACGAATCGAACTGGTTTCCCTCCGGTTTTCGGATATCGTAATGGCAAAGTGGACACGCGATAGTCGTCTGGTATGGCCGACTTCTGGCAACATCTTTGAGACACTCGCAGCAAAATGTGTGAAGACAAGGTGTAATTTTGGGATTCCGCATGACATTTGAGCAAATGTGACACGTTACCAGTTCCTCAAGATTTTCCATTACAGTTTTGATGTCCATTTTGCCGCTTGCTTGAAGCGCTTCGTTTCGACTCGCCTCCAACCGCCTCAAATGTTGTGCGACACGCAACAGGAATTGCTAATTAAAATACAACAGACAGAAACCGCTGGTTATGACAAATATTTACCGCTGTGCCAGCTGGGATCCTTTAGAGTAATGCATTAATCGGCTTTTAAAACAATCAACTGCTCTTAGAAATCTTGAAATCGCCAGTGTTTACTCACTGGAAATAGCAAAGCACTCGTATTCGGAAGAAACCGCTTGACACTTTGGTGAAAGCGAATACATCTTTTCATATTTACTCATGTGAGACACCTTTTATCTCATGTTTTGCCATTGTGTTAACCTTTTCTTGTCGTAAACAAGAACAAGCCTGAGGCTATTTTGGCTTCCCAATATGTGGATCGTTTTGTTTAGTTACAAATTTACATTGAAAGCATGCACTATAACTGGAAAAATTTCAACATCACTGAAGTACGTACAATGGGACAGAGAAAATGTGCCACCATACAGCTAATGAAAACGGACAACCTTAGTCAACCTGGTCTCCACGCCAAGAACTGTCATATTTATTGGAATGTCATTGTATTCCTTGACAAAACAATTTTATACAACAGTGATAAGAAACAAAAGTGATCACCGATTAGCATCTCATTGCACTCGATAAGACGTCAGCATATCGTTTCAGTGTGTTGAAAACATGTTAAGCTCCTTTGCAATATACAGCTCTAAGGAACGATGTAATCCTGAAAAATCCCTTAGCTAAATGATTGCTTCAAAGGCCTACTTGATCCATCGATTCATATTTTAATCCACTCGAGCTTTAGAGTTGAAACATTTCAGTCAGAATTCTTTAAATTCCTTTCCTTTGACCGATGTAGCACAGAGCGAGGAACACAAAGCTAAAGCTCACTGACGCGATACGTTTACACATGTAGAATGTTACACACAGTGTGACATAACTTTCGCTGATACTAAAATATCGTGAAAATATAATATTATGAGAAAAATACAAGCAGCTTTAGCGGTATAGTATTATTATCTTCACAAGCATCCGGACTGCTGCAAAATCTTGTGTATCAAGTGATATCCAAATCCAATGACAGAGACATATTTTCGATACATGTACATCATATTTGTGTCATTGTTCTGAACTGATACGGGCAGTTAGGCTGTCAGTAGGTGATCGTCCTCTGGCGGATTTCTTTTAGAGGGTGTTGACAGTTGACTGGAAGTCATGAATGATGTCACGCCATAAGACGTTCATAAGACGGGCTGATTTTTAGTGAAAATATACGATCGAGGTTTTAGAAGTTGACCCCCATGCAAGAGCACCCTAAGTTGTCAGGGGACTGTTTTGGTGTCGATCTACCAATTTAAAACTTCAAATTCTAATTTTAAAATCACGTTAAATATTAATTTCACTATTCCCTTGAGAAAAACTATCCCCTTTCAAAATATCCCCAAAAATCACCCCAAAATTAACAAAACATAGATTCATGGGCTGAGTGAACAGTTTTGAATTGTTTGAAACATGAACTAGATTGGCATTAAGCCCAAGTTACACGGCAGAAAAACGGCCTTCACGTATACCTTTTAAGTTACATGTCATGTGTACTTCTTTTGACAAATTCAGCCCATCCCTAGTCAGGAGACCAGTCGCGGCCACTCGAACAATGCAAACATTAGACCAGGTCACAAAATGCTCGATGCGTCGGGCGATTTTTAAAATCTTCCTGTGGTTACCCTTCCACCCCGGATTCGCCCAAGAATATTTCTAGTAACAACGATGTTTGAGTCACTCATCCAAAGAAGTCAAAAAGAGACAGAGGAGAAAGTAACTTGGAGTCTTTGATTTTTTTGTTCGGTTTGAGCAATTCGATGATAACGCATCCAGTGATAAAAAACTGGCTTTGCTTTGATAAGCGAACAAATAAAAAACGTGAAAGGTTTCGGGTTGACTTATCAGTGACATCAGTGACATTTTCGCAGTAAGGCAACGTTTTAAAATTCGACCCCCCCCCCCCCCCCCATCCCCCTTCCCCTCCCACACCCACTCCTCCTCCGTTTCGCACTTTCTTCTTCTTGTCACTCTGCTTTATCTTTATCTTCCACAGATGGCACAACATAGAATAAAAGTATGGTGAATTCAAAAATTTCCTGCGATAGGTATAAGGTTTTGATTTTGCCATGTTTGTCTAAAAGGCAACACAGAAATACTTCTAGAATAAATTTATAAAAAAAAAATACAGGCAGTGCTAAGAGCTACGATATTTTTCTATTAATTAATGCGGCTCTGAATGCATCCTACAGAAGTTTCTCAGGAAATTACTGAAATTGAGTGTCCATTCTTGCGTAAGTTTAACGTGGCAGATACTATTCCGTGAGCGTAGATTGTGCTCTGTTTCGTTATATTACGTTCAGTGTGTGTGTATGGGTGGGATCTATTATATTTTATTTTTAGTTTATGTGAGCCCACACGGTTTCGTTTCCAGTTTGATGGGTTTAAATAACAACTGACAAACGATCACATTGAAAATGACATCATAGAAATTACCGTGTTACCATTTGCGTGGTATAACGTATCGTTAATAAAAGATAATTGTCGCTGTCTGTGTTCAAATATTGTATTTACTTTTAATCAGTCAATATTATTAAAAGCTCTGTCTTTTGTAGAATAAGTGGATTTTTCAAACTGATTTCTAAACTTTTTGGGCAAATTCAATCGATGCAGTCGGAAACCAAACAAACTGAATTCGTCGACTGGAATCCTAGAATTGGGAAAACGCATTATTTTATCTCATATTAAATCATATTCCCTTTTAAAAATTATTACCTGATAGACGCCCGGTGAAGTGGCAATATTTGATAAGTATACCACCAAGTGAGTTTTTGTTTCGATTTTCGTGTAATTATCGTTTAAAGAACATTTAATAATTGTAGCTTTGAGCCTTCTGGTATCATAACAATTAGTCACGTCTCCAACGCAGATAAGAAAGAGCGGGAAAGTGAAATGATCTCTATTTGTCTCGATCAGCACGCACGAATCAAAAGCCATTGCATTCTCTCAATATTTTTTTCTTGAGTGGATTAAATTTCAACATAACTTTCATTTTCCACGTCCTATCAGCTTTTACATGGTATGCTCACATTCCGCTCGTCACTATCTTTTTCCAGTGCACTCTCTTGCTGTTTCCTTTCGAGGAAACAGGCCGATATAGCAGTGAGCTCTGGGTGTAAAATTTATGCATATCTTGCACGGATCTTCTGAATTCTTATCAAAAATGAAAAGAAAATATGAAAGAAATGGGGAAAACTGAGACGTCGCAATGTCTTAGCAAAATATGATAACCAGAATAAGCGGCAAAGAGCGCAAAGTAGCAGGTTTTTCAAATGTTTTTTAAATTGCGTCACACAATATCGGCTGTCAAAAACTTTGCATGGGCGCTTACAAGAATTTACATATCCAAACTATTTCACAAAGCGGCTTGACGGAAGATTACTCATTCACTCAAAAAATTCAGCGTCATAGACTCCACATAATCTACTTCCCGGTAATTTTGTAGATGCAGTTTTGTTTAGCTTTGTTATTTCATTTATTGATGTCAGCAAGGCTAAAAAAGATCGCCAGTTTTCCGATTAAAAATATATAAAAAGCAGATGACTCGTGATCCATAACGGATCTATATTAGATATAATGATAACAACCTTAGGGAATACGTAACCATAATTCTTAAGCTTCCTTTGATCGCCACGTCGATAGACGCAAATATTCGCACCGTCTAAGCAGTCGTGTCAGTACTGTGGGCTTTACACGACTTACTCTCCCCGCCTTTCTGAGGAATACACAAAGTTAAAGACCCAGCCGAAGAACATGAAAGACGCAAACCATTCTGTAAACACAGTGGATAACATAATTGAAAACCTTGAGGCCTCGATAACGTGTCCACAGTGTTCCGACGTATTCAAGGATCCTCGCTTGTCGGTCTGTTTGCATAGTTTTTGTTACAAATGTTTGGAGCAACTGTGGAGTCACGATTCGTCCAAGCGCTCTTTTCGATGCCCAATTTGCCAAACAGACGACACCTCACCAGTGGACGGCGAAGCTTCGTCGGTATCAGAGTCTCCGTCAAATCTTCACCTAAATCGACTCCTGGAACTTAACAAGGTTAAGAAATTGAAAGAAGAGCCCGGAGTCTGTGACAACTGTAAAGAAACTACAACATTAGAAGTGTTCTGTTTCGACTGCGACGTATTTCTCTGCTCACCGTGTATGAATGCGCACGCCCAGATGACGGTAAAGAAGAAACACCAGGAGCGAAAGGTGAACGAGTTCCGAAACGTCGACTACGCCACGCTGTACAGACGTCCTATCTACTGCGAGCACGAAAGAAAAGACCTAGAAGGTATCGAGTTTTATTGTCCTGAATGTGATGCCTACATGTGCGGTCTGTGCAACATCGTTGACGAGGAGTACCACGCAACAAAAGACATCCAAGAGATAACCGACAGAAGCAAGGCCGAAATCGGAGAAAAAGCCGCCATCGTGCGCGGAAAATGTCGAGAAATTCAAACAGGAATTCAGAATACGGAGAAACGAATGGCGGAAATCGATAGGCGCGTGGACGCACTGAAGAATGAAGTGAATGCAAAGGTCGCTAATCTGGTGCAAATACTCACAAATCACGGCAAAGAGATGGTTCAGGTGTTAGAAGACGTTCGAAGCGACAAGAAAGACAAGCTTCTGACGCAGAAGAAAACGTTTGAGAGGCTGAGTGTTCAAACGACCAGCTCACTCGAGTTTGTAGATTCTCTTCTGGGCAGAGAATTCGCGGCTGAAATCATCACGCTCAGAGATCGCGTGATCTCGCGACTGGAGAAAATGGGCGATCTAATTGTCGACACGCGACCAGTGGAAGGCGCAGGGGTAGCATACGTCCCCAATCCTACGCTGGTAAGCACCCTGGAGTCTGCATCCCTTGGTGAAATTGTTGTGAGTAGCACAGACCCACTCTCCTGTTTCGCAGAGGGCGAAGGGCTCACAAAGGCCTTTGTCGGAGAAGAAACGCGTTTCGCCGTAACGACTCGCGATCTTAAAGGCGATGTGTGCTACAGTGCTGCTGATAGCGTCACAGTGCAGTCTATGTCTAACTGTGGAGAAGTCATTGACGGCGAAGTCAAATACATGGAGAATGGCTTATATGACGTGACGTACGTTCCTAAAGTGGACGGCATCTACACCTTAGCGATAAAAGTGGGAGACCAACACATACAGGAAAGTCCATTTGAAGTCATCATCAAGCCTCCAGTTATGCTACCATTCAAATCATTTGACTCTGTGGCTGGAGCCAACGGCCTGTTTACCCAGCCCCACGGAATTGCCATAAGCAGCACTGGGGACATCGTTATATCCGACACACAAAAACACTGTGTCCACCTACTGAGTTCGAACGGCATGAGCAAAATGGATTTTGGAGGCGAAGAGCTAGACTATCCAGTAGGAGTTGCGTTTGACAACTCAGAGAAACACATCATTATAGCTGACAGAGACAACCATCGCCTTCTCGTGTACAGCACCAAAACCGGCAAAGTGATCAGAAAAATCGGTCGCCGAGGCAGCGCCGATGGACAGTTCGACGGACCGTCGGGCATTTTCGTGGACGGAGAAGGTCGAATCATAGTCGCCGACTGGAACAACCACAGAATCCAAGTGTTCTCGCCAGAAGGCATCTTTCTGTTTAAATTTGGAGACACACTGAAAAATAAATTGAAACACCCCAGAGCCGTGACCTTCTGCAACGTGCGAAAGCGCTTCGTCGTTTCGGATACTGGAAACAACGTCGTGAAAGTTTTCGGCCCGAAAGGCAATTTTCTACACACAGTTGGAAAGCCGGGAGTGAGAAAGGGAGAGCTGTACAGTCCACGAGGAGTGATCGTGGATAAACTGGACAGGATTGTAGTTTGCGACTTTGACAATCACCGCGTGCAGTTTTTCCGATTTGACGGAATGTGCCTGAATTCGTTCGGTTCTAAAGGCAAGTCCCTGGGACAGTTTAATCGACCAATGGGCGTTGCTGTTTTGAACGATGACCAAATTGTAGTCAGTGACTGGGGAAACGATCGCATACAAGTTTTTTCTATGGGGCCTCAAAGAAAAGTTTCCCTGCTTAATGAAAACAACAACTTCAGCATGTGATTATTTCCTTGCTGTGAAAATTTGTGAAAGCGCTTTCATTTTGCGAGAAGAATTGTATACTTAGAAGCAATGTGATTTGTCGGTTTAATAACAGTTTAACGGACAATTTCCGTCATATGATACTATGATTCAAGTTTAGTTGTTAATGTCCTATTTGACACTGTGTCTTTATCGGTGTCGTACAATTTATTCTAAGTCAAGTCGTTAGTCATTTTCCTTCAATATGACTTGACTATTATTCGCGCTTGTTATTATTCCATTTGGCTAGCTTTTCGCTTATTTTATTTTACTCAGTGCGTAGCACTGAAAAGCAACATGTATGTATTATGTTACTAGGGTCAATACTGTCATTTACTAAACGGTAGCCCTAATATAGGTTATACCTGTGAAAAAGTAATACGATTTTTGGTCCCCTAAATTCATCTGCATGTGGTAACAGAAGTTAATGATGGATCGATAGTGTACTTTTGATATTGATTTCGCTTTATTGTGAAGCGCATATAGTTCAAACTGAAAAACACAACAGGAGTCGAAACGTCCAGCTTTTATATATATAGTTATCCTAATTTCAGTTTTTTGAAATTTCGCTCAAACTCGCGTGACGAATATTCTCCTGGCACAATTTGTGTAACATGCAAATGAGAAGTGTTGCAGATGATTAACCTATTATAACCTCAGTCTTTGATAGGTTTATATAAATGTTTACAAATATGTTTCATAATATTGGACAGTTTTTCATATATATGTATACCGTTTTTTAAGATGCTAATTAAAGGGGCTTTGTCACGGATTTTAACAGATTTTTGAACAGCCAAAATTTATATTTGTGGTGTAGGAAACCTAAAAATAATGGTCCATTTTTATTACGAATTGTTATATTAGAGCACCGAAACTTTTAACAAGCATCTTTAGCTGCAGATGGCTACGATGGAAATGGATTACAACTTGAAAGGTTTAGCTAAACTTTTCAAGTTGTTTCCGCATGTCTACAAAAAAATCGATATTTATAGCCATAGTCAGATTTCTATCCACATATTAAGCTTATATATTCCTTTAGATGTTCAAAGGTAATGATTTTCATGAGGTAAGCCGCCTACCACTAATTTCAGAACAGTTTAGACCAAAAATCTGCAAAATCCCCGTGACAGAGCTCCTTTAAGATAAAGCGCCAATTTTCACAATACTACAGACACAAGACAAATTAATGCTCCCCATTTCCCGTGATTTTGAGAAGAAAACTCATTTCTAGTGGATCTAGCGAAGCCGGTTGTAAAGCTTTTCCTATGGCTAGACTTGCAGCAAGTCGCCCTCTTTCGGCGAGCGTAGTGAGTCGAAAAGCGTCGCGAAGCGACGACCGCGAGCGACGAAGTCGTGAGAGGGCGTTGCACTAGTACTGTTTTGTTTCAGTTTCACGAGCTAGATCGGAAGATGTATTTTGAACTGTAAAAATTAAACGCTATTAGCTTGATTTTTTGTAACGTCTTATTGTATATATCTTAGTTATAGATTACTATAGTTTTATAGCGTAGTTTTCTTATTATGCTATTATTACACAGGGAGCTTTTTTATTATTGTCAGAATCCGGCATGGATCTCAGCCATCGAGTACAAATAATTTAAAATAACTATTTTTCCCCACTAACTTTGGACCATATTCTTCTTGTGTCAGTGTTATCGTACCTGACAGTGCAACGGAGTGGGTTGTTAACCAATTAATTAACAAAAGCGGATTGATAACGTGAAATTCTATCTATCAGCAAAACTTTTTACAGGTCCATATTACTGAGAACTATGAGAACCCGAATATTTCAAGTACTTTATTGAGAATACCTTGGCAAGTTCGATTATTTTGTCAAGTAAACAATTAATGAGATGAATCAAAGAATACGTATTTTTTACAAAAGAAAATGGTTATTTCCTGTTTCATTAATTTTCTAATATCATGGGTGACAAATTACGAAATTTTAGCGCTAATTTATAATTTCACATGTAGGGGTGTCGAATGGTAAATGCGAGACCTTGCGAGACGGCGAGACTGATACATTTTCTGCGAGCCCAAGACTTCCATAGCATCGAAAAAGAAATCGAGACTCCGAGAAGTCCCCCCATAAAAATACGAGATGACGAGACCCCTGGAATTTGGCTTAAATTTTGCGAGACGCGCATTTTTTGAAGGACCATTCACCACCCCTACATGTGAAATTACAAAATTGCCATGGCAACGTTTCCCACGTTTTAGTGCCAAGATGGCGTACAGGGTTTTAAAAGATGATCTTGAAGGTAAACTGAACTTTGCACATGTTCGCTTGAATTACACCTTGGCCAGTTTGTTTGGTCGTCGTATAATCTTTTAGCGATAACATAAATGGTATTGAGCAGATTTTAGACATTTTAAGTTAAAGCACTATGATTGTAAGCGTAATTTGTCATCCATGATATTTTAATATCATGGATTACCCATAATTAGTCGATAGTATCGATACCTAATTAGTATGGGTAACCAAATGGTATACTCGTGAAATTAGGAAATAATTTCACTTGCGTTTTGTCGAAATTATAAGTATTTTGACAAAACGCGCGTGAAATTATTTCCTAATTTCCCTCGTCACCATTTGATTACCCATACTAATTAGGTATCGATACTATCGACTAAGTATGGGTAATCAAATGGACGAGTGAAATTAGAAAATAATTTCACGCGCGTTTTGTCAAAATTCTAATAATTTCCTGAGCCTTCAGGCGAGGGAAATTATTAGAATATTGACAAAACGCAAGTGAAATTATTTCCTAATTTCACGAGTATACCATTTGGTTACCTTTTAATATCATGGGTGACAAATTACGCTTAAAATACGATCGTAGTTTTTTTAACTTGTTTATTGCATCGTCATGAGCGAACCGGTTGGAAACGACGCCCGTGTAAAACGCTCAATAATCTGCTCAATGCCATTTATGTTATCGCAAAAGATTATAAGACGACCAAACAAACTGGCCAGGGTGAAATTCAAGCGAAACTGTGGTCAAAGTACGCTTGGTTGGTCAGAAACACGCAAGCGCAAAATCAGAGACCTGGAACAACGAAGTCACAGGACCATTCTGCCAAATCCTACATGTCTTACTTGTGTACTCCGCCTACCCACAGTCGAGAACACTCTAATGAGAAAAGCCTGTAATTTTGTTTTTGACTGCCTACAAGGCAACGTTTGCACCCCTTTTAAAAACTATTTTAATTTTTTAACGCATAATCGTGATACGAGGAACTGTAGAGCCACTGTTGTTCTACCTAAAGTGAAACTTGAATTTGCACGAAAAAGTTTTTATTTCTCTGGTGCAAATATTTTTAATTCTTTACCTTTAAAAACTAGACAAACTAGCAGTAGGGTTTTATTTAGGCAGTCTTTAAACGAATTATTTTTATAGGTTAAGTAAGCATAATTTAATAGATTTTTAACTTTTTACCTTTTATCCTTTTATATGATGTATTTTTATTTTTATATTGTTATATATATTTTTCTTTTTACAGGACCCCTTTGATAACAGTACGCATGTACTGAAGGGCCATCCTGTTTAAAAATTCGTTATTATTATTATTATTATTAAAATGTGCAAAGTTTAAGCTTTAAGATCATCTTTTAAAATCCTGTACGCCATCTTGGCACTGAAACATGGGAAACGTTGCCATGGCAATTTTGTAATTTCACATGTGAAATTATAAATTAGCGCTAAGATTTCGGGCCAATATTAAGCAGTAATTTGTCACCCATGATATTAACTGCTTAACTACTTTTCCGGGCAAATTTCTTAATTGGCACGTTTAAGACTGATTATCTTGCCTTCTCGGTCCCCGTTTTTATACTCTCGACTAGAGTTGAACTATCAAGACTACAGTTCGAAATGAATGTTACGACAACTGCTAAATCATATGCAATATTTCATGAAAACAAAGTGAGCCGCATCAAGTATTAGTCGAAAGTCTAAACGTACCCAATTAATAAATTCTGAAACATTCGCTAACGTCGGTTGTGAAAATGCATTGAAGGGAACAAAACGCAACGTAGTTGTAGAAATTTTATGAAGCAGTAAGACCTTCTTAAATCATGCCAACATGATAAATTATCTCTCTTACAAGAGTTCTTTTGGGAAACTGAATAATAAAATACCTGACCCATAACAAAGCCGAGGGTCAAATGATCAACAACAAAAAAACATGTTCAAGCGAGAGATTTGAAAAATCGCGAAAATGTTTATAAACATTGGCGTATCACAGATCCACACGAGCGTATACTGAGTTAAATATTGAGAACACTGAGCGTCACACTGAAGCATTTGAATGCCAACAGACTGAGCTTACAGCAAGACTAGGCGAAAATATAAGGTGAGCGTTCGGATTTCTACAACAAATGTTTTAAACCACCGTATTAATACCTACCTGTACATATGACGTCTCGACAAGTCGGACCTTCGATGAACCTTTTTGCCGATCAGAATACAGTCTGCGGGTACAAAACAAATGTAATTCGGCGAGTATAAAGCATCGTAATGAAGCCGTCCGCTGTGGCGCGAAATTTTTAGACTGTTCACAACCTCTCTATTTTTCAACGCAAAACGGCAAGCAAAGCGAACGCGAACCGCCTTTCGTTTTGCGCTGGCGTGCAGTTGACTAGCTGCTCTTTCCCCGCGTTCAACGATCGAAGAAAAACACGAAAAAAATGATTGCTGTGAACAGTCAACAAAAATTTTAATTAAGGAAGTCATTCTTCAAAATCTCTTTATTTAGTGAGCTGCGTTATTTCGGTTAAACCTTGTATCTTCAATAAATAATCGGTCAATCGAGTTCTTTTTGACGAGGGTAACGGTTTTTAACTGATCACTGAGCGTCCAGCGCCCATTCAGACCCTATGTGTAGATCTTGATTCTCACTTCGTTCGATACGGAGAAATCGTTGGTGATACAGTTTTTTTTTTCTATACATTTCCCAGCCCCCTAGCTGGTTAATTTCTCTAATCTTTCATGTTGCCTACTTTTAAAGGAGAAGCTAAATGGGCGTACTCGACTTTCAAGCAGAAATTGAATTACTTGCACAGTTGCACTAACAACTTGAACGTTTTTCTTTAAATTTTCAGTGTTACCATCAAACCGATCTGAGACTTATTGTGTTCATCATGCAGTTAAGCCTTGCTTTCTTGTTGTGCCTGGCCGTTTTCTGCCATGGAAAATCGGTAATCATGTAATCCTCTTTCTTATAATTGATTCTTAGTAATTCTAACTGTGTAATTTGCGTAGTTTTCCTTTCTGGTCATTTGTGAGTTTGCAAACCAGAGTCGGTCGCGTTTTTCAGAGACTTCACTTGTTCTCATGCACTCTACTGCGTATTAGCAGTAAGCAGTTGTACCTCAAAACATAGCTAGCTAGGCATCTTATAACTACAATATAGTTATTTCTATTTCTATTTGTCTTTCTATCTTGATAGACTAACATGTCCAAGGATGATCCCAAACAAGTGGCCGCAGTACAGAAAGAAGATTCAGGCTGTAAAGTAAGAAGCGCGTTTCATTATATTCCAGACCGAATTCATATACGTACGTGTATATATAGACATTTTGAAGACTTAGGACATAGGCAAGACTAAGTGAGGGCAATTTGAGATGAATTAGCTGATTTTCAGTACGAGATGAACATACCCAATAATTGTGAGGTGAAAAATAAACCATTTTGGCAGTTATTAATAACGTAACTGCATGGATGAAATTAAGACTTTGAATAGTGTCACTTCAAGAATTAAAAGCTATGCTTTACGCCAAAAAGCTCCAAAAGAGCGCTCGCGTATAATTTAATTATTGGTCAGTTTTGTGCATGTGTACATGTTAGCCAAAATGGTAGAAATTTAGAGCCAATGTACTTGCTATTGCAGGGAAACCTCTGTCCCGGAAAAACCACAAAGATCAAACCACGATCTTGTGTTGATCATCTAAGGAATGGTGCCCATCAGTGTGGCTATTACAAGATTTATGATGCAGCTGGAAATGGATTTACTGTGTACTGTGATATGGAGACGGAGCCTGGTGCAGCATGGACCCTTATCGTATCTTGGAGCCTCAAAAATAAGGATTTCTCGAGCTTTAGGTGGGTTTGTTTTCTTCTCTTTCCATCGCATAAGATCGAAACCACAGGAAGAATGAGGAGCAGAGACCATATTACTAAGTTTTGCGAATTGCTGAGTGTTCCAAATACAAAATATATTCTACAAAACCTCAGAATGCGCATTTCATGTTCAGGAAAAAAATGAGTTTGTTGTTGTAGTTGTTTATTTCATCTCCTTGCACGCACTCCTCGCACAAATTCAATCGTGAGAGATATATTTTATGGGACGCCTCAAAAGCAGAAGATAATGCATGTACACTTAAGATACAAACATAAAATAAAAATGCTGCATGTCCATTGCATCAAGTTGCCATAAACGGTAGAGCCAAAAAGAAAAAACTGAAAATTGATTTATACATATGAAGTCAGGTTGTTAGGGGGAAATGGGTGTTTTATGTGCTCTGCTGAAATTTTTTTAATATTTGATTTTAATTTTCATCTTTCTCGTCGTCAGGAATACACCTCTGTCAGTTAATCTTCCGGTAAATGAAAACTCGCCTAACTGGCCCCTTTACCGACTGACTGCTGACCGAATGAAGTCGTTAAAAGACGTATCAACCCACTGGCGGGCCACGTGCAGTTTTGACAAATACGGTGTCAACCATTACAAAGATTACGTCCGTGGACGGTTTACTGAAGCTGATATCTTTGCTTTCCTCGGTACGGGTGTTTGTCTCAAGACCGAGTTCGTGAACATCCGTGGTCACATTGGAATACACAAGACAGCCAGGTTTTGGCAGCAAGTCAACGCTTGGTTTCTGCACATTGACAGCTCCCACAAAGGTTGCCAGTTTGACCCAACTGCCGGTGCTGTGTCAAGCGAGGATAACTTTGGGCACTATGGCAGTAAAGCCACTATCAATCCAAAGTTTACTTGTACCATGAATGGGGACTCCACAACACAGTGGTGGTTCGGTGGATATCAGTAGCTTACTGACCAGTCCCGTTTTCAACACCTTGTTCTTATAGCTTAAGGTGACTCGATCGAAATAAATGACGCGCTGTATGCCTGTCTAAAAGCTCTAATAGCTTCTCCATTTCTGACTCGATTTCCCTGAAACTTTCGCATTTTATACGAAATTTATCGTGGAATAATATGTTTGTCAATATGTTGATCTAATATTCGTTAGTTTTGCGCGATGTTACATTTATTGAACACTACTTTTGGGATAAAATTGCTATTTACAGATAACTGAGCCCTAAGATTTCGTTTAAACTTCTGCAGTTAGCTCGTAATACCATCTTGTCATGACTGTTCAAGTTTCCGCAAAATGGTCGGAACAGAAACCCCTGTACAATTTGGACATCAAAATATTAACTCCGGGCGAACTTCGAAGTTTGGAACGCTCCAGCGCTTCCAAATCTCACCTAAACGTACAACAACCACTGCGCAAAAGCATAAATATTCTAGCGTATTCTAGCCTTGAATACCCAGTCGTGACGCGATTGAATCCTAGAGTATTCAAGACGCACACAATACGTGACATACACCTGGAATATTCGTATCGAATATGGCCGAATATGCTCTGTGCAAAATCGTTCGTGGATTTTCTTTAATCATACCACACATCTGGCGGGATCCTAGAGTATGAAGACGAATCCTTTGGTATAAAAAGTCATGAAACGGAAGATAACTGTTTTGCAGTTATTTTCCTTGAAGTAGAATTTTTGCCCCAAATTCAAACAACTTAGTACGATTTTACGCGTCTGTCGCGCGTATACGGTTACAACACAAATACGCGATCGTGACGCCGAACGCAATAGAATTCTTTTTGGAAATCTCGTTCCCAGAGTCCACGTTCCCGAAGTGTTAGAGCCTATGTAACCGTTTATAATTAGTTTCGAATGTGAATGTATAAGCAAGCACTGTATTTTACACCCGGAGAGAAATTAAACAACATTTTCTTAAAGTCGTTCGCTTCTCGTTACCGGTTTCACTTTCACAGCGGATCATCCCAGCACGATCTTCGCGCTTCGTGTTCTCCGATCGCGCGAGCTCGACTATAGGCAAGTCTAAAAAATCATGAAGACGCATGTGTTTGATGTATACAAACTTTTGTCGCAGCCCTGGTACACAGCATGAAAACATAACTTTACTGTGGTGTAAAGCTGAAGTAAAGCTGGCGTAAATTTCGCATTTAATCAGCTTTACGCTCACTTTACATTTCCGTAAATCTCCATTTTTGTGCTGTGGTATGTTATTATTCATCCACTGATAACAACTCAACGACTGGCGAGCAGAAGAAAAATCGACATAGATAGCGAGAAAACAGAAACTAGCGCGAATTTTCGCTTTTGGCTCCTTTTGGCTCACAATACTACAACTGTCAGCGGTATTGGCTCTAAAAAGACGAAGTATGAACTCATACATGAAGTGCGTAACAAACCTAATCCTTTGATTTTCGCCGACTTACCGCCACTTTTATTTGAAAGGTGTGAAGTCGGAGAGTTCGTTGAAGATGTTGAAACGTTGAAATCTGAATTTTCGAAGTAGAGGTATCTTTTCGTTTCGTTAGTTTTCGAGACAGCATCTTCTGTAATTCGGATAACAGTTAGAAGTAGAATTTGATGTCGCATCAACGAAGGAAACTCGACTGAGCGAATTCACGGGTGTAAACAGCCATCGATTTGAACGCTCACGAACTACATGTGTAAACTCCTTCATGCTGTTGTTCAGGTAAGCTGAAAAAGCTCTTATTTACACGTAAAGTTTGTAAACTTCATAAAATCGATGTCTTTGTCTGTACTCCACTGTTTTTACTATAACCAGGCGCATAGAAAGGAAATCAGATATCAGTTTAGGATCCCCAACAGTACTCAGCAGTACTATAAACCATACCTATGGTTCCCATGTTTTGTGAGTCATGCAATCATGCAAGCAATACAGTGTGTGCTGGCTAGCCTAAGTATATGTAACACAATCACTGCTTAGTCAAAAAAGCACTCTAGTTAGCGGGACAGGCTAACTGGGTGGAGAGAGGCACTCTGATAGCCTGGGCTGTCTGTGGTTTAAGTAGTTTATAAAGCTTCATGTCACTTGCCTACCATTTGCTAGCTAAAAGCCAAACGAGAACCTTTAATGTAGTCGGGCATTGACAGCTGCATGTATAATCCGTTCAAGATTTTAGTTCGGCTAATTACATACATGTAGAAACAAATGAAATATACATGTAAGCTCTTAAGGTCATTGCCCTGTATTGCATTGCACATCCTTTACGCAGAATTTGCCCGCGAGAGAAATAAATCGTCGCTTTCTCGTAAACGAGTATGGGGAGCTATCAATTTACAATTTACTCTGGATTTGGCGGTCCGGGTTCGAGCCCTGGCCGGGGCACTGTGTTGTGTTCTTGGGCAAGATACTTTACTCTCATAGTGCCTCTCTCCACCTACATATAGGTGTATAAATGGGTACTGGTGAATTTACTGCTGGGGGTAACCCTGCGATGGACTAGCATCCCGTCCAGGGGGGAGTAGCAATACTCCAAGTCGCTTCATGCTACGGAAACCGGGATAAGCTCTGGCTTGATGGGCCCCTAGGCTCGTATACAGACTTTATTGTTTTGTGGAAGCCCCTGAGTGCTGCATAATTCTTCATATCATACAAAAGCCAAATTCAATAATATATATGTATTGTTGTAGAATGCATTCAAAATATTTCCAGAGCTCTAAAAACACAATGCATTGAAATTGTTTCTCATGTGTCTTCAATGCAGAATTTTTGCAAAACATTGGCCAATTCCTCTGCTGTTGCTGAATTTAGATGTTTCCCTCTTGAAGATAAGAATTAAGAATCATTTAAGTGAGTTCCCTTTTAAAGTGTTTTTGTGTTTTTGCTATCTTTGTCGTCTAATAATTTGGAAATATATTTATCAAGTTGCAGTACTGCCATGCAGCACAGCAAGGCCTGCCATGCCAAGTAGCCATGCCAAACTTAATTCAGCGTACCAAACTGAATGGTTACAAGCTAACTAGGGTTACCATGATAGCACTTAGGTTTACCCTAGCTGAGTGCTAGGGTTACCCTAGCGCCAGGCTAACTGTAAGGTAAAATCTGTACATGTATACGAGCCTAGTGGCCCATCAGGCCAGAGCTTATCCCGGTTTCCGTAGCATGAAGCGACTTGGAGTATTTATACTCCCCCCTGGATGGGATGCTAGTCCATCACAGGGTTACCCCCAGCAGTAAATTCGCCGGTACCCATTTATGCACCTGGGTGGAGAGAGGCACTCTGAGAGTAAAGTATCTTGCCCAAGAACACAACACAGTGCCCCAGCCAGGGCTCGAACCCAGACTGCCCGATCCGGAGTCCAGCACACTAACCCTTAGGCCACAGCGCCTCCCCCAGGCTAACTGTAGCTGTCTTGAAATGCTCTGCTACAGTAGGGACAACTTTTTACTGGTTTGCAGACCTTTTGAATGTTGTTTGCAGACTTCTTCCTTGCACATAAAGTTTTCCTGGGTGGTAGGGTAACCCTACTTGCAAAATTTTGCTTGCAAACCCGGCTATTTTAGTCTCTCAAATATTAGGGTAACCCTAGCACTAGGGTTACCCTTCCTGCTTGTGAACAGGGCCTAATATACATGTAAGTTTACAGTAGTTCATATACATGTAGTGTGATCGTCCGGGTGAGAGTAGTTCTGAGAAGAACTGTTGTTGGTGACTGACGCTTTGGCAACCTGTGCGGAAGTCATCTTCAGAGTAAAATTCAGTGTAAATGCTGGCTTGAACCTCTATGTTAAAATAAGTACATGTATATGTATTTCACTCTGCATGTATTTGCATCGAGCACTCCTAATGTGATATTGCTTGAAACTATTTACATTTTTTCTTTTTTTTATACTTAAAATGTAAATGTATCTATTATTTGCCATTAATATCTGCAGGTTTCACAAAGCTGAGGGAGTTCATCAAGAAAAAGATATGAAGGTAAGCATAATGTATGTCTGAGTGAAAGCCACAAAACAAGCTAAAACACAGTCTCCACTGCTTGGTACAAAACAGGACTTGAAACTAGCTTTTTTCTAGCTAGCCTTATGGCTAGTGACAGCTTTGATTTCACTAGCCAAAAGCAATTTTCTACTGGCCGAGTAAAAAAAAAACAACTTCATTGAGCCTTTACCTGGTCCAATAACTTCAAAAAAAAAATGGATCAGCAATGAAGCATTTTGATTGTCTGATTTAAGCTGTTGATGCTCCCAGCTGTGTTATTTACTTGTACATGTATAATACACTGTAGTGGTTTTTATTGGCTGACTCATGACTTCTAAAAAGAGTTTAAGTACGTGACTGTCCTTGTGTGGCATCTGTCAGATAGCAATACCAGCTGTGTTATTCGTGTAATGATTTTTATTAACTGGCCCATGGCTTTCAATATAATGTTTGAGTGACTGGCTATCCTTGTGCAGCACCCATTTGAGAGTAATAATTATAAGAAGCTGCAAACACCTCACCTTGATAGGTAGTTGCAGGAATTTTAGTCGGTCATGGATTTTTGTTCAGTGCAGGCCCCTTGTAAAAGAGAAAATTACTCTTTTTATTCACACCACTTGGGTAAAATTCAAGGAACACTGCCTCTGTGCATAAAGTTATACATGTAGCACTTATTTCAGTGCAGGCTCCTTTTAAAAGCCCTGCTATAAAGGCTGGAGAAAATTGCTCTTTTTATCCACACCATTTGGAGTAATATTCAAGGAACACTCCCTCTGTGCATAAAGTTCTACATGTAGCACTTATTTCAGGGCTCTTTGTTAAATGTGTCTTAAAATTAATTGTTGTTCTTTCTTTTATGACAGGTGCTGCATGCTGATGAAAGATTTCAAGAAAATACTAACACTATCAGGGATCTCCATCAATAGCAAGGGCATTTGATGAATATGCACCTGAAATGATCAACTACTGCAGCACCAGTAACTGTTGCATGTTTACTTTCTTTATAAAAAATTGGCCTAGTAAAATGGTAAATTATTTGGATCCAGTTTTTGTTTGCTGCCTCAATACTGTCAATCTTTTTTATCTCACTGCATGTACATTATATCCTACATGTGCATGGCAGATAACATAACATGTAGTAAATAAAATTGTTTATTATACATGTAGCTTGCACTGTGGATATAAACTACTGGCAAGCACATTTTATTTTTTCAATACTGCCTTTAGGTATTCTTTTTATGGTTCACAACACTACTGTTACATGACAGAAAAACTACAGATTTTATTTATAAATAAAGTGTTGTTCGTTCAAATAACATGTGTATACTGTCTTGCTTACATGTATTTTTGGGTTTTCTTTCGGGTGGATGTAAGGAACCCATGGAATTGACATGAGTCTCGAGTTTCAGGTCGAACATCACTGAATACTTGAAGTGTTCACGGGTATTCGAGCTATAATAACCTAGTATCAGTAGGAATACCCTTACCACCTCACGTATGCGTTAGTATTCGATCATGAAGACTTTTCATACTTCACGTTAGTCTCGTTTTCTAGTCGTATATTTCAGAACATGTGACGTTCTCTGACTACCCGTCTAGTAATGTTAAAGTTGCCTGATCGCAGGTCAGTCCATTATTGATAAAAGGACATCTGACTTCCCCGCTGTCAAAATTGTGAGGCAACTTGGCATTTAATAGCATACGATTCCCGAAAATTACGGCATACTTAACGTGTTCGTTGGTATTCAAAGACGTTAACGGTAGAGGTGTTGCGTGTGTCTCGTGTTCCAGTCGCATACTCTCGAACAACTGGGAGTATCCAAAGATGTTCGGGTCACAAGTTATCACGGAATGCTCGAGGAAAACCTAAAGAAACATTTATCTAACAAAATGTTGGCCGTATACGTTTTCGAACACTTCGAGTCATTCAGGAGTATTCAATTTGAATTCGGAAAAACAGGCCGGATTCAAATAGGATATTCCGGGTGTACTTCGAGTCAGGCGTCATCGAATACGTCAGAACATTACAGCATACGCGGCGTTCACCGATCCGTATTCGGGCGAATTCGGGCCCGAATATTTTGATTTTTGCGCAGTGAACCGTAGAAAAAGAAGGTTCAATGTATCAGTTTTATTAGCTCCAAATCACATTCGGCTATTTGCAACGATGACAAAGTTTGAGCTAGTGTTATAAACTCACCTTTTTCGTTAAAATGTAGCGAAGTAGCCAAATTTACGTTTTCCTGAATTATATGAAAACCAACCGGACGAATCGAATAAAACTACTGGAACATAAAAATGAATATCTTACACACACTTTGCGCTATTTTACGTTGCTGGAGCTGCCTTGATTTGGATGAAATATATTTTTAAAGTGGAGCACTGCTGCAACTCTGTTGTGAACACGGCCATGTTGTTATTTGAATTCTACAGCTGACGCTATGTAAATTTTTTGGATTTCATGAGAATTTGAGGAATTTGCACATGGACTAGGGGGATACATTGACAGTGTTCCGTCGCTACATGCTTTGATTTTCCATCCAAACCATGTCAAGGAAAACAATCCTTACACAGACTTTAAAACAAGAAATGGGAAAAATCAATAAATCAATGCATATTTTGACAATATAGCTATGCTATTAAAGATGCTGACGTCGCTGATTACCCTTGCATGACCTCAGAAATCAGAGCATATAGTGACTAAACACTGTCAATGCACCCCCCTAGTCCATGTGCAAATTCCTCAAATTTTTATCAAATCTAAAAAATTTGCATAGCGTCAGCTGTAGAATTTAAATGACAACAAGGCCGTGTTCACAACAGAGTTGAAGCAGTGCTTCACTATAAAAATATATTTCTTCCAAACCAAGGCAGCTCCAGCAACGTAAAATAGCGCAAAGTATGTGTAAGATATTCATTTAAATGTTCCGGTAGTTTTATTCGATTCGTCCGGTTAGTTTTCATATAATTCAGAAAAACGTAAATTTGGCTACTTCGCTACTTTTTAACGCAAAAGGTGAGTTTATAACATTAGCTCAAACTTTGTCATCGCTGCAAATAGCCGAATGTGATTTGCAGCTAATAAAACTGATTCATTGAACCTTCTTTTTCTTCGGTTGTTGTGCTTTTAGGTGAGATTTGGAAGCGCTGGAGCGTTCCAAACTTCGAAGTTCGCCCGGAGTTAATATTTTGATGTCCAAATTGTACAGGGGTTTCTGTTCCGACCATTTTGCGGAAACTTGAACAGTCATGGCAAGATATTATTACGAGCTAACTGCAGAAGTTTAAACGAAATCTTAGCGCTCAGTTATCTGTAAATAGCAATTTTATCCCAAAAGTAGTGTTCAATAAATGTAACATCGCGCAAAACTAACGAATATTAGATCAACATATTGACATACATATTATTTCACGATAAATTTCGTATAAAATGCGAAAGTTTCAGGGAAATCGAGTCAGAAATGGTGAAGTTATTAGAGTTTTTAGACAGGCATACAGCGCGTCATTTATTTCGATCGAGTCACCTTAAGCTCCATGTTAAGCTACAGTATTAATCGAAGGTAGAACACAGAGCTGTTTCGAGCTGTTAGTGACTTAATCTATACTGCATGATTAACTGTTTTGGTTGATGTATAGTACATATGCGATGAAGTTTCGTGGAAAACGTGATATCTCGTTCTTATCGCAATTTGTATTTATAATTGTATTAGTTCTTTTTTTACTGCGCTGTTGTCATTTTTATATTGTAATGGAATAAAGTTAATGAACAAGGTGAAAAACGTTTGAACTTCTGAATACAGTCGACCTGTTCCCGTGTTAAAACGGCGTACGATAAACCTTCATACGATCTAATGACTTACTGGCTGATTGGTTGCACGAGTTACTGAAAGTCGAGTGAAATCTTGACTAAAATACATTTACTCCTCACATTATAGAAATTGCAAGACTTCGACAAAAAGCACGTGAAATTCTTTTGACCTCTTTTCTAATATACAAGTAGCTATTACCTTCTCAGCAGCTTCCAGGGCCCCAATGGATACCAGCCTCGTTGCTGAATGGGCCACCCTGATCCTATAGTGGCCCATCAGGCCGGAGTTTATCCCTGTTTCCGTTGCTCGAAGAGACTATAGGAGGATAAATTTCTACTCCCCGCTGGATGGGATGGTAGTCCATCGGAGGGTTACCCCCAGCAGTAGATTTGCCGATACCCATGCATTTATAGACCTGGGTGGAGAGAGGCACTGTGAACACAGCGCAGTGCCCCGGCTAGGGCTCGAAACCGGGCCGCTCGATCCGGAGTCCAGCGCACTAACCATACACTTTAACAGAAGAAGAAAAAAAAAAAACGTCAAATTTGGTAGCCGGGCTTTGAGCTCCAACTGAAGGCAAGCCTTTCCATACTTTCTGTCTACAGAATCGCCTGAACAAAATACATTCGTGCGATTCGTGTCATGTTCCCTTTCGAAGCCATCATAGTGCGAGAAATATTGCGCGCGTCAAAAACCAGTTTATCAGTTGGCAGTATCATTACAAAGACGGCTAAAAGTAAAATTCGGAATCCATGTCGTTAATCGTTGTATTATAAACAATTTATTCAACGTTGAACAAGCTGAATAATACGTAAAAATACCCCTCTATGTAACTGAATAAAATCTGTTATATTTGAGATCCCGTATGTACATGTGATATTAGCGTGTTCTAGGCCTCTAGTTAGCTGTGGACTTGCGCAAAGAACGGCGAGTGAAAAACTTAACAAAACAGAATTAAAAGGTAAGGGGCAAACCCTCCCCTCTCTCACTCAAAAGTTGTCAATTGTTCAACACTTTTTCACGAACTGGAAAGTATTGTGAACGACAAGACCGCGAATCAATCTGTTAAACGGCTACATGGAAATTTTCCGAGCGGATCTACGCCAGATTCCAAGAAAGCAAAGGATATTCCTCAAGAACGACCCAAGAGTCGAGCGAGGAAATCGTTATTTGAGTTGAACGCTGCTTGGACTGAGCATGAAAGACTTGAAGATGTTGTAGCAAACATGATGTGTCTTCCGGTAACGGCCGGCCCGGGCGAATCGGTATCGCTTGTGAAGGTAGGTAGCCAGTTTTAAATGCTGTATTTTTTGTTCAATGTTTAGGTTATTAATTGGCTTATTTTAACCTCTCGAACAGTTCGAATATTTCTTACGGTACGGTAGTGTATTAACCAGCTACCTTTTAGCATCCAGACGAGTCATTATCGATGCAGAATATTCAGCAAAGACAGATCAATTTATTTTGCCGGTCTTGTGTTACCTTGTCGAAAAATTTTCCTTGATCGCGATCAGTGAATGTGTCGATTTTATTTTTCAGATATGTATCGCTTATTCCAGTGGTCGCGTCGTAGAACATGAGTGCACGGGTGCAGAAGAACTTCTTGTCAGAATATATTGTAATAATGTATTGTAATATTGTAATATGTATTGGAGTGGGCTTATAACGCAGACGATAAACTTCCTCGTGGCGACGCTTTCACTTCGAAGGCATTCCAGCACCTTTGGAATTATCTGGAAGATCACACTTTTTCCAAAACCAGTTGGGAGGACGGCCAACACGTCTTCACGAAAACAAATTACGCTTCGAACACACTCGATTTGCTCTTCCTTCAGGGAACTGTACTTGAAATTAGTTATCGCTTTAGCTAACGCTGAAGACAACTCATCTTCGCTGAACACACGCTTCGCCTCCGCCATTTTGTTTCTTACTGACCACGAGTGGACCGGAAGTCTCATTGAAGTATGACAGCCAATCAGAACACGTCGATTCATAGGTATTGTTTCTCGGCCAATCAGACAAAAAACCAGAATCTGGTTTTTTTACATGACTTTCGACAAGCGAATGTATCATGCCTCCTTCCCCCTTAGTAGTCGCAGGGGGGGAGGGCATGATTTCAGGTTATCCAAGGAGGGACGTTAATAGATACAAGGCGTTTATTCCACTTAAACATGCATCAACGAAACAAATAAGCACGTTGTTTGCTCGCGGAGTAAGATAAAAAACAAAGTTTGTAAGTAGGAGATTAATCCAATCTACGCAGATGTCGTTCATAGTTTGATATCGATGTCTTCATCGTCATCAGGGTCAACCATGTGAGGCGATTCCGGGGGGGGGGGGGGGTCTATTAGACACGGGATGTTTATTAGAGGGGGGGGGGGGGGGTGTAATACAAACTTCGTACCTCAAGGAGGGCGCTTATAAGATACGAGACGTTTGAGAGTGGGCGTTTATTAAATCATTTACGGTACGTCAGCTAAATACGTAGGAAAACTGACGCAAGAGACTAGAATCATTTTGGCTCTGGTTTCGCATTCACTACAACGCCTTTAGTTAGCTAAGAAAAGAAGGTGGGGACAGCTCAGCCTGCTAAGCGGCTTTTTTAAACAACAAAAATCGATTTACTTTGATTGGGCTTTAAGATTGCCTTACGACAATACAAATAACCATTGTAACATTTACAAGAAAAAAAAAATCTTATTCAGTCTAATATAGTTTAATGTTAGTTGAGGTTTGACAAAAAAACAAACAAACAAACAAAAACAAAACGGGTAAAACGAGTTCACACGACACGGTACAAAATTCAACCTTTCATTACAAAAATAATTCATTATATGATGGAGGTGAAGTCTTGCTACTCTTTTTGTGCCTTTTCCGTTTAAAGTAGCGGCGAGGTTCAATATGTCCGTGCATGAACAGTATTCATGAACGGCCTGGCAAACATGTTTATGCCACTCTGCAAAGTAACAAATTTCTACGAATAAACAACAAGAAAGAAAAACTAGCTTTGTTATTGCATCTGTAGTCTCACCAGTCACGCATTTAATTGTTCCCGACCTCTCACCCTCCAAAAACCAACCGACTAGGGAAGATTACAACGGCGTAAGAGGCTATAAATTTAACTATTCTTTTTTTTTTTTTTTTTTGCTCAAATTATTCTTTTAATTGTTATTATTTTAGGATGACCATTACTGAATTCCTGAATACAGTCTGCGCCGCGTGACGTCGAGATTTGTCACACCATGACTCCACGTCTTGCGTTACCAAGCAACGGCTGAGTTTGGCTGGACGAAAGATCTTCCTCCGAAGAGCTGCTCGGAGAAATTTCGGGCGGTCGGTTCGGAGACGACTCATCATCGCCGGTGTTTATAGACTCATCCGAAAAATTAACTCCTCTTTCGTTCACGCTACTGTTTTGCAGTGTTTCACTTGGAGCATGTGATCTCGCATCGCTTGAGCTGTCAGCTAGCGGATTACTGACGATGTGAATCGGCCGCTCTTCGGCCATCGGGTTATGTTCGCGAGTGTTCGCAGAATTGCCGACTGGGTTTCCGCTATCTGCATTTCCAGCAGAAGAGGTTACTCCCGGGTTTGCAGCCTGGTCTGCACTAAGATTGTTAGTATTTGTTGCGGGTGTATTCCCGCTATTTTGTGTCCCTTCCACTACAGATTCAAAGGGTGGCGGAGACCGCTGCACCTGACTTATAGCCTCGTCGTAAGAAGGCAGAATGAAGTGAACATCCCCGGTGTAAGCGGCAATGATCGCAATCCTGTCGTCGTCGCTGTATCGTCGGCTCCGGAACGAATAGCGTCGGAATCGTCGACTTCGGTTAAATCGCCGGAAACAAACTAAGGCGGTCAGCAAGACGACCAAAGCACCAAGGGTCGAGCCCGCAGTGGCAACAACAATTGTCATTTTGTCCAGTTCACTGTCACGTCGCTCAGCTGTGGTAGGGGTTTCATCTTAAAAGGAAACAAAACAAAAGTTATTGCCCACTTTCTTTTGGTCGCTCAAATTACCTTTCTAATAATACACATGCAAAAATTTCTGCAAGCTCATTGGCTGAGAGCACGTCAATTAATCCCAAACAGTGCAGAAAGTTGAAATTGAATGCAAAAAGATGAAATTGAGTGCAGAAAGTTGAAATTAAATTGATTGACAGGAAAGCCGCGAAAGCGCGCCAAACAAAATGGCGGCCGCTGTCGGAGGGTTTGGAGAGAACAAAAACATCAATGCAAAGTTAGACCGATTTAACGAAAATTATCAGTGTATAAACTAATATACTAGCAACTGGACGTTTGTGCAGCGCAAACGAGGCTCTATGAAACTACTGAAGGCTACCAATCGAGGATTTTCTTTCGCGACAGCTCGTAAAGAAGGAAGATTACAAGGCTGAATTGAAGTCGCACATTTCAGCTCATTCCGGCCATGTAGCTGAATGAGGATAAAAGCACCTGATAATGCATGACAGAGAGCTTTAAACTTCCATAGCAGTATTTGGATTTACAAAGCTTGGCAACTCCGTAATGTTTTAACAACGATTCGGAAAGGTAAGCGACCGAACACATCTTGTTTGTCATCCACTTGCAGAGAAATTTTTGTATGTGTATTATTAACAAGTAATCACATGATTTTTCTCGTGCAATTTGGGATAAATCAGCACTCGTAAATTTTTCAAAGACTACAAATTGCACTCGCCCTACGGGCTCGTGCAATTTGGTTAGCCTTTGAAAAATTTACTCGTGCTGATTTATCCCAAATTGCACTCGAAATCATGTGATTACCTATACACATATCAAGTTTATAAACCAAGGGACAAGCGCGAATTTTCGCTTTCAATTTTTTTCAACTTTTTAGTACCGACTAATCTCAAACTCAACAATACATAAGCAATGAAAACGCTTCTACACAAGAGAAACTGAACCGTCGATCAACTTTCGATCCTGGGTTAGTGTTAAACCAGTCTCCTTCGCAGCCGCTTTTTGGGACGTCACGCAACGCTCCCCCAAAGAAGCTTTGGGGGGAGCGTTGCATGACGTCCCAAAAAGCGGCTGCGAAGGAGACTAGTGTTAAACGGCTTTCGAGCAACCAGGCCCCTACCTTTACTTGGTTCACAACCCATCTGATTGCTGTTACGCGTTGAACGTTTTCCACTCTCTTTGCATTTATCCTCGTACATCTCGGCATTTAGGCACTCAGGGAGGCACGGTTTGTAGGACGAGCAGGTAGTAGGCAGCCAGCCGCCTTCACCAGTATTTATGATGCTGCACTGTAGTTTACTTTTCCCCCATAGATAATAACCAGGATCACAAACGACATGAACAAGTTCATTCAGCTTATAGGCTTGTTTATCAGGCACATACTGGCCGTAGTTAATAGTTAGTGGCTTGCAGGTCACAGACGATTCTGCAAAATAAATTTGTACCTTAGTTCAAAATGTTCAAATCCTTCTTTCTGCATCGACCCCCACTTTGGAACATTTATACTGATACAATTTTCTAATTTGTCATCAGCTTTTGTTTTCTCCCGACGGCCTGCATGCTTAAGGTGGGGGTATACCCGATTTTGAGTGAAATTTTAAGAGGTTTAAGGAAGGGATAGAGGAAAGAAAATTATTTTTGAAACACCAACAGACAGTTGACCCCCACGCAAGAGCACCCCAGGTTGTCAGGGGACTGTTTGGGTGTCCATCTACTAATTTTTAACTTCAATTTCTAATTTTCAAATCACATTAAATCTTTAATATTTCTTATTTCTCCAAATTTTACTAATCCTTTGAGAAAAACTTTCTCTTCCCAAACATCCCCAAAAATCACCCAAAAATTTACAAAACACCGCTCAACATAGCTTTTTGAGATGAGCTAAGGGTTTTGGGAATGCTTGAAACGGCAGCAAGATATTCGCATTAAACACAAGTTAAGCAGCAGACAAACAGGCTTCAGGTGTACCCCCGCCTTAATTAATCTTGGATTGATATTGTGAGGAGAATATAAATGTTCAGCATGTTCTTTTAATAAAGTTTTATGGTAATGATTAACGTCTTGTAAGATATAAACATGCAACATAATATGGATAAGAGCTTGCCTCTAGGCGGGGGTGAGGGTTGGATGTGGGGAGGGGTAGGGGTAGGGGAAGGGCAGGGGAGGGCGAGGTAAATGCCAATGAATTATTTGGGTTGGGTGTGCAGCCCTTACCCTGTTTCAGTCCAAAGTACATAATGTGGAGACTGCACATGACATGGTAATTATGTTAACCAGAAAACGCATGTAGGTTACTGTTAGTCTGCATATGAGCCTAGTGGCCTATCAGGACGGAGCTTATCCCGGTTCCCATAGCATAAAGCAACTAGGAATATTTCTATTTCCCCCTGGATGGGATGCTAGTCATCACAGGGTTACCCCCAGTCAAATTCGCCGGTACCCATTTATACACCTGGGTGGAGGGAGGCACTATGAGAGTAAAGTGTCTTGCCCAAGAAAACAATGCAGTGTCCCAGGCAGGGCTCGAACGCGGACTTCCCAATCTGGAGTCCAGCGTACTAACCATTAGTCCACCGCGGATCCCAACAAAAATGCACGTACTGTGAAGGAAAACCTTTTAGAGAACATCCTGTAAGAAAGTGCACGCCAAAAGCCGTGCCTCTAAAAAAAAAACACGATTGAAACACAGAACTACAGTAGTACGAGCTATTGAGCAAAGATAATTTGCATTTTGATGATCAAAATAAACGAAGGATTGAATTCTTTTTTAACTGTTTATTTCTTAAACACTGTACTCTTTAGTGAAGGGGGGATGGAGGAAGGGAGGGGGGGGGGGGGGAGGGACATAATTAGTGGCCCAAGAACACAACACTGACAGTTGCCATTGCCGGCTCTCAATCTTGGACCACCCGATAAATGTCTCCCACAAAACTACAAAGTGATGCTACACACAGTGAGTTTGTACAGGCAAATAAGGTGCATTCCTTACCGTGGCATGTTGGATTATGTTGCCAAGTCCACTGACCATTTGTCTGGCACTGCCGCTTACTTGGCCCTACTAGCCTATAGCCATCATTGCAATTAAAAGTCACCACTGTCCATATAGGAAATTGTGACGGTCCTGTACTGTTAGTTGTCCCTTTGCCATTTTTTATCTCACCAGGGTTTCCGCAGCTGCTAGGCACTATTGGGGAACAACAACAATGCACACCTTAGAGCGGTTTTCAAATGAGTGCCGCAAAACCAAAACCAAAGTAATTACTCTGGCCAATCACAGACAATCCAGTGAACCAATCAAAACTCGAAGCAAATGCGTGCAGCCAGGGTAAAGCACGGGAAAAAGCGGGGGAGCAAGTCATGATTGATTTTGCTTTTACATGTACTTCTGATTGGTTGAGAAGCGAAGTAGCGCAAAACCGAATAAAATGCAAATTACTTTCGATAGTCATGTGACAATTGCTCTAACCTATTAAGTTTTGGTTTTCAGTAATAAAAGAATTAACAAGAATTAAAAAAAAAAATAGAAGATAGATTTAAGAAGAAAAAAATAATAGTTTCCTGTGTTTTTTTTAACTTTGTACACCATGTCACAACAACTTGCAACAAGGGTTAGAAATAAACACAACATTTACTTTACAGTGCTTTATGCAATGAAACACTGATGTGGAACAAGTTGCTAAAATGAAAAAGGGCAGCTCCTATTACAAAATGTACTTTATCCTAGAAAACTGTAAAAGTGAAAATAAAGTTATTTTGTAACAAAATAAAATGTAACAAGGTAATAATATCATGGAGAAAAAAGTTCAGCAGTGGGAACATTCATGAATGGAGAATACAGTTATTTGTTTTGTGTTGACGCAAACACACACACAAAAAAAAACAACTGCCCAAGATGCTAAATAAGGAGTCAAGCACACACTCAGGCAGCTGCATTACTGTACCTCTCTAACAAAGTCAAGAAATCAGTATTTGCTTTCCTTTCATGGTCAATTTAACACTTAGAGCAGACAAAATGCTTCAAAACTTTTCCTTGCAACCTTGATTAGGGATGGACCATTAGAAATATTAAGGAAAGGGGAGGGGGGGGGGGGGGGGGATAGGTGACATTCTCTCCAAAGAATTCCTGCAAGGGAAACAAAACAAAATCCTGCAAGCAGCTGTACTTAAAAAAATATATATATACATGTATATCCGTGCAACGGAAAAAACACATTCCTGCAGATAAGTAGACAAATCCTCCCCCCCCCCCCCTTCCTGGGAATTTCTAATGGCCCATCTCTTTGAGGGTGAAACTTGAGGAACTGAATGTACACTGTCCATTGATAAGCATACATGTATATACTGTTCATCTTACATACCACAGCGAGGCTTGGTCCCAGACCAAACTCCAGTTTCCATACAGCGTCTTCTAGCATCTCCTTGAAGTTTGTACCGGTCTTTACAGGTAAAGGTGACCACCTCATCTTGCCGGTAAATTTTTTTGCCAGTACTCATTGTGTGTGGGGGTGGCTGAAAATCCCCATTATCCAGTTTAAGATCAGAAGTATTGCATATCTTCGCTGTAAGAGACAAAAAGCTCAGGTAAACGCAATGTACATACATGTAATGTGTTCGTGGTTCCCATTAGTGTTACAAAAACTGTTTGTTTGTATGAAAATGAATGGCAAACTATCAGATAATAGAGTAGGCAGAAATAAATGTCAAAATTATAGCTCTCGGGCATTTTTTACAACCAAGTTATTACAAACATAATTTTGAGAACATTGCTTATGCAGCTGCCATGTTTGTGTCCCACTTTGGGGCCAAGCACGCATATGATGGCTATATAAAATTTTGTCCAATTATTAAGAAGACTCTACCAATTATATTACATGTATTTGCTTTTGCTTAAAACAATTTAGATATCACTTCTAAATTGTTATCACGTCTGAAAATTGAAAAGCAAGATAAAATTCTGTTTTTGTGTCACTTAAGAAAATGTTGGCATAATTTATTGCAAAAACACACCCAAAAAAATCAAAATGCTGTATCTCCTAAATGAGATAAACAATCAATAAGCAAAGTTTGACAAAAGTCTCAGTGCAGGCTCTATTTAATAAGTGGAATGACCTCAAGACCAGATGTCCAAACCATCGTCAGAACTCTGATTCCCTTTGGTCTACTAAATGAATTATTAAAATTTTATAAATGAAGTTCTCAGACTCATTAAATGAGCCTGAGAAGTTCATTTACTAAAATTCTGACTCATAACCTTTGAAGGCAACTTACCACAAGAAGGTGTATTTGGGGACCAGGTACCACTTTCATCACATCCAATTTGAATTGGTAACTCTTCGATCTGTCCTCTGTAATTTAGCAAGACATAGCCAGGGTAGCAGTGGTACACTGCATAAGTAGTGGTGCCACGTGATATGCTAACATTCCCATGCCATAGACTTGGAGGAGGGCCACACCTAACCTCTGTTTAAAAAAACAAAAAACAAAAAAAGTCCAGGTCTGGAAAATGATTGTGGATGCACTACACTGAACCTTTATCATGGCTTTTCGCACAATTAAATCAGCATATACCCAGTCTGGCACAACTACTGTTCCAGGGCAGCTTTTTTCGAGAACAACATAAAACATGCTCAACTCTAATTTTTATCCAAAGACAACCCAGCACACATTTATGTATCAGCAACAACTAATTTAAAAATGTCAATGTCACTCACTTTTCCACATCAGAGTCAAGTAGAAAAATTCATACTTTCTATTATGTAATCGAGTGTAAGGCTCTTTGAAGAAGTGCCACTTTAGAGCTCTACTGTTAAGAATAACTGCTATGCTGTTGCTCAGGAAGTGGTGCTTATTTGAGGGCAGTGCAAGCTTATAAAATTTAGGCTCTAATTCTTTGTTAAGCTGCACAAAAGGGATTTTCCTCCTGTGCAACTTGGTAAGACAGGGTTAAGTCATCTCTTTTCCGTAATTCCTCCTTTGTATGTATAACCAATCTATGGAACGCAATACCGATCGCAATAAGATCGGAGGTGAGGTTAGGATCTTTTAAGAATAAGTTAAAATCATATTTTTATGAAAGACTACTGGTATGTTAGTTTGTCCAAAGTGCTGCCATTTAAATACTGTTGTACATTGTTCTTGTTAGCTCTTTTGTTTGGAATATTTATTTCTTTTTGTTTTCATTGTTATTTATATTGGGGTTCTAGGGAATGGGATATAGATTTTTTAGGGGGATGGTTTGGTCGTGGGTCCACCTCGTAGGGGACTTAGTGTTCTTTTGTGAACTCAACTGCCGTAGGGGAGTTTGTAAAAATAAAAAAAAAAAAGTGAAATAAAGGTTAAACTGGCAAAAAAAATCACATAATTTCCTGCATAATAGCCTCTTTTTGCTGCATTATTTGCCTTAAAAACATTGCATACATGTACCTTGCAATTTTTTCCACACCCTATCAGAAGCCCTGCATATGCCATGCTAATCAAACAGTGCTGCAGTACACAGTTGAAATAAGTACTCACTCTGACAAGTGAAGTTACCACTCCACTTGTAACCTTGTGTTTTGGGATCCTTGTCACACAGAAGACGAGTTAGATGGTGCTCAGAAGCATATCCTAAATCGCAGGCATAATTAACATAGCTTCCCTTGGTGTTTGATACTGGATGGCTCGTCACATGAGCATTAGGAAATGTCGGTGGCGGTAAGGGACAACCTACGGCTGGAAAATAAAAAGAACAATTAAAGTACATGTATTAATTCATAATTACACATTTATTAATTGCTTATTTCAACAACTTCACATACATGATGATTTTCAAGTTCAAATCTAGTGGATAAATGCAAGTTCATGAAGAAAGATTTGTCTACTAACTCCACTTACTTATTATTATTATTATTATTATTATTATTATTATTATTATTATTATTATTATTATTATTATTATTATTATTGCTAATATGACTGCATGTACGTCTGTCTGTTACAACTTTGCCAGGGAATCTTCATGAAAAACTGATAGAAAATCTCATTAGTAAAGAAATTTTTACATGTACATGTACATGTATGCATCCACTCTGATGTTTTTCAATTTGCCGAAGAAATAAAGAAGCTGCTAGTCTGTCAACTAGAATGTTCACTACTTTGGTACCACGTTGTACAGTGCATCCCTTTATGAATGTGCCCTCAAGTTTCTGCTAACAAAGACTGACTAAGAATTGGTTCAATGTGACACATGCATGTTGTAGTCAGGAACATTAATTTATTTTAGTACAGGGCTTCTGATAATGGTGCTACCTCACATAGTTTATCTCAAATCGCCTCCAATCACAGTCACAATTCATTGAAAATCGAAAGCTTGGTTATCCTGTGGGTGGTAAACTTTTGGTAAACTTGGTTATCCTGTGGGTGGTAAATTTTGGTAAACTTGATGGAGATTATGGAGATGAAAATAATTAAAAATATTTAATGTCAGTAAATGCAAAGCCGACGAAATGATGATGAGATGTTAATCAGCTTTGTCAAGAGCAAAAAAACTGTTTTTGTTTCCACAGGTGTGAGAAAATGATTGAGTTAACAATCAACTGTACAGGTACAACTTGGTCTTGCTGTGCCAGGCTGCATTTCATGTACATTGAACCCAGAATGAATGCCAAGTGAGATCGCACACCTAGTAAAATGCAGCCAGGTTCAGGTCCCTCTGCAGTAAGAGTTTGTTTTTAAGAGAGAAAAGAAAAAGTAAAAAAAAAAGAAAATAACAAAAAAACAAAATGAATCTTTTTTTTTGGACCTGCAGGATTTTCCTCCCCATGGATTGTACAGGTTTCATAACTTTTTTATTCAAGGAGACTTTTAACGATATTCTTGAACTTTACTGAGGAGTCTGTTTCATTGTACACTCAGATTATTTTGTCACAATATTACATAGTCATGGCAACAAACCAATACCACAAAGTGCAACTAATGGCCGAGAACCAAAGAATAACGGCTATTCCTGCACGGTTTTGAATTTTAATTCAAATATTCGCCCAATTGATCATCTTAACGGCCAGATGGGTAACCAGGCATTAAAAGTTAGTCACCACTGAATCAAATCTAGTCACATTGGCGACCCCACAGGTCACAACATTGAGCCCTGGGTCTTGAATGGCCTTAAACAACTGCAGTTACACTGTAAATAATAACTGCAGGGGTTTCAATAAGGGCCGGCAGCCGGCGAAATTCGCCGGCTACTCCACATGTTTTCGCCGCCTACTTTGATTTCAAATTACGTGAATTTTACGAATTAGCATGATAAATAATTTGCCACAACTGAACATGAACCGCAGATTGTTTCATTTAGTTTGTTTAACACGAAAGAAACTTGCTATAATTCTTGGTTAAAATATATCGACACTCGGGGCTCAAAATTGCGACCGATACGGTTGCCAATGCGACTATTTTAATAGAAATTCTGCTTTAGTCTGTTTGTTGACGGTGAATAATGGACATTTCCTCAGACATTGTGCCCTTCCAGAAAGTTGTATCGGAAGATCTTCGCTTCTAAAACATCCAAAATAAGAAAAGAAGTCAATCCATCCTCCTCATTTGCTGTAAAAGATTCTGTCACATTGTAAAACTCGCAAAAAGCTGACCGTGTTTGAATCGCCCCATAATGCTTTGCAGGCCCTGGAAGCACGTCATGTATGCCAATGGATTGTGTCTCTTGTTGCTTCCTTTGATAGTGGCCACAAAATCTTATATATTGTGTTTATTTAAACCTAGTGATCAGATTGTTTTGTTTTTCCTTTTGAATATATATTTACGTATTCAGTCCTTTTTTGGATTAAATTCCTAGAAATGATTTTTTAAAAACACTTTTGAACAAGGCCCTATTTGATTTTGCAATCTGGTGACTAAAAATTTGCATTTGGCGACTATTTTGTCTGCAAGATAATTAAAACTGTTGAATAAAAAGCTGGAAAATAAAGCATGTATAGTTCTGTCAAAAATGACCTAATCCTTGCCCCAGAAAGCAGGAAATGCACACTTGGAGGCTCGGATTTTAAAAGTTTCCTGGGGGAGCATGCCCCCGGACCCCCCTAGAGGGTTGTGCGGCACGAGCAACCCCTTCGCCGCCTACTTCTACATTTCTGCCGCCTACTTTGATTCTTATTGAAAACCCTGTAACTGTAATGTACATGTACTAGCCAATGTAATATAGATTACATATTGCACTATTATTAATATCTCGTTCAATAAAACATATAATACATACCTTGGGACTGACAAATGGGTTTTTTCCCACTCCATTTTCCCTTGGTGCACGCAATCTTTTTAGCTCCACTGAGTTTATAATGTGCATTACAATGAAAATAAATAACAGTTCCATCAGTAAATCGACCGTCTGCACTAGAAACATTTCTGTAACCATGCTTGGGAATTCCAGGATCAGGGCAGCCAGCTAAAAATAAAAATAATTTAATATTTAATTATGGTTACATGTACAGACAACACCCTTGGGACCAGAATAAGTATCCACTTCAAAGGAGAGGTGCCCACTTACATGAGTACATGGCCGGTCATATCAAAACAATTTTAATTCTTGCAATTGTCACCCAAGCTAGCATGGTGCTAAAATTAAAGACAAGTCACATACTCAAGTAAACTTATTTGATGAAAAAAACTCAATTGAAATGAGACTGCTATGAAAATTACAAGTTAAAAGTTCTACACCACTTAATTTTATGTCTTTTTTCCAATAGTTGTTTTGTCTTTTTTTCCGATAGTTGTTTTGTTTCCCAGATTTTGTCATGGTTTTGATTATTTGGTAACAGGACTTTGTGTTTGTAATCACACTCATGATTGAACAAATTCAACTTCTGATCTGCACAGTTGCCTGATTTTATTAATCGTTTAATGTATGATTAGTAATTAGTAATTGGACCTTGTGTCGTACAATTCAGGGACTTATCGGGCAAGTAATTTCAAATCAGCCGAGCGTACAGCATGAGGCTGATTTGAAATTACGAGCATTCATACTTACTTGCTGAATTGTACGACACCAGGTCCAATTACTAATTAATCATATCAAAAAAAATTGAGGTTAGGAAGTCTTTGAGTGAATGTGATTGATGTGCGAATGGTGTAGGTGTCAAATAACAGGTATCAAATTACAGGAAGTTGTAATTCGACAGCTGTAATTGGACACCCACTTGATCGCACCCCAATTACGCAACAAACAGGTGCACACAGAACCAATCAAAATCAAGTAGTATGTTATACATACTATTACAGACGAAATTGGACATCACTAAGTCCTATTATCATTATGAATCCCCAGGTGTCAATGGGGTAATTAATTTTGGCAATTTTACAAGGCATAAATTATCTGGCATTTATATTGTGGACAGCCTGTGGAGTTACATGAACATGTACACGTATATATTTTACAACTTGTATAAATCACTTATCAAAATAATTATATAAGGCAAACTCGACATTTCTTTATGAGAAATTATTTGCGAAAAAAAGATAAGTTACGTTAATGTGTGTTAATCTTTGCACCAAAAAATTGTACTTGCAGTCGGGATAATTTATACATGTCTATACCACATTCGATCTCATGCTTTAAATATGCCTAAATTTCGCTTGTAACGATCACAATATTATTCAGCGAACATTGACTAGCTTCTTTAAAAATTACTTTGACGAATATCTTTGACAGTACTAGTATAAACCTGCAACTTTAGTAGAGAAAACGAGATTGCGCCTGAAACAAACATCAACCTTTACTTCGACGAGAAATTACAAATTGAAAACTTCAATACCACAACACACTGAGTTTATAGTACGAAATCATGTAACACGTAAACGTACATTTTGGAAAGAAAGGCAACAAATAGTATGAACAAATAACTATTAATCAATTCGAAGGCAATGAACAAATTCACTTACCCGATGAGATGACGACCACACTCGTTATGATAAAAGTAAGCCTTATGAAAACCCAGAAAATCCGTCGTGCTTCTAGGTTGAAGAGATTCATCGCTAACATTGTACGTCGACGGCAATAAAATAACTCTCTGAGCTCTAACTGTTTTGTAGAAACGCTTGGATTCTCGAATACAAAACTGTTTGGGGCTTGAACTCCTTGACGACTTTACAAATATCGTCACTCGCAGAAAGTCACGTAGATTGGAATTTCTTCTCTAACCACAGCTAAATCCCCGCAAGATGGCGCAAACTGAACAATAAAAGAATCTAAGGTACTTTGGTCGTCGAAGTGTGCTGTAAAGAGTTCCTAGCATAGAAAATATAAGAGTGAATCCTCACTTTTTCTTTCGTTAGTGTTCCGCCTTCACCATTTCCGCCATCAAAGTGCTTGTCATTCTCGTTCCCAGAGTCCACCATGCCTCACCATGCCTTTTTTGAAGTTTGAGTAGTGGCCTGGGAACCTGGATTACAGCCGAGAAAAACTACGAACGAATTCCCGATTCGGCGGCAAATCCAATATGACGACTGATAGCCTTCTTTTTCGACGGGGTAATACATCGAGGGGACAAACCATGCGTCAAAGAAGAAAAAGAAGTATGCTCTACGTCCTCCTCTATGAGCATTTAGAGCTTCTTTGGAGAGGATATAGAATACAAACAGCGGCAACAAACATAACACATGGACTACGCATGGTTTGAAAAAAGAATCTAAAATTAACTTGACGTTTCGCATGCTACAGCACGCATTTTCAGAAGTGACGGTTAGGAAAAGCGAAAGGTTTAACGGTATTTTATAATAAGTCATGTTTATAGCGGAATGTTATAAACACTTGGGAAAAAAAAAAGAAGGAAAAACCAAAAGGAAAAAAAAGGAAATTTAGTTCCTGCATTAGGACTAGTCAGTGGCGGATCCAGGGCCCGGGGGACCGGGGCCCTTCCTTATTTTTTTCGGAAATAGCACATTTCCTTTAAAGTGCCGGAATTAACTTCGCAGAATTCAACATTCATAGTCAAGCGGGCTCCCTCCTTAGCTGAAGGTCTGGATCCGCCACTGAAATTTACTGTTACTGTTGCGCTTTGAAGTGCAGTAGCTCATCTGTTGAGCCAAAAAGTCTAACAGGAAGTGACGGAGGGCGCGCAGGTAGGTAAAATGTGTGCATTCAGAGAACGGCGCTGGAAAAAAATCTCGATTTTCGTCTAAGCGGCTCGCAAAGGATTGCCCAAATGCTCGCAAAGGATTGCCGAAACGCTCGCAAAGGATCAACGACACGCTCGCGCGCTCTCTTCATTTCAGTGTCAGTTCGCAGGGTCTCGAAAGATGCAAAGGTTTTTTTTTTTTTTTTTTTTTTTTTACCTTTGTTGTTATTTTTCTTTTTTGTCATAGAACGAGAACGTGTATGTCTTATCTACAAATTTGATCGCGATAAACGATGAGCAAGACGCAGTGCAAACTTTTAAACTGCGAACTGCTTGAGCAGGTAAAAGTCCACCGGTCGAGATTTGCAACACGACAAGCGGCATGAGAGATAAACAAAATGAAAGTTGTACCTGAGACTTGACAGGAATAAGAGAGCCGTTCAAAAGAGTTCTCGAGATAATTAAAACTCGCGGCACGCGTTTGCATTGAAAGAAGCGAGAAATGTGTCGGCATCCTTTCCGACTCAGCTCTCGAGTTTGTAATTCTTGCTTTAGCTCCAGGCCTAAATATATTGAACACAGTTGGGCTCAAATCGTAGTTTAAAACGTTTTGCTATAACCTAGGTTAATCCTCACCGAGATTACTCATAACAGCAAAACAGGCAAAATGATTTTTAAGCTGTTGTAGTCACTGTCTTGTTTACGTGATCATTAATCTTCCGAATTTTTGCAAAAATTTCGCTTTGTTAAGTTTCTTTCATCCTCGTCCCAGCTTGCGGAAGAGAAGGCCAAAAACCACATGATAGATTGTCAGCACAACACGAGAACAATTTAGAATACACGCGCCGCCATTATGGGTTTTCTTCGTAAACGTCTCCCCAAAAATAAAAGAGCCAAATAGAAGAGCCAAAATATCAAGCGAAAGCATTGGCAGTAGTATAAAAGGATACGCTTAAAAAACTGATTAACAGCAGGGGCAGTTGTAGTGTCAACTATTTCTAGTCTATAAAAGTGGCCAGAGCCCTTAGGAAACAAGTATCTCCAGATCATTTCTAAACGACTCTGCAAATGCTGGCTCCTGCAGATTGAGCAGAAAAAAACCCTTTGTATTATTCTGCCCGAAAAAAAGTCCATGAATCATTTCGAATGTCAGAAAGAAATATATTTCAAGATCTACCGGGAAATTTCGTTTAGACTGATCAGAGGAATCGAAAATAGTGGCTTGTTTACCTGTATGCGACTATGATGTGACGCATTGGTGGCCGTTCGGCACACTCGTCTGATCTCGTCTGGCACGAGCAGTAAAACAATGCACGCAGTGCGGAAAAATTGCAGTCGGCCGAAAAATATTGAGATAAAGTCAGAAAAACGTAAAATCAAACGTAGAAGCCAGTAGAGTAGTACAGAGGTATACATTTACTTCGATAATCATCAGTCCGTTAGAAGCCGAGTGGTTCATAGTGCCATCGGATTCCCATACAAAAACTGTAATGTCTAACTGCGTTGCCTACCCGTCAAAACCGTGATAAGGTCTATGTAAGTAAATAGGTAAGAAACTGTATTTTACCAGGGTAGTCCATTCATTGTCTCGTGTTACCATGGTAACACGAGAATTTGGTGTGGGTAGCTTTCGCCTAGGGTACTTCGTGTAAGATCTCACGTGTGGTTACGAAGCGACAAGTGAACAAGTTAAAACAATGGATATATATTTATGGTAAATTTGTGATACATTATATGTGTTTATTTTATACGCGGGTGACAAGGTATCAATGCCGGACATTATGTTTGGTCTTACACGGTTGTGGCAGCTTGGTTTTACTTTTACTTTGAAGAATGTGATTAACAGATATTATCGAAGTGAATTAAAAAACAGATGTAGTTTTGTCGCGTGCTGTTTGTTGACTGCGGGGGAAAGGTTCGATAATATTTCGTGTAACATAAGGTTTGTGATTGATCGAGTTTAAAGGAGTAAGAAACAATTTGCTAGAAATTTTTGTAATTTACAATGATATTAGTATATACTTTGGTGACGTGATTCTTGTAGTATGATTGTTGTAATACAGTGTTTCTATTTTTTCTACGAGTGCACTCGCACGATGATATTAGCGTTGATGTTATCTGTTATTATAAAATGTTCGAGTAATTGCGCGCGCTGTGATTGGTCAGTTCGAGTTCATTATAGCTCCATAAAGCACGCTGCTTACGTCACACGCGTACTTTATCGAGTTATAATGCACGCTAAAGAAATTTGAAAAACTCTTTTAAGTGTCATTGGTTGCCATAGCAACAGTTAAGCCAGTTAAAAACACCCTTAATTTTGCCTTTAAGTGCTTATAACTCAAAAACGAGCTCGGTGACCCCCATTTTTTATTATTGAATAATGATCGGCATGTTAAGATGCAACTTTTTGCAAAGTTAAAAAATTTTCTATCTAGCGGTTTCAGAGCCCCTTTAAATTTTCAGAAATTTAAGGTGGCTCTGAAACCGCTAGATAGAATTTTTTTTAACTTTGCAAAAAGTTACATCTTAACATGCCGATCATTATTCAATAATAAAAAATGGGGGTCACCGAACTCGTTTTTGATTTATAAGCACTTAAAGGCAAAATTAAGGGTGTTTTTAACAGGCTTAACTGTTGCTATGGCAACCAATAACGTCATGAAAATGGCTACAACTTGTTCAGCAATGATTGGACATTTGTTTGATATGATTATTGTAGCAGCAACTGATAACGATTTGTAGTGCTGACCCATCAAAGTTTAAGAACTGGAAAGTGGTGGAAACCATTGTGAGCCTCCTTAAAAGAGTTTTTTCAAATTTCTTTACTATGATCCAAAGTGTCACGCATCATTGACTGCTTATAATTCACGCTGCTTACGTAACGAGTTTGAGCGCGCGCTATTTCCTTAGCATTTTATAAAAGAAATAAAAAAACTTCATCCTCGTGCATTATTGAGTTATATAAACACTTGGGAATTTTTAAGAACACTCGAGAAGTGCGAGAAGCACTCGGTTGCGCCTCGTGCTTCTCTATGCACTTCTCTCGTGTTCTTAAAAATTCCCGCGTGCTTATATAACTCAACAATGCACTCGGATGCGTTTTTTATTTCTTTAATAAACGGTATGGAATGCAGAAGCGATGACATTTTTTTTGGACGAACTTGGAAAGGACAAGCAAATTCTAAGCCTTCCAACATACAACATAAATGCAACAGAAATAAGGCCCCTTCTAGCTGGCAAGTGAAACCCTACCCGGACAATGGACGCCTGACTCAGGAGCAGAGAAAGTTTAACTTAAAGTTCGGTGAGCTAGGATCTGTAGTGGAACGAACATTTGGCATGTTGAAAGCTCGTTGGAGAATTGCGTTGAAAAGTGTTGAAGAAAAAACGAGCACCCTAAAAAAGACAGTGATTGCTATGTGCGTTTTGCACAACATTTGAATGAAAGGGATGACCATGGCACGGATAACAACGATTCAGATGACAGTTCTGACGATGACAGCGATGGAAGAATTAGGTTGGGAGTACTTATTTTTAAGGCTTATTAAGTGAAGTACAGACACGCTTTATGTTTCTTAAAATAACATTCTAACCTTTGTGATAATACTGTTGCCAGCATGAAAAGCTTTTTTAGAAAGTATTTTTCGATTGCCCTCGATTTGAAATTGGAAACACGAGGCCTTACAGCATGGGAACTGAAAATCAATGAAAATTAATTATAATGCAACAAGAAACCGCGTAGAAAAAGAAGCAAAAATACACCAGGTTAGTTAGAAACGGCTAATATTATGTATGACCGAAAGAGAGAAATTATATTTGATGATATTTCTTAGGATTGACGAGCAGAAATGTCTATCTGAAACGCAAAGCAATTAACATCAATTTTATATTTTTTGACCCCGAAGATTGACCTGAGTCAAGAGGTACTAGATGTAGGTTCATATTTCTTGTTGTGAATTTCACGCTACAATATACCACAACTTTTATAGAGCGACAACAACAGCCCTTTTTAGTGGATGGATGAAGTTCTAAAGAGGACTGCATGTAACGTATTTAGGATGAAGAGTCTATTTGTTGTTAAAATTAGCTTTACACTTTTCAATTTTGCATATCTTTGAACTGCAGCCAGCAGCTATCAAGTAAAATACAGACAAGCTTTACGTTTTTAAAATAACATTCTAACCTTTAAATTGTACATGAGATTATCAATGAAAATTAATTGTAACTCAACAAGAAATGCGTAGAACAAGAACAAAATACACCAGGTTAGTTAGAAACGCATAATACAATGTGTAACCGAAAGAGAGAAATTATATTTGATGAGTTCTCTTAGCTTTGAAAAGCAGAAACGTCTATCAACAAGATGTCAGTAGATGGACCTGTAGATAGCCTGAAGTGTCAGCCGTCTTCTCTTCCTTACCCCTCAGAGGGAAGAGAACACGGTTGACATTTCAGACTAGACCTGTAGAGTTTTCGTTGTCGTTGTTGTGCATGTCACGCTACCGTATACTGCAACTTAGTGGATGAATTAATGAAGCTCTAAAATCTCTTTGGAGTGTCTTGTCTTGTAGTCTCTTGACGTGTAGATTTAATAAGTGTATTTATAGGATGTATCAGAATAACAGCTTTATTTTGCCTATTTAAAGAATAGCGTGCTTTGTTATCTACCATGTTATCCTCGTGTTATCTTCATTTCTGTTTACAACGCGTACAATAATGGTGCAGGTTTTAACAGGATATTTACTGTTCAGCTCTATTTATAGTGATTACAGTGGTGGAATATAGCAGATATAGTTTTCACGATCTTCGTAAAAATCAAACAATGTTCTAGTTTCCCGAAAACCTGGAAAAAAGAGTGACACAAGACAGCTCAAAGTGCCTTTGATTTATGCAAATGCCATCGATCTCGTGACAATCAGGCTTGATGCATATTGCTGACCATTTCGCTCATGCTATCGTAATTTGTGCATTACTTGCGTTTTGGTTATTTTCTTCTCTTCTGGCATTGTGTGTGCTGCATTTTTTGGCCAAAGGTAAGTTAACCATCAATCCACCATTATTGTTGTATTCTAATTGGATTGAATCGATATTGCTAACAGTTTGGGTTATATTTATAAAAGACTTCCTGTTGAAACTTGCCTACGTTTCGATTCTGTGTTGTCGACCTGTCTCTCATTTTGAATCAGTCATTTCGACTTAAGGCCCCCACTGTTTTCAACGATAGCGAAGCTTAGTAACATGAAATTTGTCACAGTTGTGGGTCGTGACGCCCGAGGGGTCGTGATTTTAGCCGGGAGCTTTTTCCGGAGGCTACCAAGACGAGTTACACTGAACAATAACATGGCTAGATAACAAAACTCTATTCAACTCAGTTTTACTAAAGGTCAAAATGATTTCCTCTAAAAATGAACAATACATGCAAGTTATCTACAGTAACCGCTCAAACATTTCAAATCGATTATGGACGGTAGTTGGTTCTGCTGCAATATTCCATTTTTATTGTTGTATTTTTTTCTGTTTACAGTTTGCTCCGCGTCTGTAAGTGTTAAGCCCTGGGACTCCAAGAAGCCAGCTATTTTACAGCAACAGCCTCCGCGGACAAGAGGTATGTACAAATTTTATTTTGAACGGACTTAGGATAATGAAAGTAGCTGGGATTCGGGGATTACGATTGTTTACACTTTCAATCATATTTTCATTACAAAATCCAAATGCGCTCGATCTCTTGATAATTACTGCCCTTATTTATACTAAACGACCATCCCGCTCATGCTATCGTAGCTTGTACGCTAAATCTTCGGTTCTTTTCGATTCTTTGTATCCTGTGTGCCGCTATTGTTCGCCGAAGGTAAGTACAACCTCTTAAAACTTTACAGTATTGCGCCTATGTACAGCCGTTCGTTCTCTGATCGACAATCTTCTCTTCGATCGGATAGCTTTCAAAATCAAAGGGCCCTATGTGCCTACGACTGTTTTTTTTTTTTTTCTAGGTTCATAAAATTATCGTTTATTTACGTGTATGTACTTCGTAAAATTTGAAAATATACACTCTTTTTTTATAAGAACCATTTTAATAACAACGTTGAGGCTGAGATTTGCCCCAAAATTTAAGAAAATGTATGGGCTAAAATAAGAACATCCTAAGACTCAGCCAAATTTTGCACGTTCTTATAATAATAACCCGCATGCAATGGATGATTTTAAATTTTTTGTGAAAATTTGCATGAGTGAGTGAGTAAAAGTAATACAATAAATACAACAGGCAAGTCACGCTCATATCTTTTGACTTTTAACAGCTCATAGTGTGTGAAAAATATCTAGCCATGGAATATGCCAGCAACCCTTCTGTAGTTAAAGCAGACCCTTATATTAAGGCTGAGCCCTCAGTAACAGATTGAACAAAGTAATGGCATTGTGATATTCTGTAAGACTTTCTTTGGTGTAAAAATATAAACAAAGTTAATAGAGAGAAATGGTTATGAAACCTGGCAAAGTTCTTTGTTGTATGTTTTTGTTCGCTATTTTGGGGGTTAAAAGACTGTTAAAAGCTACACCGAAAGGAAGAAAGATATTGATCTTCGCTGATAATTCAGATTATGCATATGTCGGTGGTGTGAGTTTATTACGAACATTGGACGAAACTACTGTTTTCATTGCTTCGTCTCCGATGTTATTTGACTGCTTTGAAAGCTTTGCCCTGCAGAATTTACAAGCCTTCTCAAAATATGAGGTAACAAACGTAAATGTACAGATTTTGTTATGAGAATCTGTTTATACTTCATTTATGAGCGAATTCGATGTTGTGTCGGTTTTCAGATCTTCCCGTCAATTATAACAGTAAACCGCTTAAATTTCGTTAAAACGGCTGCTTTCAAACCTCTTAGCTTTAATCACGTTTGTACACTTTTCTCCATTTAATGTTTCGTTTCAAATATTGTGTTTTTTTAGTTAGTGGAGTTAACTGTGAGGTTCATCGTTGGATTTTGAAAAGAATATTCAATTATCGAGCTACAAAAACATGATTTCGCACGCTGCAATTTACAGAAAAATCCCACAAACAAATCAAAGCAAAAAACGAGTAAAACCTTCGGCAACGATACTTCACACCAACGATTAAACGATTTATCTTCCAACTGCTCTTAATTTCACTCGCTTGCATTTTTGTCATTTTGGTGAGTGTGTTAAAATCTCGTACGCGTGATAAATTTTTAGATTCGTAAACGAGTATTTACGCCGGTTTTTATATTGCGAGTTGCCTGTGCTTGGGTGAGTGAGTTCAGACTTTTCCTAACGCACATTTGCCTGTTAGAAACGAAAGAAATTCATTCACTTCTCTGCATAAAATTCACTTGGGTATTTAGCAATGTGTACGATAAAACATGCAGCGTAGTAATCATGCAACCAAACCAAGATGGTTCAAAACTACATTGTAAGCTTATTAGACAGCGAGCACCACTTCCTAAATCACAAACTGTCACAATTCGTACACAAAAAAACTGCTTAAAAATGACTTAAACCGGCTCCCAATGAATTTGCTGAGTTAGTTTTGCCGCTGTGATTTTCTTTGTTTTGGCGTGAGTTCGTTTTGTTTAGCCGCGAGTTCACTTTGTTCAGTGCCTTGAGTTGATCTTTTTGCCTTGACTGTTTTGAAGTAAATCAAAACAAATTTCTTCGCCTTCATCAAGGTCCTTTTTACATTGAATTACCCTTAGAGTTATGAAAAGTCTTTACACTAAAATTTGATGTGTGCGCCTACGTGTGTACGTGCATGACGAACCCAATAAAGTGCAGCGACATGCACCTATATGGGCAACCGTATACGCTTAGAAATAGTGTGGCTACTTATTAATTGGGAAACAGTGCGAACTCAAGCAAAAAATAATAAATAGGAGCTCCGCTTTTAGGCCTGCCTAAATCTATATATTACATGTTGCAGTGCAAAACTGTTTGCAATAATTATGTGAAAGTCATAATCAAAGCTGCTACTAAAATAAATTGACAGAAGCAGAAGGAATCTCAGATATAGTAGAAGGTCTTTTCTTGCTAAATTATTAAATTACAAGAACAAAGTGAATGGTATGTTATTAGCCCACAAACATTATTTCCAAACCGTAAATATCGCCTCGGCGATAGTCACTCTGCCATGTAAACAGTTTTAGGCGAATCCAAAGATTAATAATTTCCACATCAAATTAGCACGGAAAAATATAAAATCGTAAAATTTCATTTGAGTGACGAACGCCTCAGTGGCGTGATATAAGCTGTTTGCCACGAGCGGTCATTTAATACTCAACAGTAATTCAACAGTGTGAACCAGAATCTCACACGATTTGAGTTATCATGGCTTTCAAACGAACTGCAATTGAATTTGACAACTTCGTTCGATGCCAACTTACTTGCTAACTTTTTCTTCAACGTTTTAAATTGAGAAAGCGTCTTTGGTCTGCTGAGGCTCGAGATGATCACTTATGTGTTGGTTGTGAACATTTAACATCATTTAGACTCGGGGACATTCACTTGTGATTTGCGTTCGATGCATACCGCAGAAATTCAACCGCTGGCGATCCAATTCGCTAGGACAGTAAGCTCGGTTGCCCGTTGTTTTAATAACAGAGCACTGATCAGAAAAAATGCATGGTTGCCTGATTGATTGAACATGTTCAGTTTAAGGCTGCATTTTTAAACTACTAAAGAAATAAAAAATGCATCCGAGTGCATTGTTGAGTTATATAATACGCGGGGATTTTTAAGAACACGAGAGAAGTGCATAGAGAAGCACGAGGCGCAGTGTTCTTAAAAATTCCCAAGTGCTTATATTACTCAACAATGCACGAGGATGAAGTTTTTTTATTTCTTTTATAAAATGCTAAGGAAATAGCCCGCGCTCAAACTCATTACGTAAGCAGCCTTCATTATAACTCGATAAGGCACGCGCGTGACGTAAGCAGCGTGCTTTATGGAGCTATCATGAACTCGAACTGACAAATCACAGCGCGCGCAATCACTCGAACATATAATAATAATAATAATAATAATAATAATAATAATAATAATAATAATAATAATTATTATTATTATTATTATTATTATTATTATTATTATTATTATTAACAATAACGATGATATGTTGATGATGATCGTTTCCCAAAATTCTTGTTCCTTTCTTTAAAACGTTAAAAACATTTGAATTTCCACATTAATTTTCGCATGGCCGATGATTTTTTACAATTTCAAGGTGGTGCATTGCTAGAAATAACGTTTTCTTGTTGTCTCAGCGCGATAACATTGGATATTACACTGAAGTCTAAATCAGTTCGGGGGATATCCATTTCTGGATATATGATGACGTCACTAAAAATGGCGTCTTGGACCTCAGTGGGAAAATCAGCATTCGCATCACTTTTTCGCCCCTATTGTTTTAGTCCCTTTTTTCTATCCCATGAGACCAAGCGTGATTGCTAAAGGACCATCACAGGAACTCGTGAATGTGCGACAAGATGGCTTCCTTCTCTGCATCGCCGAGAAAAATGTGACGAAAGTGAAGTCAACGGTTGTGTTTTGGATGCGTTCCGAGTGGAGTTGTCTTTGATTTCTTGCAAATTTCAGGTTTGTAATAATTTTTTTGGTTTTCGAAAAAATTACTTTTAAAAACTAGAGTAAATTTGCTTGTTGTTTATTCAAACAAAATGCATATGCACGATACTTTAGTTCATATTGCTGGCTTGCAACTGACGTCACGGCAGCCATGCTGGGGGACAACAACAAAGCGTTTTCCTCCGCTGGGAACTAAACTTTTTTATCATGCAAATTCTGCGAAAAATTTTTTTATTGTTTTGACCACCAACATGGCCGCCTTGTCACGTGGTTGCAAGCGATCAATGCACGGCCTTTGAAAATGTGTCACGGTGTAATTTCGGCACCATTACTTGCTCACTGTGCGAGCTTTTTGTTTATCCTTGGTTTGCATCTCTGAATTTTCTTGTAGACCCGATTTCAAGTTGTGTATATATTTGTTGTTTCTTAACAGGCAATGAAAAATCACCTTGATTTTGTAAGATTATCAGTGTTGGAAAAGTCTCGAAACGAATCGTTGAAATATCTGTTGGAAGGCAGTATCAATTAACGAAGGTTCTCTGCGAAAAGCGTCAGGTTAACCTGGTCAACATAACAGCTGGCATGAGAATAAGGGTAAGTAAATTAAGTTTTTTAGGACCTAGATACAACAATACTTGTCCAGAAAATTAAAAAAAATTACCGATTGATCTTCTTCTTCAAAAGCACAGGCACAAATAAAACTTGTTTGGTCAATCGGGCTGCAATTTTGCCTGTGTTTAATGGGTCTTCACATTCTGGTCAGACTGCAGCATACTGTGGTCCCCTGTTCTATGAGTCAAATGAGTCAATGACTCAAAGTGATTTTCACACAGAGAAGGTTATTATCTCTCGAGCCACAGTTTGCCTGTATACAAATTAGAAGCACTCCACTTTTGTTGTGGCTAGTTCCAGTCCAATTTGCTTGTGTTAATTCTACTCCAGTTTGCTTTTGGTTAGTTCCACTCTGGTTTGTTTGGGTTTAGTTCCACTCTGTTTTGGTTGCAGGTAGCTTTTACTTGTTAGCAATGGCTGCACTATTTTCAAATTAATAACTGCGCATAAAAATTTAACATTTGAATCATAGACTCATGACTCATTGACTCATTCGACCTGCATAAACTTTGATCTCATTTCTAGTATTTTTGTATGATTTCCTTAATTGCTTATGGATAATTATCTTGCTTGGTTACTTGAGGGTGACTGAAACCTCTGTCATTTGTAAATAAGAATTTCAAACTCCCTCCCTCCCCCCTGCACCTCGTGGGTCTTGGCAAAGTGAGAGTCAGCGAGTCATGCGAGTCATTACGGTTAGCCCAAATAACACATCCGTTAGCCTGAATAGCACTCCTGTTAGCCTACAGTTAGCTTCAGTAGCTTCCGGCTAGCTTTGATATTGGGATGAGGGATTTCTTGCTCGCCGGGCTCACATGGCTCACAAGTCATGCAAGCCATTCTGGTTAGCCAAACTGGTTAACCTAAAAAGAACTCGGTTAGCCTTAATAGCACTCCAGTTAGCCTACAATTAGTTTAGTAGCTTGTGGTTAGCCTTTTTATTGGGATAAGGGATTTCTGGCTTGCATGGCTCACTGGCTCACATATTGTACAAACTCGCACCTCCCTTGTTTCCCCGAGCCTCTATGATATATGACCAGTAATAACCTTATATCCAGAGCTTCTGTTTATGCTGTTCCCTCCTAAATTTAACTACCAAGCTATCAACCATAATTAGGGTATGGGGAGGATCTGGGCTGGGCTAGTATATGTACTACTTCGAAAAATGGATTTTTCTGCTATCTTCCATGGTGTGCCAATAAACCTTTTTCACCAAGTTTTACTATTTGTAGTTCACATTGTAAAGTATTATGTAGTAGTGAAAGCTTAGTTCAACAAATGCAGCTATAGCTTTTCAATTCAGACCTTTAAGCATCATATCCTGAAATTTTAGTAGGGTAGCATATATCTATTTACTATTTGGGAGACTTGGTCCAGCAGAAATCCACAGACTTGACAGTATGGAAATGCTCACAGAATCAATATCAATACCCAGTGATGGATAATATTTGCTAAAGGAAAGGAATAATTATATTAGTTAAGGTGCTCTCACTGCCTTAGTAATACAATTTGCTAATTAATATTTTTTTTTCTTGCAGGTTATAGCAAGAAAGCTATAGAGAAGAGGAAAAGGAAGTTATGGAATGATTAGAAGGACATAATAAAATTGCTTTTGAATGAGTGTGTTGTTGAATGCTTTAGACAAGTTACCATAAATGTTAGTTTCATCCCATCTTGCACACAAAATACACACACTGCAAAATTTTGATTGTAAACAGAAAAGGGATTGCAGTGTCTGAGGCAACAGGAAAGAATGGTACCTGAAATTGGGTAGTTGAAAGATTTTTGGGGACTAAAAGCTGTAGTGGCAGAAAATTCTTGGGACTGAATAATACTTAAAATTTACTTTACTGCCTGAATTTTTCCCAATATGCAAGAGAATTTATATATACAATCAGGGTAATCCTTACAAAAATATTACAACTTTTCCATAAGCATACCTGGAACATTTTCAGAGACTAAATATCATGATTTTTTAATCATCGAAAGCATTGCATGCGACACGTGGGAACGATAGAATAAACTTCCCATATTAAAACAATGCTAATCTGTGCCAAATTCTATAATTATAACAAAGAGTTGAGTTTGAGTTCGTTCCCTCAGTACACGATAAAACAGGAGAAGATTCAAAACTGCTCGGAAACGAAAATTTGCAATACTTCAACTGTCAAGTAATATTATAGCCCGATGAAAGAGTTATTATAGTTAAATGTAATAGAGTTCTTCATGTTGCAACAGCAAACAGCCACACTCTAAACTCATTTTTAGCCGAAGTATCTTTCCTGATGGCATGCATATCGGCTATAAGCGAACGGTCATGATGCTTCAGCTGTCTTAGCCTTGAGAACGGGACATCGTGGAAAATAATCGTTAATATTGCTACCCTTGCATCAGGAGCGCGGTCAAAAGCGCGGTAAGCCTGGCAAAGCCCGGCCTGACCGGTCTTTCCGGGCTTTTTGCCACGCTTGCCACAAAAGCGTGGCCTGGAAAAGCATGGTAACCGCGGCCAAGGCCGGGCTTTTGCGGCTTCCTTGTCCGCAAAAGCCTGGCTTTCGTGGCTACACCCCTCTATACCAGGATTGCCAAGAAACCGCGGCCTGGAAAAGCACAGTAAGCGCGGCCAAGCCTGGTCTTTCTTGGCCACAAACGTGTGGCTTTTGTGGTCTTGAAAGTCTTATGCCTATTTTTTCCTTGGCTTTCCTGCCATGGAAAACTTGATCACAAAACCCCAGTACTCTGGGTCACGAAGAGCAAGCAAGAAATGCAGTTTATCTTATTTAATACAAAATCAACAAGTTAGCTGATTTATCTGCTTTATCCTTTTAACATTATTTTCAGACCTTGAAAGTAATGTCAGAAAAATGACAGACATAAATTTGCATATTGCCAAAATAGGTCTTAATTTATTGCTCAATAAAATTGTTAAATGGAAGTAGACTGTCACATCAATAATGCCATGTAAAAGCAAAGAACATGTCCAGTTTTTTTTTCACAAAAGTAATAAATTTAAAGTTATTATGAAAAATGGTTCTCTTGTCAGTGGCAACTGAAGAAAGACTTATGTTAACTTTTAGAGCTGCTAAAACCAGCTGGGATTGTTTGAGTCTGCTAAGTGTTTACTTAGCTTCATCTCTGTAAATGCGCTCTTATCCTGCATGGTCAATGCTTGTATTTTCAGTTCACATTCTGGAATAACTGACTTAATTTCCAATTTATATATTTGCATCACCATTATCCTGTTGAAAGATACAAATGTACATGTCAATTGTGTCCAAAAAACAACATTATAATGTATGTCATCATCAGGGCTGTAAAGATTTTTTTTTTACTTCAAAGGACATATCTCCTGCTAAGACACCATCTTGGTTGGACAAAACAAAATTGTGGTTGGACAGATCATTGCCATAAAATGATTTAAAATCCAAAAATTGTCCACACTTCATGTCTGACCACACTTGGGATTTCATTGGACATTAACAAATTTTGGTTGGCCAAAGTGAACGACTATGAACGACTGCTATTTGCAGCTTTGCATAATGGTGTATATTCTAGAGACAGTTGAATCCCGATAACTGAAACTTTCAAGGGAAATCAAAAATGGGTTGCATTATTGGAGGTTTGAGTCAGCAAGAGTAAAATTAGTAAGAAAATGACCTGAAGGGGAATCAAAAAAGGTTTGAGTTAGCAGGAGGGGCGAGTTGTTGAGGGTTGGAGTTAACAGGATTCAAATGTACTGTTAAAATGCAATGATAAATTTTGACTATTAGGCTAACATTTTATGTTGTAATTATACATGTAAATTACCACAGATCATTTCTAATCTGAGGGATGTGCAGCATAATAGGAACTTTGTGATCTACTTGGTTTGTTAACATACATTTTTGGTACACACCTGTAAAAACTATTCTCTCTCTACAATGTTTGGTGCTCTGACAAAACATGTGCACTTTTTATTTCCAGTCAAGTAGAAAACTTTCTCCTGGATGTTTGCTACATTGGTCACCATAACTAAATTCCTTTAAAAGTAAAATAATACTCAATTATGTCAGATGCAATGATGAATAAAATCAGAATAAATGTAAAACATTTTGTACTCGGTGGTGTAGTGTTGTACCCTAGCTACTAGTGTACTTAAACTTCATTTTACAGATCGCTTGTTTAGTGTAGTGGCAGTTCTAACATAACATTTCACATGCACATTTTGCAGGATTTCAGTCTCGCTACTTATTCTACCAATTCCCTAAATGCGATAAAAAATTCTGCTTTCTGGAAATATTCCGAGGAATTCTTAGGATTTCTAGAAACCTCAAACACTAAAAGTAAAAAATGAGCATTATTCCGCAACAAAAGCATGTTTGCTTTGAAGATTACTAGCTGGATAACAAATTAAAGAATGTTATACCGAAGAGTCCATTTTCCATTCTCACCTGCAGTATCGTATGCACCGTAAATGAAGTAAGACTTTCAACCCTTCTTACTCTCCAAAACCTTGGAAGATAAACTGACCACCTGATATGTGTTTCATTCTCACCATTTATGTCTTTATAACCTCGACAATTTCACCAGAATGTGATCGCAAAGAACAGAAACCTTCCCTCTTGTTCTTGCTTGATTCTGATCGATCACTTTGCGACCGTGCCTCCATGATTATTGAGACCGCAGTTAAACTCTCCAGCGGAATTCCGTTGAGAAACCAATCATGTTACGCAAGTCATCCCACGTGACTATTGCCATGTTGTGTCGTTATTCATTCTCTTTTTGGCGCCGTTGTTTTGAATTCTGCTGCTGTTGATTGCACCAGTGTTGATCGCTCGTGAGAATGTTTTGTATTCTAAACGATTCTAAACTGTCACAGTCAGTGTTTCGCCTACAGTAATTATAGAGAACAGATTGTGCTTTGATAAAGACGAATAGTGTACAAAAGTTTGTGATTCTTGGAGCTGATCAAACAACACCATGACAGTCGAGGCCAGTCGTTAGCGGTGAGTACAACTTAAAGCTTATAATTATTTCTCAAATAAAACCAGCGGGACTTTCATGGATCTGGAGACTTGGCTTTCAAAGAAGCATAACTCTCTTTGTTTGCACGAATTGCATTTTAACGTTGGATGTGTTTTGCAACATTCTTAACGGAATTACATGTATGTCACCAAATTCGACTGTGTGTGTGATGTCAATTACAACAGTTTCGTTCTTTTTCGTTGAGGAGTAATTGATATAACCGAATTCAAATTGACTCCAAGCAGCTAACAGGCTTCATCAGGGTGTAAATTATTGGACTGTTGTGTAATGTGGATTTTTTAGTGTAAATTTCCCAGAGCAGACTTGCATGTATTCCTTTAAGGGAAGTGGGCTAAATTACAGAATACAGGGCCCCTTACATGTATTTGCATGTCATTCACATTGAATAAGAATACTAAGCATCTATTGTGTTATGCCTCGTTCTATAAAGAGTTCCGACACATGTAAATGAGGTGGACCAAAGTGGCCCTGAATTCTGTAGTTGCTCCGGGAAGTGTTATCCGACATTTTCTTTTTGCCACTGATATCTTGCAATTTGCAAGCTGACTGTTAACTGTTCATATGACAGTACAATTGTAGGTTTCAAATACTATTCAAAACTAATGTCTTACTAGTCAAACTTGAAAGTTGACCAGGCTAGTGTAGTTATTTCCTTTAATCTACTAAATAACTCTATTCTCTATAATTTTTTAACTGATGTAAAAATTTGATTTTTTTTCAGATACATCAGAGTGATGAAAGATTATTCAGATTCTGGCAGACTTTCTAAAAAAAATAGGAGAAAGAAAACGGAAAACCATTCAGAGGAGGATAAGTAGATGCAGTGACAGTGATAGAAAATTAATGAATATAAAAATGACATTCCTGTCAATAATGACAGCAGAAGTTTTCAGTTTTCAAAGCTTATTTTGCCTTACAGTTTTTATAGGAAAAAAGTTTCATGTTGCACTCAACGGAGAAGTGCAGTTGCTTCATTGTGATTATTTAAGTTCTGCAATTTAAGAACTGTTTTGACACATCGATCCATTTGTGATTTTCAATCCTTTGTATTAGAGGTTAAGATAGAAATTATCACATCTGAGTAATCAAGTGATGCATATATTAAAAAATTCAAAGTGAGTGAGTCTCATATTAAATTTGTTTAATGTCCTTCTTAAAAGGGGCCTGAAATGAGGGACAAAATATGTATAATTAATGGTACTAGCCGCACTTACCAAGCTTCCTTGGCCAGTCAATATAAATGTTAAGAGCTCTCAAGTAGCATTTTGTCCATTAATTGAGATCTCAATTAATGGACAAAGTGCCACATGACTGGTTTAATTTGTTTAATGTCCTCCTAAAGGGGCTTTCGAGGGGTAAAATAATTGTATAACATGGTAGCCACGCTTACCAAGCTACCTCGGCCAGTCAAAAATTATTCCTGCTCGATTTTGTCAAAATGGCCCCATGACCGCGGAAACCGCGGATTTGTTCATCAATGGGGCAGCGCTAACCTGGCCTTCCTAAGGCCTGTCATCTTATTGGCCGCGCTGGCCGCATGACCGCGGATTCCGCGGTTTTTTTATCCCTTGGCCAGCGCGGCCTCTGGCCGAGCTCACCACGGCTTTTTGGCCGAGCTTTGGCCGTGGTTTTCCGCGGTCTGACCACACTCCTGGTGCAAGGGTAAGTACAGTGCGGTGGAATCCCGATTTATCGAACGGAGGAAACGAAAATTGATTTGAGAAAGCGCGGAAATAATTGAAGCGTTCAAATGAGTGAAAAAAAAAACAACAACAAAGCAGCTTGTTATACTCTTACTTCTCTCAGACTCGAGGGCCGACGACATATTTATTTTTGCTCACCGCTCTATACTGGAGCTTAGTCCTTCCGCAGTCTAAGCAATGTTTTGGTTTTGTGTGAGCCAATCAGATTACAGGAAATCGTATATCCAGAAATGGATATCCCCCGAACTGTAAATTGCGTTCCTTTCAAATAGGAACAGGTATCGATAGGTCCGTTTGTTCCTGTTAAAGAAATACGGTTACAAGAGAAACAAATCTTAGGATATATACGAACAGCATGACTAATTTCAGTTCAATGCCATTCCATACGATACATCTGTAACTGTTGGTCCCGTTGTTTCCGTTATATCCGCTAAAATGAAAAAGAAATGTGGCAGAGAAATTGGAAACAAAACGGGGATGGCGAAGATAACCCCGTTGGCAGAACGTACGGTAAATGAAAACTTCATAAAGGAATATTAAATTTGACAGGACAGCATAACTGCAAGTGCTGTTCCCGTTATATCCGTAACATCCGTTACACTTAGGAAATGTCTTTACTCCGTAGTAAAGAGATCTAAAAAGGAACGGAGATGGCGGAAACAACGGAGACAGTACTTAGGGTATATATATATATATATATATATATATATATATATATATATATATATATATATATATATATATATATATATATATATATATATATATATATATACCCTAAGTACTGTATATATATATATATATATATATATATATATATATATATATATATATATATATATATATATATATATATATATATATATATATATATATATATATATAAGTACTGTCTCCGTTGTTTCCGCCATCTCCGTTCCTTTTTAGACCTCTTTACTACGGAGTAAAGACACTTCCTAAGTCCAGCGGATATTACGGATACAACGGGAACAGCAATTGCAGTTATGACGTCCTGTCAATCTGTAAGTACTGTCTCCGTTGTCTCCGCCATCTCCGTTCCTTTTTATATCTCTTTACAACGGAGTAAAGACATTTCCCATGAGTGGCGGATAACGGGAACAGCACTTGCAGTTATGCTGTCCTGCCAAATTTGATATTCCTTAATGCAGTTCTCATTTACTGTAAGTTCTGTCTCCGTTGTCTTCGCAATCCTTGTGTTGTTTCAGATTTCTTTACTATAGAGAACATAAATGAATAGTACACATTTGCTGAGTACAACAGCTGTGATGGATATAGTGGTTATTTGTACAGCGAACTGGCATTCTTGCAAGCGTTCGTGTTTTATGAATACTCTAAAAGGAATGTTTTTTTTTAATCAACCAGAAGAAATAACACTAAATAACACCAGTTCCTGTTGATGGGAAAATGATTCTTTTAAACAATACCCGGCATTGATAACTGTTGATTGCGCTAACTAAACAAAAAGTGCTTGGACTTGGCCAAGCTCGATTAAACAAACGACATTAACACACTGAAAATCATAACAGTCGTTCTCTTGTACTAGTTGAATAAGAATTGCGTAATTCTTTGCACATCGAATCGGCATTCTTTCAACCATTTTTATGACAGACTAGAAAGAGTGTGATTTATTATTTAATCAAGCAGAAAGAAAATACCAAAGGTAAAGCTGTTGTTTTATTTTAGTCCTCTTCCTGTGACAATCTTTCTTTAAACAATACTCGGTATCGACAACTGTTGATTGCGCTAACTAACAAAAGGAGGGCTTTGGCTTGCCCATGCAAACTTGATAGAACAATATTGACTTTTAAAATGGTAGTTCTTTTGTACTAGTGGAATGAAATTACGTAAGTTTTTGCACATCGAGCCGGCATTCTCGCAAACGTTCCTTTTTATGACAATAGTGTTCTGATGAAATTTCTATTCCGCGAGATGGCAAACAAATGATCCTGTCAGAATATAAATGAGCAAGCTACCAGGTAACTATAAAAGTAGACTGAAAAACGACGCTCTTAGAACTTCACACAGCCACAGTCATGGCGACAGCTCCGGCGCGGCAACTAAACAGTAAGGTCTTTTGATTTTGAAGCAAGAAATTGTCAAGGCTGCTCTCATTTTCTTTACGAGGAAGAATTCGTGAAACTCAAGTTACACTTAGCCTCCCAGCATAGAACGGACAAACCTAGAATGAAAACATACAAAGACTCTTACGTTTAAACTGTTTAGCTCTGGAAAGCATCTTCTGTGATACACGAACCATGAAGCTCTGTTTTAAAAATGTGATTGTATCGATTAAGATCATATCAGTTATTGATTTTTTTTTATAACTTGCTTGTGTAAACCTCAGAGAATCCGAAGTGCCCTGGTCAGCAAGGTATTACCAGCAGTGCAAAGATCCTGTTCGTTGCTATCTGCTAAAGTTTCGTATGGCACAAATGAGCAACACAGAAACGTTGAAGAATTGTGGAGAAACATTTGCCAAAAGCGCGATGAGTGCGACGAGGCGATAAAAACAAATGTGAGTGGAGTGGCGTTTTTTTTCTCCTCTGTCGCGGTCTTGGAGCGGAGAATTAAATCCAAGAAAAGAAAGGAAAACAGCGAAGACGAAGAGGATGAAGAGAACGAAAGATCAGAGAAAACGTACTGGCCAGCTATCACCTACTGGATAGCGGTGCAGTCGCCCAATGGCATGCGCGTTTCAACCGTACCACTGCATGCTGCACTGCTACATACGGGCATGGAAGTTACGGCCAACGCTATGCCGGAGTGTAAAAGAGGCAACGAGGAGAAATCAGCCGCACCGTTATGTAACACCTTGAAAGATCACAACAACCAATTTTTACAGAACAAAGTAGACATATCATTTTCTAATGGTATGGAAATATTACGGTATCAACTGCTGGACGAGCCCATGTCATCTCTGCACGGAAGCGAACGTGTCGTCCGAATGCAAGTTTACTAATTAATATAAGCAGCTACGCATCAACCACGATTTAATTGAAGTTAAAGAAGGGTGGTGCTTCTCAGTTAGTCAGCAAAAGTTCGTCTTAAATCCGATTGGAGACACAAACATCGGGAAAGAATCTCCCAGGGTATTTATTGAAGGAGTGGCGAATGGCCTTTCAAAAATGTCGAGTCTAGGCAAATTTACGCCGAGTCTCGGAATCTCGGCGCTTAAAAATAGCGTCTCGGAATCTCGGATTTCTGGAAAGATGACGGTCTCGGAGTCTCGGATTTTGAAAATTTGGATCTCAAAGTCTCGGATTTTGAAAATTTGGATCTCAAAATCTCGCCAATGGGAATTCAATTTTTTTTTTCCCGCAAGCTTATCCGAAACGAGAAATTAAGAAATTTACCCCTGCCGGAATCTGCATCAGTTTACAATTGTTATGTAAAATATATATAGGAAACCGTAATGTCCACTTTATAGAGGAAATCGTGTCATGATAATAGTACATGGGTACCCAACGACAATCGTTTCGGAATTGAACTGTTTCTCGTATTTTCTGATCAAGTGCATCTCGGGCTCGGATTTTTGTAGCGCTAAGTCTCGGGCTCGGATTTTACAAACAAATTCAAGTCTCGGGCTCGGATTTTTAAACTAGGGTCTCGGCGTCTCGGCAATGCTCGGATTTTACCATTCGCCACCCCTTATTGACTACGAACACACGAAAGTACCGCAACCAGGATACTTCAAGGAGATCTTGGAGAACAGCCTCAACCAGACAGAAATTGAGCACTTTTGCGAATATTTCGTCAGGCTTCTCAATTGCGGCATTAAACAACATAAGGAAAAAGTGTTGTGTTTGATAGGGGAACCAAACAGCGGAAAGACCAGCCTGTTCACCCCAATTAGTCGCTAAGTCTTGATTGAACCAATAAGTTGTAACGTAATAGTCCGCACCGTACTAAATTTTGAGAGGGCGTGAACGCCATTTAGCGCGACAACAGTCTATAGAGCAGTGGTCATGTCTTTCGACCAGGTTAACTTAATACGTTTTGTGCAAACGTCTCGTTTCGAGTGTCATAACATAGCATTTGTTTCTAGCGATTGAAGAGTTTGCATCGTTTTAGATCGCCTTAAAGATCGAAGTAAATTAAGTATTTATCTTGTAATCATAGCAACAAGAACCGTGCTTACTTAGTTTGAATGCTTATACAAGGGAAGGAAACTAGTTATTAAATGACATTGTTTAATGAAGAATGTTGCAAGTATTACGCGATAAAGTCGATTCATCTGTGACGTGATTTAGAGGGCGATCCAAATCTTCTTGCTGCCCGGCTCAGCAGAGAGTTGGCTGTTCTGCCCTTTTGAAAATGAAATTCGGGGTCTCTTAGAATCGCTTCCCAGTGCCCGAAGCCGTGCCTCTTAAGTCCAGCTTTAAGGTATTTGTCTTCTTCGGGAGTGAACATCAAATTTTTTCTTCTCGCAACAATCTCTGTCTGCCTGAAAGCAACTTCTCGCCTAAGTCGCGGCACGCCTTCTAGACGCTCGGGTTGTGTTTCCGTGCTCATTTCGACCTCGTCGGTGTCACTATTGTCGGCATTTTGATCTGGCGAAGAGGTTGACTTGTCTGAAAGCCTTAAGCGCACTTCCATTTCTAGTTCTGTTCCTCTGTCACCGTGCAATTCTTCCAAACATTTGTGCGCTTTACTAGCGACCTCACGTGATCTTTGTTTTTGATAGTGAACCCTTGCCACGACAGAGCTATGTTTCTGATCCTCGGAGATTGTGCTTTGCACGCTGCTACTAAGTTGCTTGCAGCTCGCGGTCTCGACTATTTGTCGATACCGTGTCGGATTGACGTACTTGCCCGTTGCATCGAAGACCAGTTTACTCATCAGTTCTCCTAGCTTGTTGTGTTGTCCTCCATTTCTCGTTACTAAAACATAATCACAGTTCGGCTTGAGCAGAGGGCGAACGTGATTGATGTAGCCATCTAACACTTGCATGCTAGTTTCGGTCAAGTAAAGAGAATCAAAGCCATATTTGCCTGCTGTTTTGAACATTTTCTGATCAATAAATCCACCGTTACTTTTAGCTTTGTTCACCATTTCAACAGTTAAATACTGATATGTCATTGGGCGCGAACCTTTAACCTTGATAAACAAATATACGGCGAGAAATTTGGTAGCAAAAGATAAATCAAATGGCGATATCGAACCTGGATTATCCTTGCATGACTTCCGAACGCTTTCGTATCGCGGCAAGTATCGCCCCACGACTTCCAAGAGCTCTTCGAGCGTGGCCCAGTGTCCCTTGGCTTCTAAGGCGTCGATATCGAATTCGCTAGTCCATTGTAATCGCATCATCTTGGAGATGGTTTTGCGCACTTTTTTCAAGTACAGTTCTGTACAAGACAACCCTCTTAATACAGACTCCGAAGCTCCATTAACTTTTCTGAAATCCCCCATTTCTGCAATGGCGTCCACGTAGCCTATGCGCCCTGCATGCCCGAGACTCCACTCATCTTGCATCATGTCAACAAATTTAAAAAGAAGACTAGGCGAACATAGACTAAAGTCAACGATTTCAAATGTGAGATCCTCGTCTTCTTCGCAACAGAACTTAAGAAATTTCAAACACCTGCTGACAATTTGGTGTGCCTGCCGATCGCTTTTACAACCACCACCGCTGTCGGTTAGCCAGGACAAGAAATCTTGAGCGATTTTGCTTGACATGTCAAAAGAGAGAGCTCGTCTGATTTTAAGTGAACTCTTGTCATCATTGCTGTCAGTTTTGTTGCTTTGTTCTTGGCATGCTTCAATCTGAGTAATGTTTGGCTTTTCGTCGAAATAAAAGTACCAACGGTGTTTGTTTTTGGCGTGTTTTCGGCAACCTCTTTGTGTGGTAAATCCATCATGCTTACAGCCTTGCACTGGGCAGTGAAAAAGACCATCAGAGTCGTCTTCTTCTAAGTGAAGCCTTTTGGGTTTAGGCGACGCGTTTGGTAATTTTGACCAGTCGATTTCCACTCCTCTTTTGTTCATATTTTAAGATCTGGTACTGTGAAGTTTCTCACGAGACTACTGTATTTATACACTCGATATCTGGCCCGTTTTTTACACAATAAAACCAAACAAAGGAACAAACAAAGGAACAAAGGGACAAGTATCATCTTGTTCAAACCTGCCCTAACGAGATTAAACATGTAGCGGGCAAGCCAAGGCTAAAAATTCAATTTGCCCTTGGGCACGTTAGACTGACAAACTGAACTCAGAAATTGCGTTCCTGTTGACCAAAACTAAATAGGAACCAACGTTCCCATTGAGTTAACCCAGTGAAAAGGGAATTCTAGTTCCTCATTAGCTTAAAGCGGAACTTATTAGCTCCAGTATGAAACGGAACAATTGTTCCCATTCAGCAGGAAAAAAATAACTTCCTTAGGAACAAAATTACTTAGGAAAGCCATTATTAATCGAGTCGCATCAGTTGAAGTCATAATTTGAAAACTTGTTTATTTAAACAATGTCAAAACGAGGCGGGCAGAACAATTTCGACGAAAAACGATGTCTTTAGAGCCAAAAATTCTGCTGTCATCGATTTTGGGGAATGTATATGATGATGATGATGATGATGATGATGATGATGATGATGGTCATTATGATAATAACAATTTCGAAATATCTCAACGCAATACATCCTGATAGATAATTTTACCTTACATTTTTACTACTAGGTGTTTACGTGGAAAAAAGCTAGTTTTGTCATGTTAATACACGTGTACCAAAATGTCCGAAAAACAGATTGAGGACGACATTCAACATCTTAGCATTGCCAAAACACTGGGCGAAAGGGCTAAAGAAGGAGTTGCTTATGGACGTCTTGGCATGGCTTGCCAAAGCCGGGGTGATTTTAAACAAGCCATTGAGTATCACAATCAAGATCTTACCATTGCCAAAGAACTGGGAGACAGGGATAGAGAAGGACGTGCTTATGGAAATCTTGGCATTGCTCATGGTAGCATGGGTAATGTTATAAAAGCAATTGAGTACTTCAACCAACTTCTTAGCATTGCCAAAGAACTAGGGGGAAGGGTTGCGGAAGGACGTGCTTATGGCAATCTTGGCGTTGTTTATTGTTCTATGGGCGACTTTACACAAGCCATTGAGTACCACAACAAACATCTTGATATTGCCAAAGAACTGGGGGACAGGGCTGGAGAAGGATGTGCTTATGGCAGTCTTGGCAATGCTTACCAGAACCTGGGTGATTTTAAACGGGCCATTGAGTACCACAACCAAGATCGTAGCATTGCCAAAGAACTAGAGGACAGGGCTGGAGAGGGACGTGCTTATTGTAATCTTGGCATTGCAATCCTTAGTATCGGTGATTTTAAACAAGCCATTGAGTACCAAAACCAACATCTAAGCATTGCCAAAGAACTGGGGGACAAGGCTGGAGAAGGACGTGCTTATGGTAATCTTGGCAGTGCTCACCGGAGTCTGGGTGATTTTAAACAAGCCATTAAGTACCACAACCAAGATCTTGCCATTGCCAAAGAACTAGGGAACAGGGCTGGAGAAGGAGATGCTAATGGCAATCTTGGCATTGCTTATAGTAGTATTGGTGATTTCAAACGAGCCATTGAACACCACGAACAAGATCTTACCATTGCCAAAGAACTGGGTAACAGGGCTGCAGAAGGACGTGCTCATGGCAATCTTGGCATTGCTTATAGTAGTATGGGTGATTTTAAGCAAGCCATTGAGTTCTACAATGTACATCGTAGTATCGCCAAAGAACTGGGGCGCAAGGCTGACGAAGGACGTGCACATTGCAATCTTGGCAATGCTTACCATAGGTTGGGCGATTTTAAACAAGCCATAGAGTACCACAACCAAGCTCTTAGCATTGCCAAAGCACTAGGAGACAGGGCTACAGAAGGATGTGCTTACAGCGGTCTTGGCACTGTTTGTGAAAACATGGGTGATTTTAAACAAGCCATTGAGTACCACAGCCAAGATCGAAGAGTTGCCACAGAACTGGGGGACAAGGCTGGACAAGGACGTGCTTATGGCAATCTCGGCATTACTTGTAATAGTATGGGAGATTTTAAACAAGCCATTGAGTACCACAATCAGCATCTTAGCATTGCTAAAGAACTGGGGGACAAGGCTGGAGAAGGATGTGCTTATGGCAACCTTGGCAATGCTTACCAGAATCTGGGCGATTTTAAACGAGCCATTGAGTACCAAAACGAACGTCTTAACATTGCTAAAGAACTGGGCCAGAAAGAGGGAGAAGAAGAGGCTTTTGGCAATCTTGGGATTGCTTATGAGGCTCTGGGTGATTATGAACAAGCCATCAATTACCACAACAAAGCTCTTAGCATTGCCAAAGAACTGGGCCAGAGAGACAGAGAAGGAGCTGTTTACGGCCGTCTTGGTACTGCTTACAAGCAGCTGAACGCCTTTGAAGAAGCCATTGTTTACTACAACCAAGATCTAAGCATTGCCAAAGAACTGGGGAACCGGGCAGAAGAAGGAAGTGTTTATGGTAACCTTGGCAATGCTTACCAGAGTCTGGGTAATTACGAACAATCCATTCCGTACCACAACCAGCATCTTAGCATTGCCAAAGAACTGGGGGACAGAGCCGGAGAAGGACGTGCTTATGGCAACCTTGGCAATGATTTCCATATGCTAGGTGATTTTAAACAAGCCATAGAGTACCACAACCAATGTCTTAGCATTACCGAAGAACTGGGGGACAAGGTTGGAGAAGGACGTACATTTTATTCTCTAGGACTTGACTTTGAATTCTCGGGTTCTTTGCATGAAGCTCTTGATTATTATCGATCCAGTGTAACAGTTTACAATGAAGTTAGAGCTCTTCTTCAGTTCGAAGATGTGTGGAAGGTATCCTTTCGTAATGCATGTCAACATAGCTACACTTCCCTTTGGAGAACTCTGATAAGCGTTCAAAAGACTGATGAGGCTCTGTGTGTTGCTGAACAAGGAAGAGCACAGGCCTTGGTAGATCTCATGAAATTACGATATGACTCTGAATTGCTAGCTTCTAGGTCCCTTCAACCTGTAGAAACGCCCTGTGACATATTAACGGATATATGGACACAAACAGTTTTTATGGCACTGGACAGTGACAAGATTAATTTATGGGTGGTCAAGGGTACAGATGTCCATTTTGAAAAGAACACCATGGGGGATGTCACTTTGCTGATGAAAAAAGCCTTCGATGAAATGGGCGTTCATCTCCACGTTAAATGCGAGAATCGTTCATTGGATGACCCAGAAGATGGTTTGCCGCTTAATAACGAATCTTCGCAGGGAAAAGCCGACAGTAAAAACAATTCTTTGCGCCTCTTGTTTGATTCTATAATTAGCCCAATTGCAAACAAGCTTGAAGGCGATGAGTTAGTCATTGTCCCGGATGGCCCACTATGTTTGGCCCCTTATGCTGCGTTTCTGACGGAGGCTTTTAGATACCTCAGTGAATCTACCAGGATCCGCATTCTTCCGTCGCTTACAAGTTTGAAATTGATCACAGATTGTCCTGAAGACTACCACGTTAAGAACAGCGCGCTGCTAGTGGGAGATCCATTTGTGGAGGAAGTAAAGAGTAGACGGCGTAAGCGTGTCAGATTGTCATGTTTGCCATGGGCCAAGGAAGAAGTAAAGATCATAGGCGAGATTCTCAACACCAAACCGCTCACAGGAAGAGATGCAACTAAAGATGAGGTACTTAGACGAATGAGCTCAGTTGCCTTGGTACACATTGCCGCACATGGCGATATGGAAGCTGGTGAGATTGCTTTGGCTCCAAATCCCGATCGGACATCCAAGATCCCTCAAGATAAAGACTACCTGTTAACAATGTCAGATGTACAAGCTGTTCAGCTACGAGCAAAACTTGTTGTGCTGAGCTGCTGCCATAGTGCTCAAGGGAAGGTTACTGCTGAGGGTGTGGTCGGTATTGGAAGAGCTTTCCTGGGTGCTGGTGCTCGTTCAGTCCTGGTGTCACTCTGGGCAATTGATGACGAGGCCACTATGCAGTTTATGAAAAGCTTCTACAAACATCTGCGTAGTGGATGTAGCGCCAGTGTAGCTCTTAACCAGGCTATGAAATGTCTAAGGGAGTCAGAGAAGTTTGGTGCCGTAAAGTACTGGGCGCCATTTGTACTCATCGGTGATGACGTCACCATAGAATTTGGAGAAAGTCAATAAGAGCATCGTGAGTAGCACGTTCCTCAACTTTTAACATTTCGTCAGGAACCTTAATTTAATTTCTTCTTTTATATGGTGAAGTATTAGCTAAATTCATATAAAAAAGAATAATTTCAAATTAATATTTTTTTCCCGTTGATTCTCTTATCTATATATGTCGAGCACCTTGTCATTACTGCTCGAATGTGAAACAAAACAACGACAACAAGAGCATTTCAAGTTTTTTTTTTGGATATGTTAAAAGCCTCTAGGCTTTCAATATATAATAGATAGCGAAGGCCTTGCTACCTCACTCTCAATAAAATGTATATCCACTTACACTATTAATCAGAATTCAATCTAGCCGACGTTTAAAAATAGGGAAAAGTTTTGCTGTGCATTTAATTATTTTTTCGTCTTGAATTAGACACAATGGTGATGATATGCCTCGAAATACTCTCTTTTTTAACTCCAGCAAATTGAGGCAGCACTCGGAGCGAACCTCGACGACAATTTCATGAGTGTGAGTTAATATTGAATCCTTAGCCGGAAGTTTGTCAAGTCTCATGGATTGCTTTCTCTGGCAGGCGCTGAATAAAACTACTCGGTGAGTAGTTAACAGACATTTTTATATCCTTTTACCAGGGTGTGTATTTCCCTTCAAGTTTGTTTATATGAGTCATGAGAGCCACGTTTGTGGGTTTTTGTTGACCATTATATTTTGAGCCAATTTTATTTCTTTTAAGACAGCCATAGTACTGAGGTTTGTTTAGTCATATACCTAAAAGTGTTTGCTCTTGGTAGAAACAGCTTAATTTTACTTCGTAGATTGTGTTGTCTCTTGAGGCTACTGAGAGGTGTTGGTGTTAGACAATGAATTGCTTTGTAAATAAGTATGCACATATCCTAAATTCTTCTATTTTGTAGGGAAGGCGTTATTGACGATCATCGAAAAGCGCACTCATTTGACCTTCAGGGTTCGTATGTTATTTAAAGGCGCTGTAAGGGCTAAGCTCGATAAAAGAGAACCTGGAGTTTCATAACAAGTTTCTCGACAGGAAAAATACATATAGTGTGTGATAGCGAAAGTGACCCTTCTAGGATGACCAGTTCACTCACGCGTGTGTGAAAGTAGACAAGGAAACTAATAATGATTCTTTAAGATTTGACATGTTTGTTTGTTTGTTTGTTATCTATTTGTACTATTTTTAATGCAAATCATTGTAAATGCTAGTCCAGGTTGTATACTCTCTAGGTTAATATTACGTATCAGTGAAATTCAAGAGCGTCCTTAGCTTCCCCGGGCCTGGGCATTTGATTTGGGGTTTGCTTCCTGTAGTAGAACTTGTAGTGGGGAATTTGACGTGAAACGAGGCCCGCGTTGTCGGGCCTTTGATTATCGACGAATCGTTGATCAGCGGTCACAAAACTTAAGCATTTTGTCAATCCATTCATTGACGGCGGATATTCGCAGTGCAGCTCTGTTTTATAAGTGTTAAGAGTGGATTGCTGCCATAGGATAATTTCTAAATACGTAATTATTTATTTAAAATACCAGAAACCCGTCGGAGATAACGTAATAGCAGAGCTAGAAAGAGCTATTTAGTAATACATGGAAAGAAAGTGAGGAATTTGATGATTTATGAAACTTTAATCAGTGGGCGTTTGACCGTGTAAACGAGTAGTCCAGTACCTCTTTGAACCTCTAATTTCAGAGGCATTCTAAAACAATATTGCTCATTGTCTTCAGGGATAGGGGCATTGTTTGTGCCCTTTGTCCTATTGTTCTTATGGCCAATCATGTGAGATGTTCAATGAGATGCTGGTCGACTCGTGTAAACTGCCAACATAGTGGAGAATTTGAACAAGTTTTTTCACAAACGTCAAATTGAGGAATGGGCGGTTTTGGATTTGACTGATCGATACAATATTTTGCTTTGGATTAGCTTTATTATTTTTGAAATTCAAAGATAATCTAGATCTCGCTCAAACTAATGACGGTGAAGGATGGGCTAATTAGCTGTTTGTGTGTTTTAATTTTCTTTCAATTAACCGAGTTTGTTTCTGGATCATAACTTAGGTAGTGTTCCTTTTAACCAATCCAAATCCGGATTTTACGATCAGAAATTAGATTTTTCGCTCCATTTATGGACAAACCAATCTTAGATTGTAATCCGAACAATCCAACTCCGAATGTAGATCGTTTAGATTGGTAACTTAAGCTGGTTTCAGATTTTCGTTACATTTGAGTGAACGTGGTTAGGTTTACATCAAACGGTCAGTCAGCCCAATCTTTCTTTAGATTTTCGTTCCAGCCAAGAAGAAGATTCAAACAATCTGGCTTAACTGGATCCTAAAATGGATTGGTTAAACGGAAAGCTACGTAACTGATAGAAGCTGAACCGTTCTGGTGAGGATCCTGCTACGTAAAACCAGTTCAGACGCAGTAAGGCTTAAGACATGAGGACGGTTCAAGTAGATATGGAAAGTTAAGATTACCCTGAGAACTGAAAATAGACGCACAGGGAGTATTTTTGACGAACTTCGAGGTGTTTGGAAATTTGATGAAACACTCACTTGAGTGATTGATATATTTCCCAATCGGAACTAAAACAAGGGAGAAAACGGAAAATAAAACCGTACAAATATATGCTAATTAGGATCACTAACCGTTCTTGTGTAACATTGGCTGTAACTTGTTTTAAGATGAGTTTAAAATGTTTAAATGGAAAAAAAAGATGACACATCCTAACCATCGTCACGGTTCTCTAATCCTTCGTTTTAACTCGATTAATTATTAATTAGTTTGAGAATAACGTTGCAGCGCTCATCAAGAAGCAATTAAAATACGAATTGCTTCTCGGAATCTAATAATCTAGGAGCGGGCGCTGAAATATTGTAAAACATGTAAGATTCGTATTTCCGGGCCACAATTTAGGCATACTGGTACTTTTATTATATCCTGCGACATCGCGCGGAGTATTGTCCCATACTTAGCCGACGACGCCATAGGATGAGCTGGCTAAAACTATATGGCTATAACTATAATATGTCCTATCCATGTCATGGATACGATAGAATTGAATTGCTGGTTTTCACTGTCACGCCACAAAAAAGGAAATCCAAAACTATTGAGTGAAAAAACTTAAGAATATTTAACAATTATTCTTTGAAATCGAGGTGAATAGTGGCAGAATATTTACCGAGCCGCGAAGCGGCGAGGTAAATATTCTGCCGCTATTCACCGAGATTGAAAAGAATAATTGTTTTGGTATATACACACGAAGTGATCTCAAAACAGACAATCTGGGCATTTTCAAAAGGAAACCTATGAAAGGCAATTTTATTGACGTCTAATTTGACGTCTCAATTCATGCGTGAAACACGTACAAAACTATTTACAGATTCTTTTAACATGGCAAATACACAATCTTCGATAAAATCTTCGCAAAATGGTCCTTTTACACAGTTCAAATCGGCAACTTTAATCGAAAGTCTGCTTGGAAATCGATAACTGATCAAACAAAGTTTTCGAAGTTATCGAGAAAGGCTTGTTGTTTGGCTCGTTGCGAAGGTGCCTGTCAATGGCGGCTCGAATTGAGGTGAGTGTTACCTTGGTCTAATATGACCTGTCTTGTTTTCTTGCGGAGATATAAAACTTCAATTCTTCGTTTTCTATTTCCTCGATTTCGGTGAGAAATTCGTTCTGTTAGGCAAACCAGTCAACAAAAATACTCGTAATGAGACAAATTGTAGTCGTGAAGATTAATTGCTGCCTATTTAGCGATAGGTCGAACTGATCACAGTAATTATCTCGATAAACAAACTGAAAAACACTTGTTTGCAAAACATGACTTCTTCACTTATCTAGGTGTTTTCTGGCTCGCTGTCGTCTTTTATTTGCACTATTTTTGATTCCGAAATGCTAGCGAAACGTGAGTTTACGCCGGCCATTTTGTTTCTGTTTTATGGGATAATGCATTATCCACTCGCTAGCGAGTGAATAATGCGGCATTAGCCTGAGATATCGAACCAATCAGATTGCTGGAATAGCCAAGATCACTGAGTGTGTATATACTAATATAGGTTGTAGAAAATTACCAGATATTCTGTTTGTCCAAGTCTCGGGTTTGTACGGTATTCCGTACTCGAGTTGTCCGTCAAAATGTTTCAGATAAATTTACAGAGCTCTGTATGGAAACGCCATGTTGGTGCCCATGCAGTTGGGCACCAACATGGCGGCCGGAAATCAATGAAAACATCTGGAATTCACTTCTGCTATAAAAGGCAGTTAGATCACTCTCATGAACAAGTAAGCATTCACATAAACACTTCTCACAAAACCTCAACTGTTCAGATCGTTAAAAATCGTAGGATAAGGCATTATTTTGAAGCATACGTGACAGCCTTCTGGCGGCCATCTTGATGTCGTGTGGCGTGAAATTCCGAAATTCAAAATGGTCTATCTTAAAGACGGCGGCTGCTATTGAGCTAAAAACCTTCAACAAGATATATATTAATGATGTCTAATAGCCAGTGAAGGATAAAAACTCAGGGGTGTTGCGATTCTGGATTTTAGAATTTTGATGACGTCACGTGAAAACCAAGAATAAGTTTGTCGTAACTGGTACTTTTAATCAGACACTTAGTAGTCAATTAGCTTCAACTCCTACTGTGCATGGACATGTTTGAGGAAATGTAGCTTCTTATGGTCCTGATTAGGGCGTGGCCATGATACGCCGGAATGAGGGCTAGGTTGAGACATGCTGTCGAAGTGGAATGCTATTGATTGTCACTGCCTGGAGAAATTTCTTTATCTGCAGGTACCCTTCGAAAGCATTACTTTGAGAAATGTTTCATTGGATGTTTGTAGGAGCCGAATGCCAAACATGTTCACGGTAGTCATAGTGACGTAAGGAATATGAATATGAATTTGTATTTTCTTGGTAAATTTACCCCTTCAATACGGTCAATAAAAACAAGAGGAAAAACAAATAAGCTTTCATTTAAAAAATAATGTGTCTGTAGAAATGAGTCAGTTATGTTTGTTCGCTGTCCTGTGAGCAGAACACAACTGTAGAGAGAGGAGCGGGGGAGAGCGGGGGGTGGGGGAGGGGGGGAGGGAGGGAATAAGAATTAAATTATGCCTCTCGTGCCGTCATAATTATTATTAATGGTAATATATAGATTTAGGCAGGCCTAAAAGCGGAGCTCCCATTTATCTTTTTTTTTTTTGCTCGAGTAAATTACATTGTTACCAAATAAGAAACCACACTATATTTCTAAGCTTATACGGTTGCCCATATAGGTACAAAAAACCTCTCATGATTTTGTTGACGAAAGCGACGTCAATATATTTCGTGATTAACCCGTCTGAATTTTCCTGCCTTTAGTGACAGGTTCTAAAATTGAAATTGACGAGTGCACTTTATTGGGTTCCTCACGTACGCACGTAGGTGCAAAACAAATCTTAGTAAAACTTTTTACAACGTTTACTGTACACTAATCCGTAATACACCTCTAGGACCTCTATGAGTTATTCAGTGTAAAAAGAACCTTGACCTTGTTTTGATTACTACAAAACTGTTAGGGCAAGAAAATCAACTCAAGGCAAAAACAAAGTGCGTACAGAAAAACAAAGTAAACACAGTAAACTAAATGAACTCACGCCACGGCAAACTGAGAAAATCACGGCGGCAAAACAAACACTGCAAATTGAAGGTGCCGGTTATGTAAGTCATTTTAAAGCAGTGTTTGTGTAAGAATTGTGGCAGTTTGTGATTTGGAAAGTGGTGCACGCTAACTTAGAATAAGCTTACAATGATGTTTTGACTGTTTTGAACCGTCTTCTTTTCGTTGCGGTTTGGTTGCATGATTTACTAATTCTGTTTTATCGTACGCGTTGCTAACTACCTAAGAGAATTTTATGTAGAGAACTGAATGAATTTTCTTCATTTCTGGTAAGTAAATATGCGGTAGGTCTGAACCCACTCAGCCTAGCACAGGTAACTCGCAACGAAACCGGCAAATTCAACACACTCACTAACAAGCAGTGATATTTTAAAGAGAAACAAAACAAATGCAAGCGAGCCGAAATCGCGATTTTGATCCGTGAAGCTAAATAATTTGTTTTCAAAATCCAATAATGAACATCACAGTTAACTCCAATAACTAAAACTGAAAATAATTAGTCTAAACAAAATATTTACTAAACAAATGTGTAAAATGTACAAACATGAACAGGCTTGATAAATATTTACGTGAAGATCTGAAAACCGACACAACTTCAAATTCATTCATAAATGAAGTATAATTCTCTCAATATAAAATTAGGCTTATGCTCAGTGCATACATTTACGTTTGTTACCTCATTATTGAAGAAGGCTTATAAATTCTGCAGGGATAAGCTTTCAAACCAGCCCAATAATATCGGAGACGAACACTGCAAATTCGTTGCAAGCTTAGTCCAACACAACCGACATATACATTATATGAATTATCACCGAACATCAATTTCTCTCTTTCCATCGGTGTAGCCTTTAACAGTCTTTTGTCCTTTACTTCAGTGGACTTGATCGGCTCTGAATTCACTTTTGTTTGAGCTCAATTCAGTGATATTCAGCCTTGCTCAGTCGTAGGTCGAACCCTGCACATTGCGCTCTTTTTGACTTGTTAATATCCAGTATATCATGTTCAAATCGGCAATTATTTCGGATCTTCCCGTTAAGAGGTTGTCCTAAATCATTTGGCATAAGTTTCCATGATGTAGATGAGTAAATAAAGCGAGAAATATTCACGAAAATCGATGTTAGCCAGCAGCTTTCATTCAGCTTTAAAGGTGGACAGCGTACCAAAGATTTGCCGCCTTTTCGTACAATTGCTTCGTGTAAGTTGAAATGAAATGTTCAGATCATTCATTTAACATGAGAAAAAACTAAACTAATTATTTCTAAAATAGATTTAGCCAAGCCTAAAAGCAGAGCTTGTCGGTTATTTACCTTGCCCTTTATTTAAATCTGAATTTACGCGATGATAAAATTATCAGGCTAAAAATATAAGTAAAAAACTGAGTACTTGAGCCCGCCATCAACTGGAAAACCATTACCTGGTCAGCGGTTAACTTCCAAAAAAGATGTCACCTCGATTAGCTCTACACATGAGCCCGCGATATGGTCATGTGATACTGGTCAGCGGATACCTTGTTTTGACAGCTGTCAATTGACCATGACATGGAAGTTCAATATCAAAGATTTAACAGTAACCAAGGCGATAATTGTCCTGTGACTCCCCTCCCCCTCCCCCAGAGTCTGTACGGACGGACGGACGGACGGTCGGACGGACGCTCGTACGGTCACGTGATTACCAAATTTTCTTGGCTTGATGGTTTACCAAAATTTCTTACCCATGGTGCTCCGCTGGCGCGCTTCGCGCGCTGGAGCTCCGCTATTAACAACAGGGCCCGCGCAGCAAGATTATGAGTGGGGGTGGGGGTGGGGCGAGGCTCAAGCTTGAGCCAGCTTTTTCTTTTGGGGTGTGTGTGTGTGTGGGGGGGGGGGGGGGGGGGGGGGAGTCTGGAGGCATGCTACCCTGGGAAAATTAGGGTGTAAGTTACTCTCAGATACCGGAAGGTGGTTTAAAACGCAATGTTTTTACAACTTGAAACAGCAAGGGACTGCAAACAACAATGCTGCTAACATAGGGTCCACAAGAGATTATTGCAATTTATTTGCGCTGGCCTTCGAGCTGGCGTTATTTAGATTTGCTACACCGCGTTGATGAGTACCAAAAAAGGACGGAATGGCTGTCCGCGATTTCAACCCTACTTAATCGTTCTGGTCGTGTTTGTGTCTTGCAAAGTTACTTTTTCACGTAGTATCAGCCTTGCTATATTATTGTAATGCTTTTACAGTATGAGCATACTAAACATTTAGAACCAGACCTTAAGATTCACTATCAAATCCTGCTTGACGTAATATGATTTACTCCAAATCAGTACTGCTGCATTAGCCTTTACAAACCAGGAATCTGACGATTTTTGTTGTACGTCAGGTTGACGTTGTAAAAGGTGCCAAACTTTCTCTTTCTTTTATTGCTACGATCTGCAAATTACGTTAATGACTATTTATCATTGTCAATTTGCTAAAATCTTTCTTGCGTCATTGTTGAGCAAAATGTTTAGCCTTCAGGCGGTGGAAACTGAATGATCGTTCACCAGATACAGTCACTCGTTAGTTGGATTTACCAGTATGGAACTCAAAAAAAAATTATTACCAGCTTCTGGAAAGGCGTTCAGATGAAATAATTGCTCCTTCGATAATAATATTTTTTGTTTTGTTTATTTCTTTCTCTACTTGCTTTTTTACTTAAAGGGAACCTCTCCTCTTGGGACAAGTTGACGTTAAATTGTTTGAAATAATTTCTAATTTCCAAACAAAGTTTACAGGTCAAGGGAGAAATAACATTTAATAATTACAATAAATGGAAACGTTTATGGCTTTTAAATTTCCAGCGCGCCGATTTTATGACGTTTTATGGCTCCCGCTATTGTATGGAAGCTTCCAAACAATAGCGGGAGCCATAGCATGTCATAAAATCGGCGCGCTGGAAATTTAAAAGCCATAAACGTTTCCATTTATTGTAATTATTAAATGTTATTTCTCCCGTGACCTGCAAAATTTGGATTTTTGGCATCACTTCAAACAATTCAGCGTCAACTTGTTGTAAGAGTGGAGGTTCCCTTTAATTTCTTCTTATTTTTTCTTTTTACCTTTTCTGCGCGGGCCTTGAGGGTTCCACTTTACTGACTATACAACAATCGATAATGTACAATTAGTTCGGCTACATTTCTCCATTGTTATTTGCAGTTTTCCTGTTTACAGTTTGACGCGTTACATGTAAGCTCTGGGACTAGAGAAGACGGTCATTATGGAACAACAACCAAATTGCAAGACAAATACCTACAAAGTTTATTTTAAAAAGCCAGTGAACGAGAGAACAAATCGTTTAGTACCAAAATAATTGCAATCTAATCTTCAAACAGATCACGAACGAATAATGAAAATAGAATGTCAGGAATTGCAATTATCAACCACAAAAATCCCGTATGCAAATGCCATCGATCTCGTGACAATTGCTGCCCTAAATTCCAAAGCAACCATTGCGCTCATACCATGATAAACTCGCTCTTCTTGGCATCGTGTGCGCTGCCTTCCGGACAAAGGTAAGTTAAACTTCTGTCCACCTATAGTTTGAATCATTTTTGTTTTTATTTTCGTCCACACCGAAACCCTTATGTAGTCGAGTAGAATAATCGATATCCTTTGTATTTGTGTGGGTAACGCCGGGTGGGAGCCAAGTAAATAACATTCAATTCAGTTATAACATTTTAATGTCAGATATTTGCAATGTTTAGTGGTTGCAGTTGGACTCTACTTTGACTGGAACAGTTGATTTTGTTTCCATTCTTTTTTTTTTAGCCCCATTAGCATGCTAATTGTCATAAATAACCAAAAGGCCCAGTTGGCTTGCCTCTTGTCACTTTATTTGAAACTGATCGCTTTTGTTCACGAGTCTTTTTGTTCGGTATACCTGTGGTATCTCACACTAATGCGATCGGGTTGTATGTCCGTTACGAATGCAAATGAGCTATGCAAAAGCAGACGAACTTTCCGTCTGGTTTATATTTGAATGAAAGTTGCGTTATATTGTAGCATGACATTTACAACACGACATATGATACGCGTGTAAGCCAGGTCAATCGCCCAGGGCAATCTGCTGGATATACATTTATGTTCTGTTCTCAGTTCGAAGAGAGCATGTCGAATATAATTTCTCTCTTTCGGTTATACTTTTCATTAGTCCTTTCTAACTAACATGGTGTATTTCGTGCTCGTTCTACGCGAGTTATACATGTAATTAATTTTCAGTACCCATATGTGAGACATTGCAAAATTAAAAGACTTTCTAAAACAGCTTAAATCTCATTATAATGATCAGAATGTTATTGTAAGGACCATAGAGCAAGGTCGATATTTTACTTTAGTCCTTTAAAGTGCCCATAACGTCAAAAAAAATTATTTCTCAGATGATTCTACATTTCACCCAATGAACTTCTGCGAAAAAAAATTTCAATTTGCATAAAACGCAATTTTTTGATGATTTTTACAAATTTCAAAGTTCTATTTTCTTACGGTCGACCCTTGCCGCTGATCACAAGAATAATGGCTCAAAAAAGACGTTCATTCAGGAACTTGCATAAAGACTGATGTTGTTTTCTGGATCATTAACTTTGTAACAAAGAGCGGTTAAACGCACCTTTCCGGCATTTTGAACTAAATGCAGACTCTGAAGCAAAATTCCCACTTGTTTACAAGTCAGATAAGTCACGATTCAAACGAGCCTCCTTCGCAGCCGTTGTTTGGGCTCGTCACGCAGCGCTTCTCCCCCACCAACGGCTGCTTAAGCCAGAACCACATTCCTTTTCATAGTTTAGCCAATCACAGTTTCGCTCACATTTATCTGAGCCAGTCGCGTCAAAACTCGCCGACTAAACCAATCAAAAGTGGTGTCTTATCGTGACCCTAGCGTCGGCAACGTCAAACGGACGGCAGTTCGCCACAAGGCAAAGAATAAAACAAAGCAAAGGCAAAGAATAAAACACGTCTGATATGAAACCTTATGTCCAAAAAAGTTAATTTGAAGTACAACAGGAATCTAAGCACAAGATTTGAAGCAATATAACAGCTTTTCGGTTAACAGCAACTGTCATGTTTTTGCTGGAGAAATTAAACTGTAGGAGTAATAACATTTGAAACCTATATAAATAAAACGATAATCAAGACCCAGAGTTACAGGATTATTCGTATTTCCGGAAGTTGAAGCGAATGAGATGTTTTATTATGAATGGGTTGACTTTAATTTATGTTTTTTTGCTCAACTGCGAAGGAGGATTAGATGTTAGATTAGTGAAAACAAATAATTTACATGGGAGTCCTTGTCTTGTCTTGGTTTCGTTGGAAGGAATTTGCATCAGATCGAAGAAAGTTTCTCTGTGCGATTGGAAAATGCACTCGTGTTCGTAAACAGAAGGGGCGATTCAACCCATAAAAAGAATATCCTTGTTACAGGAAACAGTTTGAATTGATGTTCATACATGTATTTCCTTGCCAGAATCTTCTGGAACATTCACAGTTTCATCTAAAGAGGTTTTATTTCTATTTGCACAACGCAGGATTAATCTAATGAGTCCAAATGAACTTTAGCAAAGTCTTTCAGCAAAAGTAAAATTTAAAGCGAAGTTCACGTAACGCTGTTACATGGTCTTGCACGAGGAGCCGCAAGCAGCTATTTTTTTGTCCCGAAGATAATTAGATTTATTTGGCAGATCACGCAGAGAATTTTTCGTTGTGGTTGCAGAAGGTGTTATTATGTGACAATCAAAGTGACATGTAAAGTTTGGATCAATTGATCGTCACGTACGAAGATCAATTTTCATTTTATGTTTCGCGGGGAACGTGCTTGGCGGCAAAACATGAGGTCTTATAGGATAATTTCAAGCTACTAACTCGATGTCGTAGAAAAATTTCGATTTCGTAAGAGGAATTGCTGGTCAAGTGGGATCACGTACAACAAAAAACCAGTCCTGTTCTGGCGAAGTCGAAATGGCGAGTTACAGCGATTTGATATGCCGTTCATCGAGAACGGCTTTGCCTTCAAGATTTCAAATTGCTTCAAGATATTTCAGATGGAATAGATTTTATTTGCTCACTGAAAATGAAATGTTCTGTCGTCGATCGGTGGTGAAGGTCCGTTTTGGTTTTTAGCGCAAAAGCATGTGCTCCTGAAAGCTGCTTTGTATGTCGAGTCTGTTTATTTGGGTCATGTTTACATCGCGGTCCATTCATTGCTTAAATCAATCATAAGTAAGGAGGATCCTAGGTAAGTCTGTTCCATACATTGTTTTAAAGACATGTAATTTAGATGAGAAATGTTTTCCGGTCATCCGTGACGCCAAAATGAAACAAATGCCCTATAAACCAAGCTTAAATTTATACTTTTCATTGAATTCATAACTACTAGAGGGGGGCCCTCTACCGGCAAGCTTTCTTTGTAATTTTTTGTAACATATAATACATTGGAAATTATTAGTCTTGCACTATCGTGGGTAACGTATACCTTACGAGTACAGGCAACTATGCAAAAATATCGCTTTAATCAGACATGTACTGTCCCGGGTAGCGTATACAAATAACATTGCAAAAAAATATCGCTCTAATCAGACCTGTACTGTCCTGGGTAGCGTATACCTGATGAGTACAAATAACATTGCAAAAAATATCGCTCTAATCAGACCTGTACTGTCCTGGGTAGCATATACCTGATGAGTACAAATAACATTGCAAAAAATATCGCTCTAATCAGACCTGTACTGTCCTGGGTAGCGTATACCTGATGAGTACAATTAACTTTGCAAAAAATATCGCTTTAATCAGACCTGTACTGTCCTGGGTAGCGTATACCTGATGAGTACAAATAACTCTGCAAAAAATATCGCTTTAATCAGACCTGTACTGTCCTGGGTAGCGTATACCTGATGAGTACAAATAACTTTGCAAAAGCATCGCTTTAATCAGACCTGTACTGTCCTGGGTAGCGTATACCTGATGGGTACAAATAACTCTGCAAAAAATATCGCTTTAATCAGACCTGTACTGTCCTGGGTAGCGTATACCTGATGAGTACAAATAACTCTGCAAAAAATATCGCTTTAATCAGACCTGTACTGTCCTGGGTAGCGTATACCTGATGAGTACAAATAACTTTGCAAAAATATCGCTTTAATTAGACCTGTACTTCACCCCGTAATATTTGATTCTGGTAAAAGTGTTTTCTGATAGATACCATGCGCCGAAATTTTGCGATGGGACGGGAAGCCATCTTTTAGAACAAGCGATATATACGCGCTGGCATTTCTAGATCTGTTCACACATTTTCTGAACGTTCTTGATGCGAAGAACTCTTTAGCAACATTGCTCGTCGGAGAACGACCGACAATCCAAGAACTAAAAGCGGCATTAAAAATGAAAAAAAAAAAAAGCGTAAGGCAGAGATAAAAGGTATTTATCCAAAAGTCGAAAGAACGGAGAAGATGGCTAACAATTCAGACAAAGACTTTTCTAAAACTCAAGCATTTGCGTCCATTTTTTGTTTAATCTGTTGTAATTAGCCTTTATGTACAAAGCGCATATCGATTTAGGGAAAGGGAAGAGTGTTATATTAATTGACATGTGGTTTTGGATCCCGTGGATTTTTAACACCTTCGGTTGAATATAGCTAACTGTCGTGGGTCGTGGGTCGTGGGTAGAAGTCGTGGGTCGTGGGTGTGGGTAGAAGTCGTGGGTCGTGGGTGTGGGTAAAGTCGTGGGTGTGGGTAAAAGTCGTGGGTAACAAAAAACAACTTTACACCGTAAGTTTTCCAGAGTTAGACTCCAAATCGCTTTGTGTACTCTGTGGACAAGAATTGGAACGGTAATGACACCGGGGAGGGTGGGAGAAGGGAAAAGAGGTTCATTCTTATAGGACTCACACCAAGACTCCTTCTTTCCCAAAATCGTTTGTGTGGAACTATTAATTTTATTTATTTAATAGCAAGAATCTTTATCAGCGTTCTATTTGGAACGTCTTTCGCTTAGTGTATAGGCATATTCATATTCGTTTCTTGTCACCATGTTTGGGCAATAAACCTTGCAAAGAGCTTCTAGAGTAGAACGACCTATCCAATCAAAGCGCTAGAACTGAAATGGTTTCTAACGAGGCTAAAACAGCGAGCGGTTTGCTCTCGACCGTAGTTTATGCTTTGACAACATAGAGATACGTAATTAAACTTTGCCCGTGATAAAGGACTTTTTGAAAAGGCAGGTCAACAGAAACATGCCTAACAGAACTCAAGAATACAATAAGAATAAAATTGTTCTTCAAAGGGGGAATGAGGGCAAACAAGGGTCGATAAATAAAAGGAAGATAAGACTTTCATCAGAACTTATAACGAATATTTCGTGTTTCTGAATAGTTTCAAATTCAAGGAAACCTCAAAATATTACTTTTGCAACGTAGGAAAACACCAACGGAGTAATTAAAAACGAGAAATAAACAAGGATTACGAATGGCTTACTTGATAAACTTTGCCAATTTTTGCAAGATCCGTTTTCCGTGACCTTGCTCCTTTTGCCTCATTTAGCACAAAACTTTTTGAAAATTCGCGTTAGTTTTATAACGCGCAAATTTTATTAGCGTTTTTTAAATGATTCGTTTCATTCCTTTAATAAGGTACAACACCAGAAAATGTCGCTTGGTCGGATGTTCAAACTGTATCAATTTTTTTCCCAACAAGTTGCTTTATTGAAGTAAACTACACCACCATTAAAATTAGATTTAACATCGCTTTGGAAAGAAAAGCCTGACGTTCCTATAGACAGGGAAACAATTTTCCAGGCAAACCTGAAAATCCTAATTATGAATTTTACTAATCAAATTATTATGGCAGACGCAAAATATTAACAATGCTTATATTTTTAAGGTTTTATATAATGTAACAAGCTAAGAGTTTCGATAACAATTGAATCATGGCATGACGCAAATTATTATAACAGTACCAAATCAATGTCTAGGAAAGAAATTTCGTTCAGTGAGCCTCCTAACACGTAAACTGAGAAAAACAAATACCGCAGTAGTCTGCAACAATTGTCATCAAACAGAAACAACGTTTAGGTTAGACATGGCTATGTCCTGCATCAAAGTTTTGGCGCTCTTCAAATGAAATGTAAACATTTCCATTGAAAAAAGGGATATGAAATTTGAACCAGCAGCTGTTGCTTAGGCGCGGTGGTGAAGTTCTCGGAGAATCTTGCTTGTTTCACTACATCAGCGTATGAAATGGCAGAGACGCTATCGGACTCCATTATCGAAAAGGACAACTCGCAGCACGTTGCTTTCTCTCGGATCCTCGGTCGAAAAGGCGAATGATTTAAGTTTTACTATCCTTTGTTCAGTTACCATGACGCCTGAAAAATACCGATATGAGCGTGCAGCGGCCGTGGGAAAGAATGTCAACCTCAAAGAAAGAACAGACAGGGGAATTGGAGCCTGGGAATCAGAGAACCGGTGCTTTGTAATAAAAGCCTAGCCCTAACGTTTAAGAAGTAGCTTCGTTTTAAGTTTCAGCTCTTGTAGTTTTACAAAGAGAAATGTTTTCAAAATGAAATAATGTTTTCTTGTCAAAAGAAATGAAATACTATAAAGCTCTTTAAAGTCCTCCCCTCTTTTACCCCCCCCCCCCCCCCCCCCCTCTCTAAGGGACGGACCATTATTTCTTTGGAGGGGTGGGGGGGTAAAAATATTCCGGATAAAAAAATTGTTTGCCGGGCCTAGAATAGCGCTCCGTCCCTAATTAGCCTCGGTCGGGAAGTTAGATTTTTCTAAATAAACCATCGTGGTCCTGAAGATTTATTTTGGGAACAAAAAAGCTGTTACTCAAGACATAAAATCAAGTTGCTAAAAAAATATTAAGCAGCGCTACACTTGGCTGCAAACATGTCGACCAGACACAAAAATATAGCGCGCCTAGCCTAGCCTAGCCTGTTCCAGGCTCTCTACAGTTGACGAGAGCGAAAAGAGTGGGCACTACATGTGCAGGGGCAAAATGCAAGCCTTGGACCGCTTAAACTTGACTTTACTGAGCAAAAGTATGGACGTTACCTTTCTTCTTTTCTCTCATCCCTATTCGTACCAATTCTGTTTTGCAGAGTACACTAAGCGATTTTTAAATTAATTAAGACTTTCACTGAAAAAAACTTGCAGTGTATAAAGCCATCTGTAAGCCATTCGATTGACATTAGGAATTATTATTCCTTGGAAGGAGAAGTTTCTAAAAGGTGTTTTTTTGTTACCCACGACTTTTACCCACACCCACGACTTTACCCCCACCCACGACCCACGACTTCTACCCACGACCCACGACAGTTAGCTATACTCCCTTCGGTTCAACTCACCAGATAAAAATATTCTAGGAATTTGCCATTCAGTTCCAAATTCTTTGATGTGCCGCCCGCAGCCGTGCAAAAAAAATAGCGCTTGCGGCTCCTCGTGACTTCTGATAACATGAAAGTCAGTATCATTATTTCACATTTTGGTATAATTTATTGAGATGTAAAGTGCAGAATAACGTTACTATAAATAAATTGCTTCACTTAAACTGATGGGCCGCGAGCAGACTTTAATTGGCCATGTTATAAACGAGCAGGGGAATGGGTACGAACATATTTTTTCTTGTTGCGAGCATTCAATATCAATTGAATTGAAAATGGAGCACGTCATCTGAAAGAGCATCCAAAAATTAGCAAATTCACCAAATTTGATGGTTATTGGTTTAAACGCAAAGGCATGGTACACTTTTAAAATAAGAGAGCTTAGTATGGATTGGAGGACGCCTGTCCCTCCAATCCATACTAAGTGTACCATGCCTTTGGGTTTAAACCAATAACCGTCAAATTAGGTGAATTTACTAATTTGTGGATGCTCTTTCAGATGACGTGCCCCATTTTTCAATTCAATCGATATTGAATGTTTGTACCGAAGAGAAAATATGCTCGTACCCAGTCCCCTGCTCGTTTAGAACATGGCTAATTCGTGGCTAATTCATGGCCAGGTAAACCGGATCCATTTCATACATCAGAGATGCACGCCAGACATTTTGGTTGAGTGTTTGGAGGTGATGAGTACGGGAATGGAAATACATAGTATGGAAATAACCCCGTGGAAGCCTTTGACTGGGACACATTTCGTCCAAGCATCATTTCTTTCCTGCTGCTTATTTTTAAAAACAATTACCCATTACTACCTAAAATAACACAAATAACACTGCCTCTTTTACTTGATAATAAATGTAAATCCCCAGCGAGATGGGGAAAATGTAAAATGGAGAAATCTAAATGTCTCGATCAACTTCCAAAATACTCATTCATATTCCATTCCCTTCTAGGTGTGTACCCGACAGGCAAACGTCTCGCATTTATATAAGTATATAACAATGTCAAACAACATGATTGAGGACTTTAGGCAATACGTTAGCATTGCCAAAGTATTGGGTAAAAGATCTATGGAAGGAGATGCTTATAAAGGTCTTGGCTTTGTTTACGCTGTGCTGGGCAATTTTAAAGAGGCCATTAATTGCCACAACCAACAGCTTAGCATTGCCATAGAACTGGGGGACAGGGCTGCAGAAGGAGCTGCTTATGACAATCTTGGCAATACTTACCAGAGAATGGGTGATTTTAAACAAGCCATCAAGTGTCACAACCAACGTCTAAGCATTGTCAAGGAATTGGGAGACCAGGCCGGAGAAGGAGCTGCTTATGGCAATATCGGCGATGCTTATCAGAGTCTGGGTGATTTTAATCAAGCCATTAAGTACCATAACCAACGCCTAAGCATTGCCAAAGCCCTGGGAAACAGGACTGGAGAAGGAACTGCTTATGGCAATCTCGGCAATGCTTACCAGAGTCTGGGTGATTTTAAACAAGCCATTGAGTACCACAACCAACTTCTCACCATTGCCAAAGAACTGGGGGACAGGGCTGGAGAAGGAACTGCTTATGGCAATCTCGGTAATGCTTTCCAGAGTCTGGGTGATTTTAAACAAGCCATTGTGTACCAAAAGCAAAGTCTAAGCATTGCCAAAGAAGTGGGGAACAGGCATGGCGAAGGAGCTGCTTATAACAATCTTGGCAATAGTTACCATAGTCTGGGTGATTTTAGACAAGCCATTGAGTACCACAACCAGCGTGCATGCATTGCTAAAGAGCTAGGACAGAGAGAAAAAGAAGCAATTGCTTATGGCAATCTTGGTAATGATTACCAGAGTCTGGGCGATTTTAAACAAGCCATTGAGTACCAAAAGCAAGGTCTAAACATTGCCAAAGAAGTGGGGAACAGGGCTGGAGAAGGAGCTTCTTATAGCAATCTCGGCAATGCTTACCAGAGTCTGGGTGATTTTAAACAAGCCATTAAGTACCACAACCAGCATCTTAGCGTTGCCAAAGAACTGGGGGACAAGGCTGGTGAAGGAGGTGCTTATGGCAATCTTGGCAATGGATACCAAAGTCTGGGTGATTTTGAACAAGCCATTGATTACCACAACCAGTGTCTTAGCATTTCCAAAGAACTGGGGCAGCGAGATAGGGTTGGAATTGTTTATTGCAATCTTGGCATTGCTTACAAGAGTCTGGGTAATCTTGAAAAAGCCATTGAGTACCACAACCAAGACCTTAGCATTGCTAAAGAACTGGGGAACAGGGCTGGTGAAGCCGCTGCTTATGGCAATCTCGGTAATACTTACCAGAGTCTAGGTGATTTTAAACGGGCCATTGAGTACCACAACCAAGATCTAAATATTGTCAAAGAACTGGGAGACAGGGCTGGAGAAGGAGCTTCTTATAGCAATCTCGGCAATGTTTACGGGAGTCTGGGTGATTCTAAACGAGCCATTGAGTACCACAATCGACATCTAAACATTGCCAAAGAACTCGGAGACAGGGTTGGGGAAGGACGCGTATGTTATGCCTTAGGAATTGACTTTGAAATCTCGGACTCTTTGTATGAAGCTCTTGATTGTTATCGATCCAGTGTAAAACTGTATAATGAAGTAAGGGCTCTTCTTAACTCCGAAGATGCATGGAAAATATCCTTTCGTAATGCGTTTCAGCATGCCTACACCGCTCTTTGGAGAACTCTGGTAAGGCTACAGAGAACTAATGAGGCTTTGTGTGTTGCTGAGCAAGGAAGAGCACAGGCCTTGAAGGATCTGATCAAGTTTAAATATGAGTCTGATCTGCTACCTTCTGGGTCCTTTGAACTTGAGCTAACGATCTCAGGCATATTAAGTGATACAACTACACAAACCGTTTTTTTGGCGCTTGAAAGCAGAAACATTCTTTTGTGGGTACTCTGCAAAGGAGGGAATGTTCACTTTAGACAGAAAGAAGTAGCAGATGATGATGCCGTTGCCTTCTTGGAGTCTGCAAGAAAACACTTTTTCGACGAAAATCAAATTAATGCTAGAATCTCCTGTGAAAATCGTTCACTGGAGGAAGAGAGAAAAGAATCGCCTCCCAGTAAAGAATTTGTTCAGGAAACGGTAGCGACATTAAAATGCCAAAACAATTCTCTGTACCTCTTTTATGATTGTGTTATTGGCCCCATTGCAGACTTGCTTGAAAGCGATGAGTTGATCATTGTCCCGGAGGGTCCACTATGCTTGATCCCTTATGCTGCCTGTGTGGATAACGCTGCAAGATATCTCAGTGAAACCACCAGAATCCGCATCCTTCCTTCGCTTACAAGTTTAAAACTGATCACAGATTGTCCTGAGGACTACCACAATAAGACTGGGGCGCTGCTCGTGGGAGATCCATGTGTGGAGACAGTTAGGAGGAAGCGGAAGCTTGTCACAATTTTGCGCTTACCACGGGCCGATAAAGAAGTAGAGGTCATTGGGAAGATTCTCGATACCAAACCGCTCACTGGAAGAGATGCAACTAAAGATGAGGTTCTTAAACGAATGGGTTCAGTTGCCTTGGTTCACATCGCAGCCCATGGTGATATGGAAGCTGGTGAGATTGCTTTGGCTCCAAATCCCGATCGGACATCCACGATTCCTAAAGATAAAGACTACCTGTTAACAATGTCAGATGTACAAGCTGTCCAGCTACGAGCAAGGCTTGTTGTGCTTAGCTGCTGTCACAGTGCTCAAGGGAAGGTTACTGCTGAGGGTGTGGTCGGTATTGGAAGAGCTTTTCTGGGCGCTGGTGCTCGTTCCGTTCTGGTGGCACTCTGGGCAATTGATGACGAGTCCACTATGGAGTTTATGAAAAGCTTTTACAAACATCTGGCCAGCAGATGTTGCGCCAGTTTAGCTCTTCACCGGGCTATGAAATGTCTTAGAGAATCAAAGAAGTTTTGTGCCGCAAAGTACTGGGCTCCGTTTGTACTCATCGGTGATGACGTCACCATAGAATTTGCAAAAATTCCATAAGAACATCGTGAGTACAATATTTTTAACTTTTAACATTTTGTTAGGAACTTTTCATTTTTCCGAAAGGTGAAGTCTTAGGTCAAATCATGTAAAAAATAAACAGTTTTCATTAATACTTTTAAGTAGGTTTTTTTTTCATTTTTCCGTTTATTTTTCTTGTCTGTATATGTCGAACAGCTGATCAAAACGACATAAACAAAAACAGTTCAGTTCCTTGGATATGCATATTTTAAAAGTTTTAGGTTTTTAATGTACATAGGAAAGCAAAAGTCTTGCCATCGCACCCTCAATAAAAGGTATATCCACTAACGCTATTAATCAAAATCCAATTAATTTTAGCCAACGTTCAAAAACTAAGAAAAAGTTTCGCTGTGCATTTAATTTTTCTTTAGTCTTGCATCCAACACAATGATGATATATGTCTCGAAATACTTTTATTTTTAACTTTAGTAAATTGAAGCAGCACTGGAAGCGAACCTCGACGACAATTTCATGAGTGTGAGTTAATATTGAATCCTTGCCGGAAGTTTGTCAAGTCTCATGGATTGCTTTCTCTGTAGACGCTGAATAAACCAGAACAGTTAAAGCTACTCGGCGAATAGTTAACAGACACTTTTATATCCTTTTACCAGGGTGTATATTTCCCTTGAATTTTTTTTTCTGCTATAATAGTCACGATACACACAGTAGATAATCAAACCAATATATTTCCGCGTTATTTCATTTTTAAAAGCGAGCGGAACAATAATTAACTGCAACCTTTTATTAGAACATGAATCTTGATCAATCCACGGTGCGTTTTTGGCTACTGTCAATCATCTCAGAAAACATAAGTTCACTTAAGCGAGTTCAGAAGGTGACATCCTTGGGTAGTTATTGGCCAGTAGATTTCGAGCCAATTTGCTTTCTTTCAAAGACACCCATTGTACTGAAATGTGTTTAGTCCATACTTTTTTACTCTTGATAGAGACAGTTCTATTTTATGTGTATTGCCTCTTACATACTCTTTGAGACCAGAAACCGAGACACGTACTTTGGTGTTAAGCAATGAATGCCTTTGTAAACAAATACGGTATCATTTACATATCTTAATTTTGAAGGGAAGGCATTATTGACGATCAGCGAAAACTGCAATTCAGCTGTTTGTTCTACAGAGTTCGTTTGTTATTTAACGTCGCTGTAAGGACTAAGCTCGAGAAAGAAAACCTAGAGTTTCAAAACAGGTTTCTCGACAGAAAAAAAAAAACAGTTAGCGAGTGTTGTCCTTGTAAGTTGGCCAGCTCTATCTTTATAAATTTTAGGGGAGTCGATTACTATTCCATTTGACTTTCAACCGAAAGTTTCGGATTTTTTGGCTAAATGCATGGTAAGCACCCAAGATAACACCCCTTCAAGACATTTTGCTAATGAATTTATTAATGAGCAAGGGTCCTGTGCGACGTTACGACAGAATGAAAACTCGCTTTAATAGTTATTGAATTCTGATCTGATTATTATTTCCATGTCTTGACTATTTGAAAGCTGTTCTCGATCATGAAAACAAAACTCTTTCATTCAACTGCTTGCAGTATTTTATAGACGTGAAAATATTCGATTAGTCAAATTACATTCTGCACGCTGTGTTTTCTTTGCCTTCTTGTGTCGAAATGTTTGAGGAAATTGACATCTTTGTTGAGCGGTATTGCATAAATGGCAAAGCAATTGAAAAAATAGATATTTTGGCTTATTTTGATGGGATTTAGGTTCTAGAATACTTAATGAACGGCTCTATCTATGGGGTGGACCATTATCTTTTTTGGAGGCGTGGGAATGAAAATCTTTCCAAGACAAACATTTTTTCTGTATCTTTGTCCGTGAAAACAATATTTTTTTTCCGGTGGCATCTTCTTGCAGGCATTTTTTTTTCATGTCTGCAAACAATCTATTTGGGCTTTTTTACTTTTGCAGTGCAAACAAATTTCTCAGGATTCCCCCCTCCCCTCCCCCTACAAAAGAAATGGTCCGTCCCTAAACCTGTATGATCTTCCTATGGTTTATAACGCGCTTATCTTTCAACATGAACAAGCGACGCGCTTTGATACCATGGTATAGGGCAGAGGTAGATCCGTTCTGAGGGCAGAGGTAGATCCGTTCTGAATGCTTGCTTAGTCATTATATAAGTTATACGTCAGAATACTCAAGAAGAATTCGAGCAATTAAACAAGTTCACGAGAACATTAGCCAGCTCGGGGATTCACGGGCGTATTCAGGGGGTCGGGAGGTCCTGGGGTGCCCGTGACTCCCCCTTTGTGAGATTTTTTTTTTTAAGTAAACAACATACGAGTCTTATAACTCAGGTGGCGAAAAAGTGCAAATCCAAAGAATTAACATGTCATCAATATTTACTAGTGCTAGGTAGCTTTGTTAGTTCGAAGCGCTAGCGGTAAGAAAGGCGTTTAAAGAAACTTCAGCGGCAGATAAGTATATGCTTGGCTGTGAAGCCTTGAAGTATACAGTAAGAATACAGGAATTAAAATGTGATAGAGTTCACAAATGGCCCTTTCTTTTTCAACTTTTTTTTCATTGAGAAGAACGGACCTAAACAGCGGTCGTTTTATAAATCCAGCTGTCGTTATATTCTAATTACGAAAATTATAAACTGTGACAGCGTGTGGGCATGCTGAATGAACTGGTTACGCGCAAGTTGTGGTGTGTTGTAGGGATCGACATCATTTCCTCCGTAAAAGTCCTATTACCCACCCCTCTCTAATGAGATCAGAAGTGCCCCCCGCCCTCTCTCTATTGAGCCCCTCCTCCTTTGCTAAATGATAAATCATGACAATTTTTAACGAGCCAACGAGGCAACCATACATAAGTTACTATAGCCCACTCTTACCGCGCTTCATAGGCAATGAGTCCCCAATAGTTGCTGTCTATTTTACAGTTAGACTAAGAGCTTGCGTTTTTATTAGCGATACTCAGCTGGCCGCGAGTCGATTTTTGTAGCAAAAATCTTTGGACCTGTGGAACCCTTCATTGAAGATAGTAATAGTAGAAATTAAAGAGGATGCCAAACATCACAATAATTAACAATTATTCACCAAAGTGGAGGTGAATAGTAATAAATATCCACCACTTTCACCGACACTTCGGTTTTAGTATATACCACACAAGTTGAATAACTAGCGGACCAAGACGTTACTTTTGGTACCCAAAACGACGCGCGAAGTGACTGTCATTTTGTTTCTCTTCCGCTGCTCGAAGGTGAATAGTACTTTGCTAATCACCTCCGAGTTAACCAATCAGCACGCGCGGAAAGCACTATTCACTTGCGTGGTATATACTAAAGTGGTTTACAAAAGGGCCCTCAAAAATAATTACCTAAACCAATATTAAAACCTAATTAACAAATACAAGATAAAAAACATAACAATATATAAAGAAAAGTTGAATGAGAAAAATTATCAAAGAGGCTTATAAAACGGCTTTTAATAAGCCACGTTTAAATACATTCAGTGACTTTGCCTCTCTTAACGCGGCGTCTGATCTATTCCATATTTCTGAACTAAACTTAATTGACGAACAGTGGCCATTTTCTATTGGCAATGTATTTGTGGATATTATTTCTAGACCTGGTATAAGCCGGAACATTTGTATGCAGTCGTGAGAGCTATGCACGGTTATTTTACATATTTTCGAACACGAAGCACTACCTAGTAATACAAAAATATCACTTAAACGCGTCTCCCCTCTGTCTTGCGAGGAAAGACTAAGCACGCGAATGATTGTTAGAACGCGCCTCGCCTGGGCACTTGCGTCCCGTTCGCGTTCTCCCTTTTGGTAGTTGTTTTTGTCTTTTTATTACTTTTACATTATATATATTCCTTAATGTTACATTCCTTATTGTTATGTTTCCTAACAAAGCGATTAAAAAAAAAAAATAAAAATAAAGAAATGTTATAATGTGAACTAAAACTAGATCAACTGATTCGTAAACACTCTTAGTTTTCGGCCATTTTAACTTTGGTAGAAATGAAAAGCACACTGCGGCGACAAACATGACAAGACAAGGCATATCGGGAAAAAATTGGATTTAAAAACTTGACGTTTCGTATGCTACAACATACATATGCTACAACATACATACAGAAGTGACGTTTAGAAATCATTTTTCTTGTCATGTTTGTCGCCGCAGGGTGTTTTCTTAGTTCTACTATATCAACTGAATCCGATACTCGTCACTGAAAGGAGATGGTGGCAAAACTTTCGATCAAGCGGCTAGAAAGGCGAGAATCTTTCTGTCACCCGTGAACCCAATGCGTCCATGTTGAGCAGCTAAGTTATCAATGGCCAGCAAATCACCACTTCTCCACTGGAAACCAACTGCACATGCCCATGAAGTCGCCCGTATGTGTTGTAACACTTCCGGTTCAATGTCACTTCCGTCGCCATAGGAAGTGTGGGAGGGATATTTATCATCCGGGACTTCAGCATCAAGTAATGGCACTGGCCAAGGCTTGTAGTAAGAGGCGTGGTGCACAGTTGCCTGGTTAAACCAGATTTTTTCTCCGGTCAGCGGATGCGTCAAAAATGCGGGCCTGTTTTGCCACGCACACAGCCCACCGCTTGCATCCCACTCGACATTGTAGCCAAGTATTTTCGCTTGAGACTCCGCAGCCTATCAGGAAAGTAAAACAAAGTAAACAAAATAGGTAAAGTGAAACGACTCCCCCCCCCCCCCCCCCCCCCCCCCCTAAAAGAAGAGGGCCCACAGAAGAAGCGATGAAATTTCACGGATATTAGCAAATGTAACGTTGTTTACTAGGTTGGATTATCAAGTAAATAAAATGCCGGACCGATTCCTCTGGGAAAAGAGATCCAACAACAGCTATCAATTCACGCCTCGTGTCTATGTAATACCATGTGACCATGGTAACCAGCACGGACGGGTATCTATTCGCAGGTATCTGAACTGTCCCGCAGGAATCTTAAAATTCTGAAAATTGATAGATTCGAGGAAAAGTGAATGTCCAAGGATAAGTTCCCATCACAGTTTTGAAGCCAAATGAGTTTTGTGTTATTAATATCCTTCAATGATTGTCTATCAATGATATTCTAGTCTGTTCAAAATTCATGTTTTATCCAATCTAAAATTTATTTGGCACGAATATCGATTGAACGTGAGGCGCCAATCTTCTTTTTATTATATAATTAGCATGTCATCCTTACTTTTTTATCATTGGTGGTGTAGGATCGCTGCCAGCAGAGATGAACTCCGGGGGCTTCGTTAGGTAAATATCGCAGATATCGGACTTGCTTTTCCTCAAACTTCCTCACAACCTCGGGACCAGTCTCGAGATAAGTTCGCTGTTTTTGACCAGTGGTGTTTCACCACCACAGCCATCAGCTGGCTCTTTTAAGCAGAAGGAGAAAGCCTTTAGTAAAAAAAAAAACAATAACAAAACAAAACAAAACGTTTACCATTAGAAGAAAACCTTTGCTTTTTTAAAAAAAAAAAGAAAAAAAAATGTTTACCATTAGCATTTAAAATTCGTGTTTAAGATGATTTCCAGTCCGTACTGCGCAATCTCTGCCCTCAATGTTTATGTGTACCTCACACGAAGGAATGTTTACCAGCCAAAATAAAAATTCCGGGACAAGCTTATAATGAGGGTGGCAAAGGGTATTTTCGTGACCCGTGGTCGGCCCTTTTTATTTCCCGTGAAATGTGAAATGCCTTTAATTTATTTTCCTTGTGAATCGTGATTTCCATAGTCGTCGTGAACCATAATTTTCCAAATGTTCGCTTTTATTTTCCGTTATGCGTGAAATTCAAAAGTCATATTTTTCGTGAATTGTGAAAGGGCTGTTATATTGTTATATTTTCCGTGAAAGGTGATCTATACCCTCTCCCCCCCCCCCCCCCCCCCCATTTACCACCCTCTATAATACCTTTTTCTTCATTATCAACGCCAGATATCCTTGCAAAAAAAAATAATAACGAATAGTAGAACCTTGAAGTTATTCCATACCGACGTTTCATCCTGAACGAGAGGACAAAAAAACCGAAATATAACGTGGTAACGAATTCAATACAAATGTGAAAACAAACTCCGAACTGCGGAGCTTTAAATCTGGGCGTGGTGGGGGGGGGGAGTGTTTTATAAGCCATACAGCCTCTTGGAAAGTATCTAGGAGAGTAGAGCATGGAGTTTTCATGGTGTTGTAGTCTGGCCTTGTTTAACGGGTTGGTGCTTCACATAGGGTTAAGGTGGGGGTAAAGGTGAATTTGAGTGAAATTTTAAGAGTTTTATAGAAGAGATAGAAGAAAGAAAATTATTTTTGGAACACCACCAGACAGTTGACCCCAACGCAAGAGCACCCCAGGTTGTCAGGGGACTGTTTGGGTGTCCATTACTAATTTTTAACTTCAAATTCTAATTTTAAAATCACATTAAATCTTTAATATTTCTTATTTCTCCAAATTTTACTAATCCTTTGAGAAAATCTATCTCTTCCCAAACATCCCCAAAAATCACCAAAAAATTTACAAAACACCGCTAAACATGTGGGATGAGCAGAGGGTTTTGGGAATGCTTGAAACGGGAGCGAGATATTCGCATTAAACCCAAGTTAAGCGGTGTAAAAACGGGCTTCCGGTGGTGACTAGTTTCCCGAGGGGCCAGAGAGGCCCGCTCAATGACTTTTGGCGGGAAACAGTGTTATTAGAGAGGTTAAGCATGACGTTTACGGCAAACGGCAAACGGCAAAAATCGAACTTTTGGTGTCTGATTTTAGCCGTTTGTACAATTTAGGGAAACTGTTTGCAGAAAAAGTGAGCAAAATCAGAATTATTTTTACCGTTTGCCATTTGTCGTAAACGTCATGCTTAACCTCTCTATTGTTAGATGACATGTGACCTCGAAGTAGCCAATGAGAGTGCACGCTGATAGGGAAAAAAATCCCAGCTATGTAACAATATAGTTTAACTGCTATGAATAGTCACATTTCCAATTAGATTGACAGGGACAATTGATTTCACAGCATAAATTGAAAATTGACGGCTGCCTTCCTTATTGATACTTATTTTCGGGGAGTTAAAAATAATCGCGAAATGAAAGACCCGCGAAAACCTAAATTTCATGATTTATTTTTTTAACGTTTTTAACGTATTTTGTTGGCCATATCGCGAAAATAAAGTCCCGCGAATTATGCCCATTTCATTCTCGCGACATTAAGTTCCCGCAAAATTAAGTACCAGTATGGTATTTTCAGTGAGAGCCGATTATCTAAACGAAGTCTGAGTTAAATTAGACCTGGTTTACAGGGTTTGTGGCTGAATTGAGACGCCGTCACGTTCGATTGAAGAGTGGCCACTTTGAATAAAGAGAGAAATCTGGGGAGAGGACAAAGCAGCCCGTTCGAGCCCTCTCAATCGTAGCTCGTGTTCTTATTTTCGCGCGTGTAGCGGTTCCTCCCTTTCAGTCGGCCCACTGAGACTGAAAAGCGCCAGCTAATAACGTTTCAATTAGACGGCAAGCTCTCGGCTTCTATCGACTATTCGACTAATCGACTATTCAACCATCAGAAGTCAACAGAAACCGAGAGCGAACCGTCTAATTGATTTACTATAACCCAAACTGACCTATCTGTTCAAGAAAAAAGTTCGGCAAAAATGGTTCATTTGTAGTTTTGGTTTGTGATTTCGGCGCGCTCTCACGGCAGTCTATCAAAAATTAGGCCGCCCTTGCGTCGCCAATCAGACTGCGAGTTTGCTTAACTGAAATGCATATCGACTCGCCTAATTTTGAAAGCCTTTAGAATTGGAACGACTTCCAACTTGGAAATTACCGAAAAGATGAAAGCTTTGCCTCGCCAGTTCATTTCCGAAAATCAGAGATTTACTACTTGAAATAACCAGTTACAGCCCACGATACTCCTTGAAGAATTATTATCCGAAGCTCACCTTGGACGAAAAAGAGAAGCTCACCTTGGATGGAAAAGAGAAGCTCACCTTGGATGGAAAATTTGCCATGTAGGACTGCTTATTATGCGGCTCGATGGTGTACTCATCCGCTTCATCGCTAGCAGTAGCAACCCCAGCTTCCTTATCAATTAAGGTACGATAGCTTGTTCCACCAAAATACGAACACTTCATTTTACTTGTCTTAGCAATGATCGAGAAATCTTCCGCTGTTTCAGCTGGCAAACCCCGGAATAATATCGCTGGACTGCGCGGAAAGTTTTCCTTTATGAAATCCATGCATTTTTCAGCCAGCTTTGCGAGAGAGGACTGGTTACTGTTTTTAACTTGCACACCGAGTGGGAAAGAATCTCTTGGCTCTGCAAGGAACTCTGGGAAACCACCACCCGAGGAGCCTGGGAGAAACTGTCTGTCTCTTAGTCTCGACTTGAATTTCGTTACCAGGTCCTCTCTAGGTATTGGCTCAAAAATGCTAGCTGTGGTGGAACTCAGAGCTCGGATTGGTCTTCTGAGCCGGCCAGATGAAAGTCTTCAAAAGGTTGCAACGTAACTTGCCATTATTGCCTATGAAAGGTGTTGAAATAAAATTTCTATTAACATGTCAATCTATGTGAAATATACATATAGAATACAAAGATAATAACTGCAAGGTTGACACTACGCAGAAATGAAAAAGCTGAAAGTCAAAAATGCAAACTCTGGACAGCTGTTTCGACCTGATTGCGTCTCATCAGCAGAGTGTATGCCGCACAGGAAAGAACAACCAGCTCGAAGAGTGTTGTCTATAAAATGCTCGTGGTAATGACGATCCGGATGGGCTCAAATTCAAATCCAACTTCGGTTCCAAGCCCTCTCTCCTAAGGAGAGAGGGCCTGGAACGAGGTTGTTGAATTTGGGCCCATATCCGTATTAGGCAGAAACACGCATGGAAGTGCTATGGACTCGACATCACAAGGAGATGTAGGGACAACAAGGGGAACAAAACTATTTCTCTGGGAGCAACTAGGCCGAAGTATCAATTTCAAAATTGATGTGGAGTCAGAAACGGTACTTTTGTCATTGATTTGATTATCACCGTTTGCATTGATACACGATGATCGAAATCAAAACACCCGCGGAAACGTTTCCAAGATTTCCGTCAACCAAAGTTTGAATTGACGTTTCGCATGAGCGATCATGAAGTTAGGCTCGATTACCAACCGCTGTTCGGGTAATAAGCCCGCGCTCCTCCTCGGGGAGGAAAGACTGAACACGAGAGGACGGCGGAAATGGAGCCTATCATGAAGTTTAACCTGCGATAAATCAACTTTATGCCGAAAGCAGAAGACTGCAGAGGTTGTTAATAACACGCGTAATGGCGTAACGGGAAACGGCGTAACGGCGTTACGAGAATCAGCGTAACCAGGCTTTTTCTGTTTTGTTTTGTTTTGTTCTTGTTTGTTTGTTTGTTTGTTTGTTTGTTTTGGTGGCTGCTTTTGTGAATTGGCGCCAGGAAGGGGTTCTTTATCTTTTCTGCATATATTACATTCCGCAAGTCATGAAGCCGTTTCGCAGTCACGCAAAACTGCGATTTTTCTTATTTTTCATATTGACGAAAATAACCCCACAGATCGATTTTTCATGGCGAATTCAGTATATGTATCTATAGGAAGTTTCATAAAAACGCGTTGCAAACTCATGGAAATATGGGACTCCATGCTTGTAAGTTTTACAAAGAAATGTATTGCCAAAACTGTCTGACTTTAGTAACATTTGCTCGTTTTTTTTTGTTTTTTTTTTGTTTTTTTTTTGTTTTTTTGCTCTTTATTACTATTCCAGCACACTTGCACAGTTACAATACAATTACTGACACTAGATAAGCTATCTTACAAAGACGATTCTACAATTCATTACACTACAGTACACTACATTACAAAAACAATACTATTGTTGCTTACATAAACGCTACTTATATTTGACACTTATGCTGATTATTTGCTAAGCGCTATTACATTTTATACAACATGATGTGTCTACGCACTTTTTACAACAATGAAGACTTAAAGACTTATTTAAAGATACAATAGCTGCTTAAGAAAACTTAAGCATTTCCCATTTCAGTTGATGAAATTTAAGCCTGTCTCTTTTCTTAGTAATAAAATATTCAATGTGTTCAAAATTATTAACTGAGGTAAGAGTGGTTTTGTTTTCCTAAGCCGATTAGCATGGATTACTTGCTTACCAGCAATGAGAATGTGGTTGAGAAGAGTCCAATGAGGACTTTCTTTTGTGATACCTAGCAGAATTTCGCTATCATTTAACCTAGAAATGGTGATATTAGATTTATTTAACCAGTCAATAGTATGCGTCCAGAAATCTTTGGTAAATTTGCAGTGTAAAAACAAATGCTCGAGAGATTCTTCGTACTCTCCACAAAACGTACATAACGAGGTATCTGTTAGCCTAATTTTATTCAACAATTTGTTAGTATATATTATACGATTAAGTATTTTAAATGGAAACATTCTTATTTTAACGTCTAAGGTCACTTTATGTGGACTGGTATTAAATAAATCTGTTTGATCCAGTCCAGATTTTGGTCATCAAATAACGAGTTGTATTTTAATCGTGCAGTAGGATGGACGCGTATGTCCCCTATAAGAATCCAGTATAATCTTTTGCTCATGAGTTCATTTAGCTTAATTTCTTCATTATTACAATTGAGCACAAATTGAGTTAAATCCGAATTTGTGGTGGTATTCTGCTCTAGTACATCAGGGGGTTCTGAATTGTCCGAGTTTATCAAGACTCTCCATGAGTCTGGACGTGCTTTTGACAGACCAAGAATTAAAAAATAATTGTTCAAATTCAGCCCTTTTTCTCTAAAGAAATTCCAAGGTTTTAATTTGCCGTTCGGAAGAAGAATGTCTTTTATCTTTACAATTCCAGCCATATATGATTTTCTGCAAAATTGAGGTTTGCCATCAATACGCAGATGTTGGTTGTTCCATAGTATTTGATCCATGATGACGTCTCGCGAGGTCATTTGTCTAGTATTGACTGTTGCCCAGGTCTCAAAACACTCGCGATAAAATCTAGGAAGGTGTTTAGGAAGATCAGCAACATTATAATTACAATGAAGAAGGAGAGTATCGCCATGATCTTTAAGAATCCGCGAGAGAATAAGTTTCCAAGGGCTATAATAGTTCTCAGTGTACTTTTTTAGGCAAATGATCACAGGTAGCCCAAGTTCGATATATGAGTAGCTTTCATGTTGACCTTTGCATTGTTACGTAATTCGAGCAATTTGCATATTTATAAGGGTTTGTATGGGGAAAGAAATAAAGCCGAAAAGAACGAAAAATTAACCGTTGAATTACAATAAAAACTGCTCACCTGAACTCTTGCGTTCCTTTTTTTGTGTGCTGTTTGGTTTTTTAACCGATTTGGTGCGATTTAGTGCAGTTTTAGTTCCAATGGTTGCTCTCTCTATATATCCTTTCCCAAGGTTGGGTACTCCAACGAAGCAGTCGAGCCGATCCGCTGACGGAAAACGGCCGTAAATTCGCTCCAACAGCTCCAGCCGTCTCCAAACTCCGGGTAGATCACGGACGATAGATACTTTTTCCATTTCTATTTTCCATTTCCTAAGACTCGAATTACTTCCACTCCGGGTGGGTGAGAGTCCTTTGCTCCCATTGACAATCAATACCCTGATTGGGAGCAAAGGACTCTCACCCACCCGGAGTGGAAGTAATTCGAGTCTTAGGCCGGGTCGCTAAGCTATCTGTTGACCGTTTGGGTAACGCGGAGTTTGAATCACTCACCCACCCGGAGTGGAAGTAATTCGAGTCTTAGGCTGGGTCGCTAAGCTATCTGTTGACCGTTTGGGTAACGCGGAGTTTGAATCAAGCCTCTGCCAATGGCTTCAAGAGGGAAAGTTTTTAGCGATTGGCGATGTTTTATTCGGTTTGTGTGAAAATTCAACGGAAACAAAGGACAGGAATGGAAAAAGTATCTATCGTCCGTGATCTACCCGGAGTTTGGAGACGGCTGGAGCTGTTGGAGCGAATTTACGGCCGTTTTCCGTCAGCGGATCGGCTCGACTGCTTCGTTGGAGTACCCAACCTTGGGAAAGGATATATAGAGAGAGCAACCATTGGAACTAAAACTGCACTAAATCGCACCAAATTGGTTAAAAAACCAAACAGCACACAAAAAAAGGAACGCAAGAGTTCAGGTGAGCAGTTTTTATTGTAATTCAACGGTTAATTTTTCGTTCTTTTCGGCTTTATTTCTTTCCCCATACAAACCCCTATAAATATGCAAATTGCTCGAATTACGTAACAATGCAAAGGTCAACATGAAAGCTACTCATATATCGAGCTTGGGCTACCTGTGAAATGATTCGTTGGGTTTTGATTGCAGACTCCACATGGGGCATTTTCAGACCGCCGTCTTTATACTCGCTGATCAGAGCTAAGCGTTTGATTTTATCCTTTCCGTTCCATAAAAAAATTAAACATCACAGAATTTTTTTTTTTTCAAAAAATCTTTGTCTGGATTTAATACGGAAGCGCGGAACATGAGTCTTGGCATTGCGAACGTTTTGATAATTTGAATCTTGCCGAACACAGTTAAATTTCTCCATTGCCAGCCGTTCAAGTTTTTCTTTAAAGATTTAAGTATAGTGTCAAAATTAAGTTCATGTTTTAGGCGAGAATTATAAGTAAAATAAATTCCCAGAATCTTCATAGGTTCATTAACAGTTTCTATACCCAAGTTTTGTTTACAATTGTGGCTACTCCCGAGCCAGTAGGCCTCCGTTTTGTCTTTGTTTAATTTCAAGCCTGAACATTTTTCGAATAATCCTAGTGTACTGAACAAGTGTTCTATGGAAACTTTGTCAGGTACAAATGTTGATAAGTCATCAGCAAAGACTGCAAGTTTTACCTCTACGTTACCAAATTTAATTCCTTAAATATGAGGGTCGCTTCGTATTTTAATTAAAAGTAGTTCCAATACAATGATGAACAGATACGGTGACAACGGGTCTACTTGTCTAACACCTCTTTCAACATTGAACAATGGCGTCGAAAAACCATTGTTTGTGACATAACTGGATATATTAGAATAAAATATATACAGAGATCCATTTAACAAATGATCACCAAGATTAAACGATCAGGCCTCGGTTGTTGAAAGGGTGGATAACGCTATCCACCGGATAAATCACTATCCAGTGGATAGTGTGGTTTGTTTTTCCAACACTTATCCACTGGATAGTGATTTATCCGGTGGATAGCGCTATCCAAGCTTTGAACAACTGGGGCCTGGTGTAAATTTCACATCGATTCGAGTCCGGGAAGTTTGCCAACCGGCCAAATGAAAATGTTTGGTATGGTCCAGAAAAAACTGTAGAGAGACACCTTAATGTCATCTTGTAGTTCATCTTGTAGTTCATCTTGTAGTTCTTCAGTTGTAGATTTCGTTTCAGGTTTTCCTCCAGAGTTATCCAGAGCAGCATCTAGATGAACATTGAAATCTCCACCAATGATAATTCTACATTCTGTGTCAAAGCTAGTGGTTTGAATAATAGATAAGATCTCTTCGAAAAAGGCTGCTTGTTCATTGAGATTTGTAGGAGCATATAAATTTAGCAGAAGGAATGGAGAGTCTTGGATTGTCATCTCTAATAAAATGTAACGGCCGTTATCGTCTATTACGGTATTTTTTTAATTCGAACTGTAGCTGTTCGTTAATGAGGACAAGCACTCCTCTGCTATGATTCGAACCGTGACTATAGATCATTTCACCACGCCATTGGAATTTCCAGTCGGTAAGGATTTCTGGTGTACTATAGGTTTCATGAAGAAACGTTATGTCACTTTTCTGTTTTTCGATCCACGTAAAAATGGATTTACGTTTCTGGAGGTCTCGAATCCCTCGAGCGTTGAGTGACATTATCTTAAAATTAACTTCTGCTATTGTGCGGCTACGGGTTTTATCCTAAATAGACGAATTATCCTTGATAAACAAACAAGATAACGAAGGAAAGCTCTAAAGCAGCTATTGATTTCCATGATTAGCGAATGATTATTTGATGGCGTAGCAAAATCAATGAAACTGAGAATTAAGCTGGGAACGTATACGTAGCAACATACATAATTACAACACAAACAAACAAAGAAGACTGAATATATCTTACTTAACGACTGCCCCAAAGCGAATTGTGAGGGCGTTCCTACACCTACTGTGAATAGCATTCCTGATGTTGTTTGTGTTAGCTACGTGTTAATTTAAGTCTTCGTGATATAGATTAATTTATGCGTTTAGGAAAAGGAAAAGGTGATTAGCATATAGTGAGCCTAGTTGTACAATAAAGAGCCGAACAAAAAAAGAGAAGACAAATAAATGATTACAGTGGTGCATAACGCGGAATAAACTTTCCATTTACATAGAGTTTATCTGGGAATCTCTTGCTGAAATACACGTTGTAGCCTCTATCCTTAGCATCCTTCAATTTTTCCTTTTGAGATTTCCTTAGCTTATACAGTTCTTTAGGAATGTCTTCAAACACACTAAATTTCTTATCCCTCAAAGTTTTCCTAGCTTGATGGAGGACCATTTCGCGATCAGCATAACGCAAGAATCTTGCGATAATTGGACGAGGACCATCATGTTTTGGCTTTCCTACTCAATGAATTCTTTGAAATTCAATGTTATCGCGTGGGTTGGAGATCTGAGGTTCTTCTTCCATGAACTTGTAAATAATCTCCTTTGTATTCTCCGCCTCGTGATGAGTGCCTTGTTCGTCTTGTTCCATAGTGTTGTGTTCTTCGATGCCAATAAACATTAGGTTTTCTCTTCTACTGTAATGATCTTGGTAGAGAAGTTCTTTGCCTAAATCGTCCGCTGTCTTCTGAGCGGCTTTAACATCGCGTTTCAAGTTGGCAATTTCTTCATCGTTAAAGTCGACGCTTTCCTCGAGTTCCTTCACTGTCTTGTTGGTGTTTTTAATCTTCTCCTTCAGGTTGTGAACCTCCTTGTCAAGATTGGCAACAGCATCTTCTATGTTAGATACAGCTTTAAACAGGTTATCGAGTCTACTTTCAATATTATCGAGCTTTTGAAGCTTTGTAAGAACGGTGTCCATTTTCTTTGTGAGTAATTTAACTGCCGAGAGCGTTTCAGGACCGTCGGCGTTCATTTCGCTTCTTGCCTCGCTTGCGCTGCTTTCACGACAGGATCTTTTTTCCTCCGGTGAGGCTGCACTGTCAGACAACGAAGTTGGTCTACCTTTTCTTTTCGTAGACATGAAATTTCAATTCTAACGGCATCACTTTTGAAGGAGCTCCATGTGCACGTCTTACCTTGCCGCCATCTTGCCCAGTCTCTCTTTGCTTAATCAAAAGTTACAGGAGCAAATTCAAACTAGATAGGAATATCTTTCTGGTGCTTCGTTAGACTGTGATGAGCAGTCTCCCTTTTGCCCGACCTTTTGCCCTAAAGTCCATGGGGATGAACGAGATTCGAGAGCGCGATATACGATGCGAGCATGTTGTCGAGGACAGCACACAAACAGCGCGAGATCATGAAGCCAACTGATATAAACCGGTTTTATTGATTGATCTTAAAACTGAAATGATAAAATTGAAGCAAGAAACTTTCCTCTGGAGAAGAGGTTCGAGCTGTTAACGCTACTAGTAAGCTCAAGAAACTAATTTTCTTTATGACAAACTAATTTTCTTTATGACTGCCTCACTATACGAGACATTCTTGCTAAAAATAGTAAACTTCTTCAATTCACGCTCTGTTTCTCTTAGACAAAGCTCTTTTTAAGCTTTCCTGAATGATTCCAAGGGCCGATTCGCACTAGCGGACAAGTTTTAAATGTCATAACATTTTTGGCAAAAACAAAATTGTCGCGACAAGTCAGAGACAATTTGAAGAAAACAAAAGGTGTAATTATTAGTACAATACCTCTGCACGTGCTTCTGGCATCCAAGTACATTTCTCAGTCGTCTTGTGCAAACGTCAAATAATCAGGGTCGCCCACTACCTCTCGGAACGAGTGACTTCATTGGTTCCTAAAACAACAGATAGCAGGTCATAACAATGCCCCTAGCCCTGAATAACAATAGAGGTAGTGTTTAAGCGGGCGAATGAAAATAGAGGTTCCAGAGAGGTAGTACCTTACTGAATAATCAGGCAGGTCCACGTGGTGAAAAATTAACGATTTGCATTTGAAGTGCGCGTGTAGTGATGTTTTTGTGCTCGTGCGGGGAAAATGTCGCAAGTAAACTATTTCTTTTCCCCTCCATTTATCGGCATAAACTGGTTCCCTCCGCATTCATTTGTTCCAGCCCCGGTATAACTATCCTTCCACGACCTCACCTCGGCACACAAACATGTTTTTCTGCCTATCGCGGAAAAATTTCGCGTGTTGTTTTTTAATGCAATCCAGACCAAACACAATAGCCAATCAACAACGTATTGTTTATCTGGCATTACGAGGGGCGTTGGAATGCGACTTGTCATGACTTGTGCTGCCTTGAGGCAGGACATCGGCCCTTTGAAGATTTGTCCGTTTTGACAAAATTTGCCCTTGTCCAACAAGTCGTTCGCACTTGTTTTTGCGATTGTTTGACAAAATGTATCGCGCGTTCAACGCGGACTAATCATAAGACTACTGCTTCTTTGTTTTCCTGAATTGTTTGACAAGTTCTAGGTCTCAAAAACGTATTCGCACTTGTTTTCTGTAACAAGTGACACATTAATGATGAAATTAAATCTACCAACTGTTACAAAATTTGTCCGCTAGTGCGAATTGGCCCTTAAGGTCGCGCAGGACCCTTGCTCATTAATAAATTCATTAGCAATTTTGACGGGGTGTTATATTGTAAAGGTTTAATTCTCCGAATTTTGAATATCGATTCCTTCAAAACTTATCAAGGATAAAAAGGGATGATGGAATTTTATTATGATTGTCGTTTTACTGAGAGATGACCGTTTACTTTCATGTTACAATCTCTTAAATGTTTATCTGCAGATAATGCGATTTTGTGTCCAAGTTTACAGCTAGAATAGCGCACCAAATTAAACGGCTATATAACATAGTGGTAAATCATAACCTCTTTTGTGTTCTGGTCAGAACGAAATTCGCGAATTTAAAAATTGCTGGGAATTATTGGCTCCTAAGAGTAAAAATGTGAAATCTAAACTTTGAAACGTGCTATCTACTTTTTTAAATGGGATTTTAAAAATTCGCTTTGACCAGAACACAATAGAGTACACAAAGTTTATGTTCCTTGCGAATCAACTCATGAAATTCTTTATCGGCGGAGAAAACTTGGACACAAAATTGCAGGTTTTGCCGCTTCCGAAGACCTTCCGAGTCTATGTTTACAACAACGTGCGCTATTTTCAAAGCTGTGAATCCAATTTTGATAATTTGCTACGTTCCAGCGCACGGGACACAAAGCTGAGAACAATAACGTGTAATTACTGTAACAAAGGACGTTTAGGAATATATTCTCATAATATTTCGTTTGCCGTCGGCTTCAGTTGTCGCAGTTCGTGCATACTCTTTAAATAAATGCATACATAATGATAGCAAGGGTCCTGCGCGGCCTTAGTCAAATAATGTCGCATTTCAATCAAGTTCCTCAAGGTCTTGAACCACGTTGGCATGTCCGCTGATTTCAAATTTCATCCTCAAAATCTAAATAGCGTGTTGGATAATATATGAAAAGGCAAAATAAAGCCAATTTCTTAACAATATCGACACAGTTCTCTTCCGTTTAGTGAGCAGCCAGCTGTCTATGCCGTGATATATCATCCCCTGCAGTTTTGCGCGACTTCTGCGAAACGGCTTCATGTCTTGCGGAATATAATATATGCAGAATAAACAGCCCCTTTCTAGCGCCGATTCTCGTTGTGCCATTACGCCGTTACCCGTTACGCCATTCCGCGTTTTACTAACAACCGACTGCCGAAACACAACAAAGACATTTTAAAGATGTTTTCGAGACTTTACCTTCAGTTTCAAGGCTTTTGCGTCGAATGCCGCGATACGGCACGGCTCGCCGAACATAAAAGTTCTGAAGTTCTGTACTTTTTACGCGTTTTACTAACAACCGACTGCCGCAACACAACAAATTGAAGACATTTTAAAGATGTTTTCGAGACTTTACCTTCAGTTTCAAGGCTTTTGCGTCGAATGCCGCGATACGGCACGGCTCGCCGAACATAAAAGTTCTGAAGTTCTGTACTTTTTATTTTTGTGATGTTTATTCCGACAGTTTGGTGAGACAAAACCCTTTGGCTACAAAAAAGATTAACTTGCTCCCTGTTAAGGAATTTTGGCCGCGGAAAAAAAAATATTTTTCGCCAATTCACTTTCATGATCACTCGCCCGAAACGTTGTCGGAAACCTCTTCAAACTTTGATTGACGGGAATCCTGGAAACGTTTCCGCGGGTGTTTCGATTTCGATCATCGCGCATCCGATGCAAACGGTGGTAAGGCCCAATTTAGTCCCCAAGGCCATCTCCGCTCTCAAGATGGCGGGCGGGGAAAATGGCCCTGGGGACGAGGTTGTGGTAAGGCCATCTTCTTTTCTGTTTGCCATCGCTTGATCACCGCAAATTTTCGCGTTAAAATAAAGAGATCTATCACGCGGAAGCCGCCAAAGCTCTAGTGAAAACAAAAACATTTTTTACCTCTTATCTGGAACACTATCCCGCACCAATTTGCCCAGCAGCTATTGGAGAGTTATTGAAGCCGGTAAGTCGCATATTAATTAGTTGGGCGTGCTCGTCATGTTTAACAGTTTTCCGTCTGATTGTTACACGCCATCAACCTCTCTTTTCTCTATCGGCTCCATGTTGATTTTGGTGTCCTGGGTATCCTAGCTAGTTCCAGTCCTCCTCGGTGGACTATTTTTGTTAAAATTGTAGTAATTTTTAATTATCTTAAACAAGAAGAATACTGGAGTGCTTTCCATTTACATGGAATTTTCGGTGAGAGTTTTTCGACAAATGGAACAATACAATTTTTTCAGCACGTAAACGGAACGAAAAGATGCTGTTCCTTATGAAAATTCCATTCTGATAGCACTGCGAGAGCCTGAGTCACAAAAAAACATGGCGATCAAGGGTGAAACTTTTCTACTGAATCTTCTGTCTTCATGAAGCCTTGGAGAACGTTCAAGGCAAACTCTTGCTGCTTGTGAAGAAACGTCCTCTATATTCACTCGAAAGGAATTTTGGATTAATTTGAATCGATTCAACGGGTAAATTTTAGCCGTTCTTTGGCTCATTTATCGACCTTGCTCTGTTTGCGAACAGACTGGTGGTTGCAAATGGAACAGAAAATTTCCGGTCATTCCGGGAGAAACGGAAAAGGAGGAATATCTCTGAAGGTGTTCCTTTTTTGTCCGAAAAATTTCCAGTAATTTCCAACCGGAACAACCGGTTTTTCTACACAAATGGAAAGCGCTCCTGATTACGTTCTCGTGCACTAGTCAAAGATGTCACCATAGTCACCAGATTTGAAACGTTCAAGTCATTACTGCGAGCGGGTTTGTTACATCGATCACGGACAAAAAAATTCCGCTTCTTATTTGAAGCCATTTTAACGTATGTCTGCTTGCTAGACCATATTGACATAACTTGTTGCATTACAGTTGAAGCGTGTTATAAACCTTAGTCGCCCAGGTCAGTGCGCTGATGCCATTGACTGGATACCAGTTTATTTAACTGTGCACGGTGGAGATATTTAAGGCATTTCCGTGACAGTTGCGATGACTCACCTGTTTAAGAAAGAAACCTGCAGGCGCAGGCCAACGATTTCATTTGTGAATGAAGTGTGGACGACCATTATCCGCATAAGTCTAAATACGCTCTTTGTGACAAAATATTTTAAGGTAAGGTGAATTGATGACAAATTATCTATTTCCTTTTATGTGAGAAATGATTTTTTCTTGTTCCACATTGAATTGTTTGACCTGCGAAGGCGGGAATTCGATACGGTTCACACTGTGAGAGTAAACAAAATAATAAATTCCGCCTCTGTTAATTATAAAGAATGCATTCATGAAAAATGCCTGGTAAAATCAGACTGTATGCTCTACAAACTGAAATAGTTTTTAAAAATTAGATGAGCGGCGAATTTTGGTATGAAAGTTTTACTTAAAATAGTTTTCAAAAATTAAATGAGCGGCGAATTTTGGTATGAAGGTTGTACCAAAGAGCCGTCTACGTTATGGGTATTACCATTGTCGTCACTTATTTGGCTGTTTAAAAGCAACAATATCAGCTATGTTTTAACCTCACACTCACCAGCCAGTAAAGTAGGTAGATAAAGTGTGCGTCGAGCCACGTACCTCGTACCGCTAGCTAGAGCTTATCCTGGTTCCTGATCCTTCCTCTCTGGATGGGATACTAGTCCATCGCAGATTCCAACCCTCCCCCCCCCTCCCTTCCTCCCCACCCCCACCCAACCCCTCAGAGCCTTTGTGTCTTTACCAAGACCACAACACAATAACCTTAGCTAGGGCACGACTGCTCGGTGACTCGGATTAGTCCAACGATTCTCCTAGTAACATAAGAAATGAGTAACGGTAATCAAAATTGTGAATAATACATCCGTTCTGTTTTGATGATTACATCATCATACTATGTAGGCCGTTGTGTTAAAGGACTACTTCCTATGTCTGGGAACATATCACCCAGTCTGTGGGGTCGCCCACTACCTCTCGGAACGAGTTACTTCATTGGATCTTAAAACAATAGATAACAGGTCATAACAATGCCCCTAGCCCTGAATAACAATAGAGGTAGTGTTTACAGCGGGCAAATGAAAATAGAGGTTCCAGAGAGGCAGTGTCTTACTGAGTCGGTGATGTCAAAACATTGCCAAAGTCCCAGTTCTTGAGCAATTTGCACAAAATAAGCACGCTTTCTGCAGTTAAAACAGTATAAGTTCACTATAAGTCCATGTGCTTATCATGATCTCTCGGATTTCGGTTTCACAGATGCATTCTTTGGCATTTTCCTTGCTTATCGGCCTTCTTCATTTTCTTGAAGTTACAATCATCCAGGTAAGAAGTCGATGTCTATAAATAAGAACGTAAATTGGACAAAACTTTTATTTACTTTTATTTTATTACATATCCGAAGGGTTCTTCGAATATTCTTTGAAAAAAAACATTTAAGAACACCGACTTGTTGGACAGTGTTATTTTTTTTTCTTTCACTGACTTGAAAACATATTTGCCTTTTTTTAATAGGGGGCGACAAGTATGGCAAATGTGAAAGCGATATGGAGTCGGTATGCACAAACCACAGATGGAGACGTAAGGGGCAAGCTGTAAAAAAATAATTTCATCTCTTAGAAAATTCACAAAAAAGTTTTGTTTAATTCAATTTAAAAGATAACATAATTAAGGATAAGCCGGAAAATTTGTCATCGATTCCAATTTTCCCCGCCTTTGTAAGTCTTTCGTTCACATGCATGGGTGAATCCTCTACCTTGATGACAGCCATGGGTTCGACTAGTCCGTCTAGGAGCCGCCTGGAGCGTGCGAAGCTATTATGGAGACAAATGTGACCAATCGATCTGCCTGTGTATCGCTTTCCCTCTAAGTAACAATAATGTCACTGTGTCGGGGTGGGGGGAGGGAGGACACCGGGCGATGCGTAAAGGACAGATCGAAGGGCACACGAAATGTGAAATTTGACTCTGTGTGCAGAGTGCTTTCCATTTTCAGAGAGCGACCTGTCGGACCAACTTTTTTAAAATGGGAACGACATCAAGTTCTGATTAACATGATTAAACCAGGCCAACCGAGCAGAAAGTCTCTTTTACATCTAGGAACTGGACCGAAGTAAGGCAACGAACCGGTTCGGTCCGACCTGTCAAAGTGGTCTACATCTTAACGTGGCCCACTCGAAATTTTGATTTATGAATATTGACCTAATGGAAAGAAACTGGGATTTGGTCCTAAAAAGACGAACTAGTAAAACGTAGTATGCTGCCCGAACCACTTTTAGACCTTACAGTTTAGTTCTATATTTCCAAGAGCACATACTACGGAGAATATCCTGGAGGTGGAACATGCGCGTTAGATCCACCATCGCCACTTAACGAACAACCTGGTTGGATCACGTGGCAGCTGGGAAATACGATTTTCAGAAGTCCCTTGGGTGCGGCATGTGTATTGCAATCACAGCCAACGGGGAGCAAACGAGCCCCTCCACTGGAGGACCCACGCCTATGAAAGGCACCTACAAGGCCTATGTTGGTGACCTGTGCGGGGGATGTAAACAGGGTACGTCTGTGGTAACTACGTCGTGCAAGTATCAACAAACGTTTTCCTTCGACGAAGGATTAACGTTTTGTCCAAATCCAAAAAGCGGTTTATTTAAGGCGCCAGGTATATTGGAGGAACGCCCGAGCCTGAAAGATTGTCCGAAAAAAGCTGGCCAACAAGCGAGACTTCGAGGACAACTGTGAAATTGTGAAGTGAAGTGAAGTGAAGTGAAGTGAATACTTTATTTATCCTCGCATTGTAGGGTAGCTTAACAGCTAATATCGCCGAGCATTTCAACGGCGCAACGGGCAAAGACCAAACCACAGTGACCGGGAACTTCGTGACCTACTCTTGAGGGTGTGGGTTCTTTAACGTCCCCTGCTGACCATAACAGTGAAGATGCAAGAGGCGGGGCCTACGGTTTATCGTCCTTATCCGAGAAGACTAGAATATCCATTTGCAGATGCCATTGCAAAGGAAGCATATTCCCCTCAGTTATTTTAAGACCCTGAGTGTTGGTCCGGTCTGGGGCTCGAACCCGGACCTCCCGAACGGTAGTCCGACGCTCTACCAACTGAGCTAACCGGTCGGCGATTTAAAATTGTGATGACCTTCTTCAGTCAAGGGCATTCTCCTCCAATATACGAACAGGCGAGAAAGGAGTTTTATTTTATTAGCCTACGACTAATTTCTACAACGCGCTTTGTGATGTGGTAAAAAGGAAGAAAATCACGGCGTAATTTCGGTTGAAATAAATGCACGTTGATTGGTTTACGTAGTTCTTTTAACGTTATGATATGATTTACAGGGTAGGACTAAAAGGTGATTTTTTTTCCACTGCTCTACAAGACCTATAAAATCAGGTGACCGATATCAAATCGGACGGGATATCTCTCGTCCGATTTTGACCACGTGATGATTTTTATCCAATGGGAGCGCCCGACGCTGTGGGCTATAATCAAGTAAGAGCTACTAAGTAATTTACTTGCCCACCAACGCGGCACAACAGTTTCGTTAGAGCTTTGTTTTGATAATTTACTATTTCACTTAAATATAGTAATTTGCTTTAGCTTTCCCTTGAACCGCGCATCTGTTTGACTTTTGTGTTTTGTTTCATCATTCCTCACAGCTGGGTTTGATCTTTATATCCCTGGGTTTGGTAAATACAAGACTTCATTCAAGGCAATCGAGTGCCCCACTATACCGGGCACAGAGGGGAACATCCAGTTCCGTTTTACAGGGAGTAACCCCTGGTCCATGAAATTACAGGCTCGGAACTCCAAGTAAGTCCAATTCCCTTTTTTCAGAGGCTGCAGATAGAACAGCAGTTATGTGCGTAGTTTGATGTTGTTGTTGTTGTTGTTGTTGTTGTTGTCGTCGTTGTTGTTTCTGTGTTTTATCATTTAAATACCATACACATTATTAAGCTTTGTTGAGAATATGCATCTTTGCGTTTTCCTTGTGTTGCAAGCTGGTCAAATCCCTCGTTTTCTTTGACGTCGTTTGGCTTCGTTTATTATACAGAGTAGTGACTGTGGGCATGGAGATCTTGCACAATAACAAGTGGATTTGTATGAAACGAACAGATGACAACTACTTTACCATCAACGGCTTGGGAGAAATAAAATTCCCAAAGAAATTCAGGGTAACAAGTATCAGCGGTGAACAACTAGAGACCACTCTACCGGGGATTCAAAACGACGAGAATATTCCAAGTGATATACAGTACTCGGGGTTTGAACCAGGTATGACTCGGTTTTGTGGGAAAAATTATCCCACGGGAAGCGTAGAAAATGCCAATAGTTTTGATAATAGCTGCTTCAATTTGGCGCCCGCCAAGGAGGAAGCATTCTGCTTTTGGTAAAAAATCACCCCGGTGCATAACATGAGTCCGTAAAATTTAGACATTTATGCATTTATAGATGCTTAAAGAGTTAAAATATTTAACAAATAGATTCCATTTTGCCATGTGTCTGTTCAGTTATAGATCACAGATAACGTCAAAATGTGGTAAGAACAAAAAGGTGACACACGAGCCGCTAGGCGAGTGGGGTCACCCTTGTGTTCTTACCACGTTTAGCACGTTTTGACGTCTTCTGTGATCTATAAATGAGCAGGCCCATTGCAAAATGTCTACGCACTGTCTACTTCAAGTTTGTTTGGCCCAAGTAAATGTCTACATAAAAGGTGAACGATATTTGGCGGATTCGTAATCAAGATGAACTTTTTCTTTTTGTTGTGGCTCCACGAGTTTGAAAACTTCACCGACAACGCGCACGCTGACTTGGACTATGAACTTTGATCATCCGCGAGAGTCACAGCACGCAGTGGCGTCTGTCTGTACATCTGCTTCTTTTTAAAACGTTTATGTGGGGAACTAACTTGAGATATATATACTAATGAAAAATACTTGCACAGTTATTGAATCTGCTCAGAGACTTCGACAGATAAGCTTACACAAATTCCCACGAATTTCAAATGCCAAATGTCACGCTCTCTTACGCTACTAATTTACAAGGAAAACTCACACAGGCCATGCATACAAGCGGGGATGCTATTTAAAAGACTTTGGAGAGACAAATTCGTCGGATCCTGATACTGCTCTCGTTCATGACCATGACATTTGTCTTGTCTGCATTATATTTGTACTTTGACTAAATATGGCTTCAATTTTAATTTGCATTTGTTTTGCATTTATCTGGGACAAATATGTAAACATATTTGTCACGTATTTGTCGTCGTCAATCCCAGGACAAATATAACCTCAGATCTGTCTCATATTTGGCTTTAAGCCAAATATGATCAAATCCGTTATTTCATCCAGTGTAGGCATTAACCAATCACAACACGCGAGGTGAGGTGAGGTGTTGATCGCGACGTTTCGACTACCATTCTGCTGGTGTTAATTGCGGCATTTCGATTATTCTGACTGGATGTTGTTCGCTCATGGGTCTGCTTTGTTATCGATCGGCTGTTTTTCCTCTTAATCATAGGAGCCCATAATTTAAATGGAACAGGGCCAGGAAAGGTGTCCGGTTACAGTGGGGTACTCCGAAACTGCGGCGATTTCAGTACGAGCAAGCCGTACGTAGTGGGGGAGGGGGGGAGGGGGGGGGGGGGGTCCATGTTGCCATGTTCTCTTGTTACCAAAAAAATTTCCCTTGTGCTCCCGTGTTCCCTAGTAGTATTCTTTGATTTTGGTGTTCCCTGTTCCCTGAAATACGCCTTTGTTAATGGCCATGTTCCCTTGTTCCCTGAAACCTCGTCTCTCGTTGTCGTTTCATACACAATAACTAGTCTGAACGCGGCCTCTGATTCCATTAAAGTCAGACTGGCGTCATGACTGACGTCAAATTCAAAATATTCAAGATGAAAGCTGTTCGTTATCTGTGGTGAAATGCCCCTTTCTTATCACGTTACTAATACTGCGGCCACAAATGTCCCAAAAGAAAATAAAAGCGCATTTCTAAAACAGATTAACAATATGTATGCATCAAAAAACAGTGTTCATATATTTTACAAACTTTTGCAGATAGTAATCCAGAAAACATCAGATGCTACGGACAGGCGGGAAAACCTGAGCAACGTGAGTAACTAAGATCATGAAGTTTTAAAAAACGTGTGGTTAGGTCGAACCTGTGCTTTGACTATTAGATGAAAGGTGAATTACTCCTAGTCGCTTCATGCTGCGGAAACCGAGATAAGCTCCGGCCTGATGGACCACTAGGCTCGTATGCATATTTTACCTTTAGCCATGTTGTTTTTTGCACGAAGAGTCGGGTGCTAATGATGCAAAATGTAAACACTGGCGTCAGCAAAGATACGCCAACAGCTATCAGTAAAACAAAACAAAAAACAGAATTCTACTTTGTTGTAAAAAGTTGTTATTTTTTGTTACATACACAGCCACTGGTTCAGGTGGAACGCCAGGTTCCGTTACTGGTGGCTCACCCCTTCCAACAGCCCAGCCGTCTGGTGGCAGTGTTTCAACACCATCTACCTCGCTACCTTTTGAAGGTAAAGTTGTTGATGGCAATTCAAAGGGAGATTCAAATTTCTGTCATGGAAGAAAGAAGGATTTAAGCTAGTTCTCCGTATGTCTTACCCTGCGAGCAGAGTCTTCTTCGATCTTCCTAGATTAGTCGGGAAGACTAATCTAGGAAGATCGAAGAAGACTCTGCTCGCAGGGTACGTATGTCTTTGACCTGAAATGTACTTGTCATTCTATCCTCAGAGTTATTTATTATCTTAACACTATGCTTGTCTTTTCAGAGTGGGACAGAACTTTCTGCAATGATAAACCCACAGGCTTTTACGCTGACCCAAAAGACTGCAACAGCTTTTACCAATGCGCTGCTGGGGTGACATACTGGAAGCAATGTCCCATGGGACTTCACTTCAACCCAGTACTAAAGAACTGTGACAAGCCCCAGAATGTGAACTGTATTCCTCAACAGCAAGATATAAGAAAATGTCCACATGGTAGAATCATTCTAATTGCCAAGAAAAGTGTCTGTGACGAAACTCGCAAGAAGCGCTAATTATCAGAGACTGGCAGGAATTATCAACCTTTTAAAAGATCCTTAGTACTTGACTGGCATTGATTTAACTTAATATTACCCATATATAGCCGAATTATATATGAATTTTATTTAAGTTACAATGTAGCCGACAATGAAGTTATTTTCATGAATAAACCAAGGCAAGATACATTCTTTTGAGACAAAATAATCATATTAAATGCTATTTGGTTACTATACAGCTATTTCGAGAAAGGTTGTCGAAAAAAAAAAAAAAAAAACATCAAAGTGCACGCGACAAGACCGAAAGGTGGTATGGGTATTCACTGGAATTTTGCCTATTGGCCTAATTTTGCATATTGGCCAAGTTTGTATTTTTGTACGTGGAAAATTTGTTTTTCCTCTCAGGGGCCAATATCTTTAGCTTTACTTTTACTGTCGCATGTCTTTGAGTGAGGAAATCCTTCTAAACCTCATAGGGGCTAAACGTACCTTGTTTCTACATGTCTGAAAAGAAAGAAGACCTTAAATTCGCGCTTATTTTGTTGTTATACCTCATTAGTATTCAACACGTGCAGTAGCTCAATACGTCTACCCATACTACCTTTCGAAATTGGCTTGTGCAATTTTGTGTTTTTTTTCCGACAACGTATCTCGAAATAGCTGTATACATATGAAATAAATGAAGCTGAGCAGCTGCTTCAATACTGCACCATCATAGCGCAGATATATTTCATTTTGTCGTGGTTAGTAAATACTTTTTTCCTGTTTTTTTTTTATTATTATTATTATTTTTTTTTTTTTACAGCACGCATACTTACATTATCACATACAAAAACTGCATATAAAACTACGACAATACAGCTAGTTACGCTAATTACAACTTGCTCTAATTACAATGCTTGAATAAACAAAAGTATTATTTAGACCGCTTGCGTTACACTACTTTGGTTAGTAAATACGCTGTAAAAATGTACAGCGATAAAATGTCTAATAACAGATTTTTTATTCAACGTTTTCCTTCCACAGATAGCGGGGCAACTTTTCTCATTACGCATCACAATCAGTTTTTTTTTTTTCGCACTTATTACTTCAACGTCCTTTTGTTTCAATATAATCGGAGCATAATGTACAGTAGAACCCTGGCAACGCGAACTCCCAAGGGAAACGAAAAATAGTTCGAGTTAGCGGGGGTTGGTGTCGAATTTCAGAATATTTTGTTAATGATTAATAAGGTTCTGTGTTCTTTCAACACTGTTTTCAATTTCACAAGGGCCTGTTGCTAAAAGCATTAAGTTTGGGAATTTTATTTTGTCATGTTGCTGTTAATGAAGATTTAGATTTAGACACGAGAAAACGCACCGGACTGACACTGAGGCTTTCAGAGCAACATTTTTTAATTAGAGTTCGAATTATCGGGGTAAATTTGAGCCAACTCATGGAAAAGCTAAATTATTTCGAGCTTTTAATAGGGGGGGGGGGGGGGGGTTCGAGTTAACCGAGTTTGTAACTTGTTTATTATAGCGTGTTATAGTCTTCGATCAACCCGGCTGATTCACTGTTGTGTTCCACTGTTGACCAGTTTACACATTATTTTATTGTGGACGGTGCAGCCCACATTCTCAGCTTCATTGGTGCACCCAGCCTTGTCCCCAGGCCAATCCGCGCTATGCGAGTGATCGGAGGGGGCATGGAACCGAACTCTCCCGACAGTTTTGACGGGTGACGTCACATCCCAACTCGCCGAGGATGACTGACCACCTGTTTCGTGGTGAAATCTGGCACAATCTGAAACATAAATGTAATGGAGGGACAAATGTCGGCCACAAATAGGCAGCTGTAAGTTTCTTACATAAAACTACTCGAATTCGCCTTTTGGCGCCACAGATCGTACATACTGTACTCACTTTACATTTATACGTCGATTCTCGTTCCGTTACATTAATCGCAATACCTGCTCATTTCTTGGAAAATGTACAGCGACACTACACAGTAAAATGTGTAATAAGGGATCTATCATTTAATGTTTTCGTTTTCCCAAAATTCTGACTAATCTTAATCTTTCCCGCGGTCAGAAGGAATAAGACAAAGCGGGTTAAACCACTCTTGGAGTACAAATATCGTGAGTGATCTGTAACAATTTTACGCAAGCGCTGATGATTTTAAAGCTGTTTGATAAATCCATCTCCTTGGCGACTATTGGGGAAAATTTTGAAATAAATACGCTATTAGTAAAGCACCATAATTTTCACCGCATACACATATGTTAACAGCTTGAAACACTCACAGTCAGCGGGTCACTTTACTCATTTCACATCACAATGACTTTTGTTCCGCACTTCTTGTGTTTAGCGATTTCAACGTCTTTTTGTTTCAATATTATCGGTGCATTAAGTCGTTGTAACTTGTTTACGGCCGCCTAGGCCGGTTTAATTATGTTCTTGTGCACGTTGCATCCAACATTGACACGTCATTGCATCCAACATTGCTACGTCAGGTTCACCCAGGCCGATTCGCTGATGCGTTTTATTGGTAACCAGTTTATTTATTGTGGACGGTGCAGCCCACATTGCCAGCTACATTAGCGCACCTGTTTCACGGTGAAATCTGGCACAAGCAAAATGAAACGTAAATGAAATGTCTAAAGGCTAAATTTCTCAAAATTAAAACATCTCCGCAAAGCAGATGCTTCGGTTTAAGGCAAGGATTGGAGACTAACATAATCTGGATGATGACGAACCTCATAAGGATTTGAAATCGTGGACCTTTGCTGATGTTTTACGGTTGAACCGTGGAACATTACCAGCTAGGGGATCTTGATTTTTCGGCACTTCGCATTTTCATTAACGGCGGGAATCAAATTCCTTAACGCTCTTCACAAGAAATGAATTTATTCGAATATCAGAATCTATCTATCATCAAAAGTAAAAGTCCGTCACTTTAATCTGAAGAATACAGGCTTTTTTAGGCTGAAATATCAGCTTGTAACACCAAGCAGTGCAAGCGTTTACAATGTTCCTCAGTACAGTCGAACATAGATGCAAACAGACAACATACAGCGATACTACTTACAGCGATGCTGGACACAAATAATACCGTTGATCTGTTATTTAAAGTTTTCTTTTTCCAAGATTCTGACTTTCATCATTTTCTAACCTTTTGCGCGACCAGGAGCGTTTTATAAACGCGTATCACGCTTCTCGTTTTCCCCTCTCCCTCCCCTTTCAACGCCTGTCATGATCGCGTAGGCTGTTTGCTGATGTGCTCTGTTGGTGACCAGTTTTCATATTATATTTTGGACGGTGCAGCCAACATTGTCAGCCCTATTAGCGCACCTGTTTCATGGTGAAATCTGGCAACAGCATAATGAAACGCAAATGAATTGTAGACGGTAAATTGTCAGACGCGACTAAAGGCTCAGAACAACAAGGTCGCAAACACCCTACAAGGTAAGGCAATGAAATTTTATTTTGCTTTCAATTTGTAAGACAAAAATATATGTCTTTTTTAGCGTAGCTCCACAGCGGCCCGAAGGGCCGCATAGCGGAACCCCTTAGGTTTCATGTGAACATAGAAAATTAGAAACCCATGGGTTTGAGTTTTCATGGTCATCTTGGCAAGCCGCATGGCTCGCGGGCGCGTGTGCTCTACATACCATACGGAGTTGCCCAAAATGGCGGCCATACTCCAGAAAAAGCTTGACCTGGCCAGGCCTCTCACATTTTCGATATTGACCATCCTCCTTTCGTTAAAAAAAAATACCTATCGTAGAAGTTTGTAAGACACTGCACATTTCTTTTTCATGTTGAAAATCGACAAGGGATATTTCATTTCGCCTAACACGGGTGAAAAGGCGGCAAAAGCTCACCGCGGGAATGAAAACTTGTCAGCCTAGTCCCTAAGCGTTCTCCTCCTCTCTCGGGCGAGCGCGAGGTCCACGTAAGGGCCTGGGAACGGGTTGGCGTGCCATTCGGTGACGTCACGAAATTTTGCGCCAAATCGATAAGCGGGAAGGGAACGCCTGGGTACTAGGCTGAAAACTTGTGAAGAAAGTCAGCAGCAGAAAATATTTCTTCGTTATTATTTTTTACCCCATCACATCTAAAGTTTTTATATACTTCAGAGATTTTTTCTCACATCAAAAAAAAAATGATCTGGACATTTCATATCAACTTAAACGAAGCGATTGCATGAAAAGGCGGCAAATCTTTGGTACGCTGTTCACCTAGCTTTAAGCTGAATGAAAGTCGCGAAGAAAGCCGTTGGAAAACTTAAGTCTTCGTGAATATTTCTCGCTCTATTTACTCTTCTACATTATGGAAACTTATGCCAAATGATGATTTACGACAACCTCGTAACGGGAAGATCCGAAATAATTGCAGACTTGAAAATTATACATCGGACTACAAGTCAAAAAGAGCGATGAATTATTCCTGCGGCTGAGCAAGGTTGAAAATCACTGAATTGAGCTCAAATAAAGGTGAACTCAGAGCTGAACAAGTTCACTGAAGTGAAGGATAAAAGACTGTTAAAGGCTACACCGATGGAAAGAAAGAAATTGATCTTCGCTGATAATTCATGTAATTTATGCGCTGTGGTGTTGGAGTGAGCTTACAACGATACTGCACTGCCGTGTTCGTCTCCGATATTTTTATTGGGCTGGTTTGGAAGCTTTGCCCTGCAGAATTTGCAAGCCTTCTCCAATAATAAAGCAACAAACGTAAATGTGTGCACTGAGAATAAGCCTAATTTTATATTGAGAGAATTATACTTTATTTTTGAGTCTAATGCGCATGCGCATTAGACTTAATGTAGTAGAAAAATGAGCTGTTAGCAATCCCAAGGGAATGGTTCGGGATCGATAATCGTTCGGTGTAATTGTGCTTAAACAATAGCCCGCCTCATTGCGGGCTTGGTTCGGTGATCGTAATCCAATCAGGAAGCAAGGATGTTGTTAACGAAACAACGGTTGAACAGAGCTCGAGTACGACACGCACTTGTAAAAGAAATTGTCGTGTATGTAATTGGAATAAATGTTTTACAGTGCAAAATAATATGAATCCTCGTTTTCAAGTGTGAAGCCACTAAAAATATTCTCCTTCCAGCTGCATGTTTTTTTTATAATCCCTGGGAAACGCAACGTGAAATCGTTATCTCTGGATGAAAAATATCCGAAAGTGACATTTGTGTTCATAAACAAAAAATAACTTTGAAAAAAATGGAAAATTAAATAAGATTGTAGTCAGCAATTGATTGTTCAATTCAACTGAAGCAGGATTTCATTCACAGAACGCAACTTTCATTAGAAAGAGTTTTGTTTTCACCATTCAAGATTCAATCTAGAGCTTGAAAACAAGACAGTGTAATCAAATTACATTTCGCGCGAAACTTGCACAAATATTGAAACTTGCCAAAAAGTAGTTAAGACAGAATAGTTATAGTTATAGAATAGTTATTGAATTCTGATCTGATTGTTATTTCCATGTATTGACTATTTGAAAGCTGTTCTCAGTCATGAAAACAAAACTCTTTCATTCAGCTGCTTGCAGTATTTTATAGACGTGAAAATATTCGATTATTCAAATTACATTCTGCACGCAATGTTTTCTTTGCTCTCCTGTGTCGAAACGTTTGAGGGAATTGAAATCTTTGTTGAGCAGTATTGCATAAATGGCAAAGTAATTAAAAAAAAATAAATATTTTGCCTTATTTTGATGAGATTTAGGTTTTTAGAATACTGAGTGAACGGCTCTGTCTATGGGGTGGACCATTAATTTTTTGGAGGCGGGGGAATGAAAATCTTTCCAAGACAAACATATTTTTTCTGTATCGTTGTCCGTGAAAACAATTTTTTTTTCCGGTGGCATCTTCCTGCAGACATTTTTCTTCATGTCTGCAAACAATTTATTTGGCCTTTTTTTTGCTTTTGCAGTGCAAACAAATTTCTCAGGATTACCCTCCCCCCCCCCCCCCCCCCCGCCTCCCCCTACAAAAGAAATGGTCCGTCCCTAAAACCTGTAGATCTTCCTATGGTTTACAGCGCGCTAATATTTCAACATAAACAAGCGACGCGCTTTGACACCATGGTATGATCCGTTCTGAATTACTTCCTTAGTCATTATATAAGTTACACGTCAAAATACTCGGCTAGAATTCCAGCAATTAAAAAAGTTCACGAGAACATTAGTCAGCTCAGGAATTCAGGGGCGTATTCAGGTGGTGGTGGTGGTGGTGGGGGGGGGGGGGGGGTCCTGGGGTGCCCGTCGACCCCCCCCCCCTCTCCCTTTATGAGATTTTTTTTTTTAAGTAAATAACATACAAGTCTTATAATTCAGTGGCGAAAAAGCGCAAATCCAAAGAATTAACATGTCATAAATGTTTACTAGTGCTAGGTAGCTTTGTTAGTTCGCGATGAAAAGGTCGAACGTTCGGAGAATTTAGTTCGAAGGGCTATTGGTAAGTAGGAAGCGTTGCTTAGAAAGGCCTTTGAAGAAACTTCAGCGGCAGATAAGTATATGCTTTGCTTTGAAACCTTGAAGTATACAGTAAGAATACAGGAATTAAAATCTGATAGATGGTAATGGTCCTTTCTCTTTTAACTTTTTGTGAGTTGAGAAGAACAGAACTAAACAGCGGTCGTTTGATATATCCGCTGTCTTTATATTCTGGTTACGAAAATTATAAACCTCAAATAAACACGTACGTAATGTAATTGTGACAGCGTGTGGGCACGCTGAATGAACATTTTGCGCACAAGTTGTGGTGTGTTGTAGGGATCGACAACATTGACCATCGTGGGGGCTTAAGTAAGAAGCCTCCCCTCATTATTAAGATCACCCACCCCCACCCCGCCCCGGCCTCCTTCCCTGGATGATTCATCATGACAATTTTTAACGAGCCAACAAGGCAACCATACGCAGGTTACTTTAGCCCAGTCCTTCCCGCGCTTCATAGGCGATGAGTCCCGAATAGTTACTGTCCGTTTTACGATACTCAGCTGGCCGCGAGTCGGCTTATGTAACAAAACACTTTGGACCTGTGAAACTCTTCATTGAAGAAAGAATTTTTGTTTCAGTAGCCAGAACACTACCATCGGCTGCATTTTCAGACCTCATGCGCGCAATAAAAGACTCGTTTGTGAAAAAAAAAATAGTAGTAGTGGAAGTAATCTTAAATGAGGATGCCAACATCACAATAAAGTGGTTTACAGAAGGGCCCTCAAAAAGAATTACCTAGACAAATATTAAAACCTAACTATGAAATACAAGATAAAAAAAATAAAAAAGTATGAAACAAAAGTCAAATGAGAAAAACTATTGAAGAGGAAAACGGCTTTTGATAAGCCACGTTTAAATTTAGTCAGCGACTCCCTTAACGCGGCATCTGATCTATTCCATATTTCTGAACCAAACTTAATTGACGAACGTTGGCCCGTTTTCTATTAGCAGTGGATTTGCGATATTATTTCTAGACCTGGTATAAGGTGTAAATTTTATATGCAGTCGTGAGAGCAATGCTCGGTTATTTTACATATGTGACCCTCCACAGGACTTTGATGCTAAAGGTGATAGCACGCTCACGGCACGCTTCCACTTGGAAACAAAAGATTTTATTTTAGCACCCTTACGGCGTGCTTCGAGGTCTGCCTAATGAGCAATTCCTTTTGTTTGTACGACACGCAAAACACAAACATAGGCACGCTAAGCGTGCAGGAGTTATTTTTTCAATTGATTGGGTGGCTTGGGGTAGAACTGTGTGTTGGTCCTGTTGGGATGGTTTATTTCATGGGTTGAGCTATTTGTGCATGGTGCATGTGCACGGTCCATCGCGCCGACTAAGAGCTACTTTTGGAAAAATAACTCAAAAACAATTTAAAAAGAAATTGTGCAAATGTTCTAAAATTAGGCTGCTGAAATATGACTATGGTGTGAAAACGATCGATGGAACCATACTGTTGAAGACAAAAATACGTCTGTAATTTCTTCAAAAGTAAACAGAAAAAAAATATCTGGTAGTCACTTTTAAGGTTACCTTGATGGTTAACTATCCATCCCCTTTCACTCCAATCCGAAAGAAAACCGCTAAGTACATCAGAAAATGGATCGAAAACTGTTGACAACATTTACCGTAAACATGATCACAAAATCGCAAACACGCTCACTGAGAAAGCCAAATTGACCCAGAAATTGCAAACGAAACGCCAGATGGAACAAGAACAAAGTATTCTCGGGTTTCTGAAATGGGGGTGTCGGTAAAACGCCGACTCGGGGTCGGGGTCGGGGCCGGGGTCGGGGCCGGGGCCGGGTCCGGGTCCGGGGCCGGGGCCGGGGCCGGGGCCGGGGCCGGGGCCGGGGCCGGGGCCGGGGCCGGGGCCGGGGCCGGGGCCGGGGCCGGGGCCGGGGCCGGGGCCGGGGCCGGGGCCGGGGCCGGGGCCGGGGTAAAAAAAAAAATTACTACTACTGATGAAGGCAGCACTGCCGAAACGTTTAGTTTTAAAAATTAACTTTTCAGCGTTTCACATTACAAAATCTTATGTGTTCATTTAAATTAACGCTGCGCAGGACATTTTCGTATTTCACGTGACAATTTTACTTGGACTGGTACAATATCAATTTCGCAACCGGAAGCAGAAACGTGCCCTAACTTGTAAGCATAACACATCAGTACCGATATTCCCAAGGCCGTGCTAAAAATAGCTGTCGATGAAGTTGTGTGACACGCTTGACTGCACACCCAAAAAGCTAGTTTTCTTTTCAGCCGTTATTTTTTGCGTGATGAGCCCTAACAACGGCTGCAAAGGAGACTACCAAAAAGCTGGCTGTCTTTTTTTTCTTTTGCCTATGAGTAAACGTAACTGCAGCCGCCTTACGTTTTTTCGAAGCCTTGCACTCCAAGGGAATATCTAATACACTACTATTGCATCAGCCATGGAATGCGCTGACGTTGCAGCTTTCACTTTCGCTTCGTGACAAACTTTGCATGTTTATTTCGCCAGAAGCGACGGTCGTTAACTTGTTTGCGATTTTGCGACTATTTCTTGTCGGTTTAGCCAGTTGAAGTGAATCGTTTGGCTGTTTCATCGAAGCGAGTTCAGAGATCACGCATTGGTACGGAAATAACCGCATTGCACCGCCGTACATAGCCATTAACAATGCGAAGCTTGAAATGCGAGACTCGCACAACGACTACTATACCTTCCTACGGCCCTCACTCGCGGCACAAATGATGATTTTCTCTTGCTGTGCCATCCAACCACGTTGTCAAAACACCTGAGGGTCCTGAGGGGAAATCTAATATTTGCCGAGCAGACAAAACGTGCCCTTGTAACATCATCACGTCATGAGCTTTTCAAACGATCGTACAATAAATGACTCATGACCGCCCATGTGAAGTCCTACTATTCCTAAGCAGGAAACGTCGAACCTTCTCCGGCCACATTCCAACCTCACGAAAATACCTATTATTTGGCAACTCTTGAACCCAAATAAACCCACATGCCTCAACCTATTACAATTACGTTATTCTTTGGAGGAAAAAACCTTGAGAGATTTGTGGTCGCTCGTGTTATTACTTTGCCAAAGCTCCTACTACATGTAACGTATTTAGGATGAAGAGTCTATTTTTGTTAAAATTACTTAAATTAGCTTTACGCTTTTCAATTTTGGATATCTTTGAACTGCAGCCAGCAGCTATCAAGAAAAAATACAGACAAGCTTTACGTTTTTAAAATAACATTCTAACCTTTAAATTGTATGAGATTATCAATGAAAATTAATTGTAACCCAACAAGAAAACGCGTGGAAGGAGAGCAAAATACACCAGGTTAGAAACGCATAATACAATGTATAACCGAAAGAGAGAAATTATATTTGATGAGTTCTCTTAGCTTTGAAAAGCAGAAACGTCTATCAACAAGATGTCAGTAGATGGACCTGTAGATAGTCTGAAGTGTCAGCCGTCTTCTCTTCCTTACCCCTCAGAGGACGGGCGGGAAGGAAGAGAAGACGGCTGACATTTCAGACTAGACCTGTAGAGTTTTCGTTGACGTTGTTGTGCATGTCACGCTACACGCTCATACTCAGTGGATGAATGAATCTCTAAAATCTCTTTGGAGTGTCTTGTCTTGTAGTCTCTTGACGCATAGATTTAATAAGTGCATTTATAGGATGTATCAGAATAACAGCTTTATTTTGCCTATTTAAAGAATAGCGTGCTTTGATATCTACCATGTTATCTTCAGTGGAACTATTGATTGGTTGGATTTTGGGAAAGTAGTTGAAAATGAATTTACAACGCGTACAATAATGGTGCAGGTTTTAACAGGATATTTACTGTTCAGCTCTATTTATAGTGATTACAGTGGTGGGATATAGCAGATATAGTTTTCACGATCTTCGTAAAAATCAACAATGTTCTAGTGTCACGAAAATCTGGAAAAAAGAATAACACGAGACGGCTTTAAGTGCCTTTGATTTTATGTTTATTTCTATTCTTTTATTGTTTTTCTTTATAGCATTAACAACGACAACAAAAAAAAATAACGGCCATGCCACAGGAGTGCCATAGCCCATGATGCATTGAGAAGGAATAGTCACCAGGCTCTTGGCCTCAAACAACATGGCGGCGCGGATAAGAAACGATACGTGGAAATGTGATGAAGAGCTTAAGCGGGATTTAGAAAGATACGTGAAGCAGGCGCTTAAGAGGGATGAGGTTTTGGACTTTGTTTCCAAAAAAATATCCAATGCATGCTTGGAGTTTGCGTACTCATTGTTGTCGTTTGCATTACTTTGATATAAAGTACTGAAAGTACATCGACTATGAAATAGAGCTTGATGATTTGGAAGAATCTGTGAGCGAAGAAATAAATGGTCCGGGAAATTTGTTAGGTTATCGTGCCATGACTAAAAAGATAAGAGAAATTCACAGTCGGAAAGTTCCAAGCCTGAAACCTGGTCTACGCTATGATGGAACATGTCGATCCCAGTGGCCTTGAAGAACGAGGAGGTATCAAGCAACCAAAGTGAGCTGCAAAGGGTGTTGTTACCTCAAAGGTAAACGTAGATTTAACGTATTTTGGCTAGATTGCAGAATACCCGGCCCACTGTTTTGCATTTCATTGAATAACAAAAGTGCCTATTGTGTTATGCCCCGTTCTTAAAGCGTTCCGACATATGTAAATAAGTGAGCTGGGTATACTGCAATCGCTCCCGTTTAAGCCTTTTCAAACTAAACTTTTAGATAATTCTGTGCAAATTTAATGACATATTGTTTGCACCGGCAGACGTGGCATAGAGGCCCTGCCGTACGAATAGTCACTGCGTTATATCGAAGTAATGCAAACGACAACAAAGAGTACGTAAACGCCAAGCATACATTGGATATTTTTTTTTGGAAACAAAGTCCAAAACTTCATCCCTCTTAAGCGCCTGCTTCACGTATCCTTCTAAATCCCGCTTAAGCTCTTCATCACATTTCCACGTATCGTTTCTTATCCGCGCCGCCATGTTGTTTGAGGCCAAGAGCCTGGTGACTACTCCTTCTCAATGCATCATGGGCTATGGCACTCCTGGGTCATGGCTGTTTTTTTTTTGTTTGTTTGTTTGTTTTTATTTTGCTATGGCACTCCTGGGCCATGGCTGTTTTTTTTTTGTTTGTTTTGTTTTTTTTTTTTTGCTATGGCACGCCTGGGGCATGGCTGTTTTTTTTTTTTTTTTTTTTTTTTGTTAATGCTATAAAAAAATAAATAAATAAATAAAAGAATAGAAATAAACATAAAAAAGTGAAAATAAGGATAAAAGCAAAAAATAAAAATATAAAATAAGTTGTAACGGTATGTTTTTCCTTGTGGGCGTACGGGAACACCGGCGAACTCTGAACTTGAGATACGAGACAACTGCGACGATAATTTGCGGGGAAAATTAGACTCAAAGGGTGCACTCGCTTGCAAGGAAGAGCCGTTACACTCTTGGGTACCGGGATGTAACCACAAACTGGGCGGACAGCAACAGCAACAACTCGAAGGTTGTCCAATACACCCGATCTGTAACGGGTCGTCAAAATAGTTGACGGTCCGACACGGATCGTTCAATTCGTCTATGCAAAATGACGACCCGTCAACTGGAAGTCATTTCGCGAGACACTTAGAAAAAAATTCACTATAGCATCTTGAGGGAGGGTAGAAATGTCGGCGGATTTTGGACTACTTTAGAGAAAGATTTCGTAGGGATTTAGCGCTCGTTGGGAGCTGAAATTTTGGTGAATAACATATTTTTGTATAAACTTTTTATTGGCGTAAAGAAAATAAATGGCAATTCTGGAGTGAACTTCTCCTTTAAAGACCAGGTAATACGGGCAGCATTTTTGTTCAACTTGTCTCGCAACATCGTTGCATTGCAAGTTAAACGAGTTGTTGCCCGTAAAAGATTCCCAGACTATTTTTTGGTCCTCTAAAGTGAATTGAAATGAACTGCCGTATAAGAACACACGAAAGTGACTCCGAAGTTACTGTTTGGTGATTGGGCAGATTGTTTCTTCTCAATCAGGAGCCAACATTCACAGGGGCGTTTGAAAATGGTGTCTCTCTGGAGAGACTTGTTTCCCAAGGGCTCTTGCCACTTTTTCGCCGCCCCGACTAACTGCCCCTGGGTTTTCGAGCAAACAACGTCAGAATCCTTCATCCTTTGCGAGCATGTCGTTGATCCCTTGTTAGCGTTTCGCCAATCCTTTGCGAGCATTTGGGCAATCCTTTGCGACCCGCTTTGAGATTTGTTTCGGTACCGTTCGCTGAATGCACACATTTAACCTACCTTCACGGGAACTTCTAAGGTGCCTTCTCTAGGAGGCCGGAACCAGGCGGGGGCAATTAAGGTCGCGGGGGACACCTAGCCATGAATACATTCATTAGGAAAAAATTTGCTTGTCCTACATAATTTAAGACGCTTATATCTCGGCTATTTTGGATGCAACTGCCCGTACAAAAAAGTTCAAAGAATTCCCGGAATATTCTAAGAAAAGCCGAGAATTCCTAGGAATAATTCCCAAGATTTCTCGGGAATTTTTTTACATTCCTGAGCGTTAATTGGCACAATAGATTCTCAGGAATTCCCAGGATTTCTCGGGAACAAAAATGACCAAATTGATTGCTCGATATTCTCGAGAATTTTCGGGAATTCCCGAGAAACAGTTTGGCTTAAATTAAAAGGAAATGAAGCTGCTCAGATTTCTAGAGATTTCTCGATAATTCTTGGGTTTTCCCAATAATTGTCGTGAAATCTCGTGAATTAACTAGAAATTAACGAAAAAAAAAAATTGTGAATTAGCAAAGAAGACCGAAATTTCCGAGAATTCTCGAGAATTCCCAGGATAATATCATGGGTGACAAATTACTTCTTAATTTTAGCGCGAAATTTCAGCGCTAATTTATAATTTCACATGTGAAATTATAAAATTGCCATGGCAACGTTTCAATGTCTCAGTGGCAAGATGACGTACAGGCTTTTAAAAGATGATCGTAAAGCTTAAAGTTTGCACATTTTCGCTTGAATTCCACCTTGGCCAGTTTGTTTGGTCGTGTTATAAACTTTTAGCGAATGATAACATGAATGGCATTGAGCGGAATTTTGAGCGTTTTACACGGGCGTCGTTACGAGCCGGTTCGCTCATCACGATACAATAAACAAGTTACGAAACTCCGACTGTAAGCGTAATTTGTCACCCATGATATTAAAAGGTAATCAAATGATATACTCGTGAAATTAGGAAATAATTTCACTTGCGTTTTGTCAAAATTCTAATAATTTCCCTCGCCTGAAGGCTCGGGAAATTATTAGAATTTTGACAAAACGCGCGTGAAATTATTTCCTAATTTCACTCGTCACCATTATTTTGATTACCCATACTAACATGTATCCAAAATTATCGAATTTAAAAGGTTAACATAACAAATAAATAAATGGAGAGACTAAGCACCAAATTCAAAGATGACACAATTTAATAATTAAAACTTTTTCATCTTTCATCACTATGTTATTGCAATCCATATACTACAACAGAAAGCTTTTCATACATGTACATTTACACTGGTCATCATTTACATGTACACAAAGTAAATCACAGCAGCCGCCCGGGCCATTAATTAGAAAATGTTTCTCTTAGCTGATTTTTTGTCCCCAAATCCAAATCATCTGCTCCTTGTGATCAGTGGAAAGGACTGAAAATCAATCCCTTATGATATCTGCAAAAAAATTGTGAACAGTTTTTTAGTTAATATTGATGAACGAAAACATAATTTGTATATTAAATCTGTAATTTACACTGAAAAACCCAGCTCAGTCTCTTTTGGTCTTTATACCTTCAAGACTACCCCAATCTGTTTCCTTGTGAAATTGTGAATTTAGCCGGTTCCCCGAGCTCTTAGCTACATCTCTGGACATAATACAGTATGCAAATGTCCTCTTGCATAAAACATAGAACAGGTGCATTACCAGAGCAAGTAAGAAGGGTGAACATGACCAATCAAGGCTGGCAAAATAAAATCATAATTGTACCAAAGAGAATCAATCAATCAATAAATCAGTGTTTCATCTAGAATAGTTGCTTAGTACCTACTAGGCATACAAAAAGTACTGTGGGAAACTCCATTATTTACCCTATTCTACATGTATTGTAACTATGTGTACATGCAGTTTCTGTATTTTTGTCACAATACTAAAGATTGAAATTTAAAAAAAAAGGAAAACAAAACTTTTTGGAATCTGCTTATCACAGCTTGGAATTTGCTTATCTCCAGCTCCAATTGCCCTATTGTTTAGTTAACACATCATTTGTGATGAAGAGTTACACATATGGCACTAGAAGAGCAAAGCAATGGCACTTAAACAATGACATTAAAATGCCATTTGGTCATGCATTTTTTCCCTCGATTTGCAAAAGTTGATTAGTAAAGCACTTGAATCTAACAGTTTTAGGGAAACAAAATTCATTTTCTTTGTACTTTTCAAGACACAAGTAAGCAGTAGACATTGCACTTCATACAGCACATAATGTATCAGATGCTTGTAACATGTAAATGTCCAAGCAGAGAAGTTCCTGGGTATACATGACCCATATAAAAATGGTCTAAAAAATTCAAATCAATTCTTGGGGTTGGGTGTGAAACTTTCAAAAGGAAGCATGTTCCACACCACCACCTCAAAGTTTAGGAAGGAGTACATGTACAGTACTGCTCAAATGTGAATAAAAGTTTTTGCATGACAGAAAAATATTATTTCTGGTCCACTAAGGCTACATTTACTCTACAGGGGACTAAAATGGAACCCTTCCAAACTACATGTAAACCAGACTGGATCAGCTTCTGTTCACATCAGACCATGCGGAACCAGTCTGGTACAGATCAAACACTAGACCTGGTATTTTCTAATTACCAGGCTGGTTCCAGAATGGTCTAATATAAAGAGAAGGCGTATCAAGACTGATATCTGGAACTGATTCATTAAGAACTGGTCCCGTGTAGGCCTCAGCTGTGTGATTGATTTATAAATGGAGGATTAAATGATGGATTAAGTGCCGCGCCACTTATTTAAATTTTCCCTGTTAAAGGTGCAGCACTCATTTGAGAGCGGTGCTTATTTTAACTACCAGTAAAACACTGAGGGGAATATAGAGAGAATTAAGTGATGCACACACTAGCCACGCATAATTAACTATAAAATTATTTTGATTGAAATACATGTACAAGAGGTAACATTAGCACAGTTTCTCAGTCTCTTTGTGAAAGTATTACTGTTCAAATACAAGAGATAACATGAACACAGTTTATAGGACTCTCTGAAAATACACAAATCAGCGCTGTGGCGCTTATTCAAGAGAGGTGCTTAATATTTAATTTTTTTGGTAAAAGTATGCCGCTTATTCGTGAGCGGCGCTTTATCGATTATTTATGGTATTCAAATACAGAATAGTAAAACAAAACTTACTACATGTACATGTATGACAGCTTGGCTTCATGTGCATGTACATGTGTTTATCCCATCCCTTGGAGATTACAGCCAATCAGCAGCCTAGAGAGCCATTGCATATTTTGCTGTGAATTATGATGCATTCCACAAAAAAGCCGCCAGCAGACTCTATTTTTATACATGTACATTCAGCTCAATTTAGATTTTGTAAGAAACTTTTCCCACATACAATGTAAATGGAGCAAATCAACCGCTTGAATTGGACATTCTAAATATCGACGAAAAAAACAGGAATGGTTGTGTATTCGGCTAAACATTGTGACTGTTCTCTTATCCAAGCAAAACAAATATTCTAAAACAAGAATTATCAATGACCTACAGCCGTATTACCATGAGGACAAATTATTAATACTGTATACATTCTGTTGACTTTTTCAAAACTGGACAGAGGAATCTAAGCCAGATAGGGTAACATTAAAAGCTTTACAACAAGTTTTGTATTTAGTCTATATTTATCTGAAGTTGCAGAGTTGTATGCATATAAAAAGGCATGGGATAAAATATTCCTGCAATGTTTTCTCACGGGATACAGTGACTGTAATTATCCTACTTGTGACTTGATTTTTCTTTGTATTCACACTTTCCTACAAGGCTCGTGTGTATACTGAACAATCAAGTCACTGGTGGGATATTTCACGGTATACCACTCGAAAACATTGCAAAACTAGTAGTATATGTACATGCACATGAAACTGCCAGCTGGAAGAGAAGCTATGCATGCAAATGTTGGTACTGTATCGTCATAGAAAACGAGTGAATTCAAGCAAGCAAGATAATTAAGAAACCCAACCTAAGAATCAAGTAAGAAGTATTATGGTGACCCAAACTCCTCTACTTCGTTTTCCCATACGAAAGTAATAATCGGAGTGCAGTCTGTAAATTACATAATGCGAAATTTTCGCAAATTATACTGAACGTTTACGGAACGTTCACTCAGTATTATCCCGATTTCTCGAACCCTCGATATCGCAGAAGTTCCGCTATTTTACCCCCGATTTCTCAAAGCAGTTCTTGTTTTCCTCGGAGGTTCAAGAAATAACAACTTACGGCTGAGCGTGGCGCACAACTGATACTTACACTGTATATAATTTACGTGCTTAAAACAATTCAAGCTTACCTTTTACGATGTCTGCAATCCATATGGCTGGCAAATGCCTCTTTTCGAAGGTGACTTGTCGATTAAAACACTATTTCAATTGGAATTTTGACCAACCAACGATGGTCCAACTCCACATGTACATGTAAGCTCTCAAACGGCTGAAAATATGGCGGACAGAAATTCAAATTTGGTGTCCGAGGAAGCCTGGAACGAATCACATGGTCTTTGAATTAATGATTAAACACCCACGTGACACTTGCGCGCCTAATTTGGGACGTTTGATTCGAACGAAGCCTCTTCCGTGGGCAGAAATTATGTATTCCTGGTTGGATTGCGAGCAGAAGCTTCCTTCTGTAAAAATATTCTGCGATTTCAAGCAGAAGCCTCCGCTAGTGCATATAAGGTATGAGTCAAATGAACATTTAATTCGCACACGCTTAAGTGCCGTCAGTCGCCTGGAATTATAAAATTTTGTGCGACTCGTGTACGTCGATCTCCACTCCAGGTCGACATAGCTTGTTTTACCGATAGCCTGTGAAATACCTTGAAGCCTTAAATTCTAAAGCGGCTTAATAAATTTTAGAAATCGGCCTATTTTTTCTTAGATCCTTGGTGCACGCGAAAAGTGAAATACAGTGTTTAATTGCTGCAAATCAAGGATAAAACGGAGAAGGGTCTGGGGAGAGGGAGATCAAACTGTATTTTCGGGAATTCGCGGGATGTTTCGAGAAGGCAAAAGACGAAACTTTTAAAATCCAGAAAAATCTTGGGGCAAATCAAACTTTTTAATTAAGGCCCCGAGAATTCCAAGGAATTTCCGAGAATTCAGGCTTTAAGAATGTGTTAAAGTGTATTCCTGGGAAGTCCCGGGAATTCTCAAGAGTTGTTTTAGAGGCCAATATTCTCGTCTCAAAAAATCGCAACAATTCCCGGGAATTTTAGGGCACCAAAGACGGCTGTTAAAAATTACCGAGAATTTCTGGGAAAACCCGAGAAATCTAAAGAATTCGCCAATTCCTGAAAATTCCCGAGTTTCATTTCGTACGGGTGAGCAGACATTTTCCAGAGACATAAAGGAATGATGGAAGTTTACGATTGTCGTCTTTGATTTGGTACATTGCGCTTTACGGCAACGCTAGAGCACCATTAGTGCAAATTGAAAATCCATGATTTTTTGTCCAAGTTTGCGGATCGAGTAGAAGAAAGAACTCTTCGATTTTCTCAAAAATAGATCAGTCAAAACCTCTAGAATGACATGCGACAGAAACGGTTTCTTTTTTTTTTTCATTTTGTATTTGCCAGCGAATAAAAGTCATTTAAATGTGCAATTTTGAATTTAACGCCTTCTACCTTTTTTAAAGCGCTCTTTTAGAACTCCGCTTCTGTCATGACACACTACAGTATTCCTAGTTTAACGTTCTGCTGTGCCAGCTCATGAAGTTCTAAATCCGCGTTGAATTTTTGGACACAAAATTGTCGGAAAAGTCCAAAACTTTGAGATTTCCGAAGGTGTTCCGATTAAAAACAAGTGCCAAGAGAGGTAACTATGGTGATTACATTCCGCGCTTTAATGTTGAGATCAGAAAAGAACAATGCGTTTTACAAGGAAAAAAGTACAGCCAAAATGCATTGTAAAATAAACTGATTTCATAAACAAGACAAAATCTCTAACGGTAGATTTTTAAATGCAAACATTTTTTTGTGCCTACGGCTTGAATCTTTTGCTGTTCTATTGACTGGGGCCACAGGGTACGTGCCACACTTCAAATCACGAGCCATATTTTATTCCGTCATGAATATTTCGTAAACTTGTCGATGTCAGTCGTTGTGCCTCGTGCATACGCTTTAAATAAATGCATAATGATTACCCAGGGTGTCCCCTGTGACCTTAAGCACTAATTTGAGGTATATGCAAATCATTCGCTTGTCGCTTGCTTGTTTGTATTATGTTTTGCGCGTTATAACGCACATATATTCGCAGCTGCATTCATTGCGGGCCCAAGAGAGGCCCGCAACCCTAATCTTGACAGTTACCAGTGGATTGCGTTTTACCCGTGCGCGCCACGTTAATAAGAGGCAAGCACAAATCGGAAATTTAAAGTTTTGTTCTTCCATTAAGAACGATCGGAGTGCGAAAAATGTGTCAATCACGAACACCGGAAGAGAAAAATCTGTTCTCCAAGAACGATAAAAATGCGAAAAACGAGTCAATCTCAACAGTTTGTCACATAAGATCGAGAAGTCACATAAGATCACAGAAGATTTGCTGTGATTGAATCACAGATAAACCACCCGCGGCAAAGCGAATGATTCCAACAACGGTTATTCTCGAGAAATTCCTATAGCGAGTTTACCGACCGAGGAAACTCACTTCTCAATTCACACCGCGTGCTCGACTACACTTCGCAAAACTGTCAATCAAAAAACAACTCTGATTGGTTCGCGGCAATAGGAAACGATTAAAACATTCGCAACAATAGGAAACGATAAAATCATGCATTAAGCGTGACGCGTTACTCGAAATAATTATCTTTTGTCCAGTGATTTATGATTAATTTTTTAACACTGAGAAATTTTCGCGACCCGTTGGAAACATTGCCGTGAAAATGAGGTGACTTGAGTTATTTGTTCTTCCATCATAAACGGTTACAATGCGAAGGGATCCGAAAATGTGTCGTTCAATCAGGAAGTTGAGGAATCTTTTTCTACAAAGAATTCACCAGATGTGCAAATATATCTCAATTAAGACAGCATTGACAACTTAAGGCAAACTTCCCAAAAAACTTCCACAGGAATGTATTTTGCAATCTAAAAATTTACACTGACTCTCGTCTCAACCGTCCCAGTACCTTCCCTTAAGTGCATCCAGGCCCGCTCTTTCTAACCTGTGATTACCACTGGTTTAGTACGAGCTATATTAATACATGTACTTTATTCGCCTTGTTGTTGTAGGTTGTTTGTTTCGTGCAACTGTTCTTTATCGTGCATTAAAATGAATGTTTGCGGCTGCATTCTTTTAGAACGAGGTATGTACATGTACTTTATTCGCTTGGTTGTTCATAGCTTGTTTGTTTGGTGTCTCATTGTTCCGCAACTGCGTTTTATCGTGCATCAAAATGAATCTTTGCGGCTGCATTCTTTTAGAACGAGGGATATACATTTACTTTATTCGCTTGGTTGTTCATAGCTTGTTTGTTTGGTGTCTCATTGTTCCGCAACTGCGTTTTATCGTGCATCAAAATGAATCTTTGCGGCTGCATTCTTTTAGAACGAGGGATATACATTTACTTTATTCGCTTGGTTGTTCATAGCTTGTTTGCTTCGTACCTCGTTGTTCCGCAACTGCGTTTTATCGTGCATTAAAATGAATGTTTGCGGCTTCATTCTTTTAGAAAGAGGTATATACATGTACTTTTTGTCGCTTGGTTGCAGTTCGTAGGCTGTTTGTTTGTTGTCTCGTTGTTCCGAAACTGCTCTTTACTACGCTGTTATATCACTGTTTGCGGCCACATTCTTTTAGAACGAGGTATTGTCATGTAGTATATCGGTTGGTTGTTTCACCGGCGGGAAAGAGATCGAGAATTTTCGCGACCTGTAACGGAGCGACTTCGTTGCGACGGGTCGTGACGACCCAAGTCGGATCGTCACGATCCGCCGAAATATTCTGGGGTGCACGGTCTCTTGACAAGCTCACCTCCGGTGATAGAGTTCACTTCCGAAATGACTTCCTGTTGACGGGTTGACTTTTCCAAAGACGGATCGTAACGATCGTCACAATGTTGGCGATACGGCGATCCGTGTCGGGTCGTCAACCCCTTGGACGATCCGTTACAGATCGAGTGTATTGGACATGGGTGAACAACTCAGCTTGGATCCAACAGCAATTTATTCCAACTTAGTGTGTAATCGTAGAAATGTGATCGAGAAAATGTAATCGAAGAACCTTTACAAATGCGGTTACTTATATATGATTCGTACACGCGTCTATTGTTAAAAAAGTATAATAAGTGCGCTAGCACCAAGATGTGAAAAGTGATTACAAGTCCTTTGAGGATAGCGTAACCTTATAAAAATTCTAACTTAACTTTCCGAGTTAATTGTTAAAAGTGTTCGTTGATTGGCGGAGAAAGTTACAACTAAAATTACACTAAATTAAAACTACCGAACGAAATTAAAACTAGTGAATAGCTAATAAATTTTGAAGTGTTAACGAGCGGTTTCTTGCCGACCGATCGCGTCTCAAATATATTAAGTAACTAAAACATTAATTAAAGAAACTGGATGTATCAGCAAATGTATTCACAATTAAAACGCGATAAGTCAGCGATCAACAGGTAGTCAATTAATCCTATTCACGTGAGCAGCAGAGGCGAGATCGGCACGAGACTCATTTAGCAAAACACTGGGAAAACTAAATTAAATACTGAGAAAATGTAACACATTTAAGAAATGCGACAAGCGCGGAACTCTTAAGTAATTAGCTACGGTAATAAACCAAAACAACCGCTATTACTAAAAATAAGTGACACAAAAAGTTCGGAAGTAAAAAGGAACGATCTATTATTTAAACTTTGCGCCTTTTTACCTCATGGTATCATGAATACCATGCGGTATAGTGAGGGTTCGATGTCACTCCATTCCCGTTAAACAATTAATGTATGCATTAAATCCCCATTAAAAGTGAATTAAGGTGGCTGACTACCGTTTCCAACACTTTCGAAGACTTAGATTTCGATTGGTCGTTATAACCACTCTTAATCAGTTGATGCTACAATCATGGTGTCAAACAAATTATTAGTGATTGGTGAACACGTTGTTGTCTTTTTCATTACACAATATGTTACCATAGCAACACTACAACCTGTTAAAAACACGCTTAATGTTAGCTTTAAGTGCTTCTAACTCAAAAACGAGCCCGGTGACCCCCATTTTTTATTACGAAATTTTGATCAGCAAGACAAGATGCAACTTTTGGCAAAGTTTTAAAAAAATCTGCACATGGGGTTCAGAGCCACCTTAAATTTTCGTAAATTTAAGGTGGCTCTGAACGCCATGTGCAGATTTTTTTAAAACTTTGCAGAAAGTTGCATCTTGTACTGTTGATTACAATTCGATAATAAAAAATAGGGGTCACCGGACTTGTTTGCGAGTTATAAGCACTTAAAGCTAGAATTAAGGCTGTTTTAACAGGTTATACTGTTGCTATGGTAACTTGCAATGTCCAAAAAATAGCCATAACTTGTTTACCGGCCATTGGGCATCTGTTTGATACCATAATTGTTGGGTCAACTGAAAAAGACTTTTGGCATTGATCCGTCAAAATTGAGGTGTTGAAAAATGCAGGAAACTGTTCTGAGCCACCTTAAACACGTTTACCCCTGTCTCCCCCGCTAGGTTTTGATTTGTCCACAAAGTGGGGCCATTGTCTTATGTTCATATATGTAGGGGGAGGGGGTGGAACAAAGGCGGCAGTACATGTTTACAACATGAGCTGAAATGGCGTCTGTCTTGTCGAGTCCGACGCTAAAATTGTAAAGGCGGATATTTGTTCCTTTGGCTACACCTTTGATCAAAATACACTTTCGAAGACCTCACAAACGATCAGAAAATGTGATCAAGAATGCTCAAGTGAACAGATGGGTTTTAAAGTCTTAAAAGTTGCGATGTATCCATCAAGGCCATTAAGATGTAGGCAGAAATTTGCCAAATTTACCCAAGCACATGGAGAGATCCAATATGGCGGCTGTTGGCTCGAAAAAACAGATGGGTTTTCGTTGCATTCATGTCATGATCATATCAAAATACACGTTTGTGGAGTTCTTAAACGAAATGGAATCATGCTTAAGAATACTCGACTGCAGAGAAATGAGCACTAAAGTCTTAAAGCGATGATAATCGAGCGTTGGGAAATGTTTATACATGCATTTGGAGGGCGAATATATGACTACAATGCAGCCGCAGCAAGAAATTATGCTGCAAGCTCAAATAAAATGAACGCTTTACTATCTGGAAGCAAAGGTAAGGTTCCCTCGGTTATCATCGTATTTCATTTTGTATAAAGCTTGTAGCAAATGAACTGTTATATTTTAACATTTGTTCGGAAACTTGCTTCATAATTTCCTGCAAACGATGAAAACTGTTTCTATTTGTGGCATTAGAGGTTCTTTCATTTGTCCAAATGTGAATTTTAGGTTAATTTCAAAATTAAATATATAACCAGATAATAAAATTAAAAATAAACATATTCACGTTTTTGGATAATATTATTTACAGCAATTTTAATCTCAAAGTGTTGACCATAGCTCATTGCGATATATGAATTTGGCCTTTATAACACACGCTAGATTTCAACTATTATTTAGTTTTAAATCGCATTGGATAATGTGAATTAAATTAAGTTTTCATCTGACGATCGAAAGTTTCTGTAGTCACTAAAAGATTATCATTGTCACACTACAAAGGACAACAACAAGGCAACAGATTTCAAAATTTTGTTCTGTGTAAAAATTTTGCACTAATTCAGAAGAAGGCAACATCAAACTTGTCATGGTCATAAATTGTACTGATGGATTTATGAAAGACTGATATAAAAATATCTACAATGGCAACTGCCAAGCTCAAAGCTGATAAAACACAACTGATGTGTCTATTGGTAAGAGTAATCACAGTATGTAACTATCAAACACATAAAAATTTCCACTCTACTTGAAACTTGCTGTTCTTCAGAAACATGACTATTACAACTGCAGACAGTTGCTTTTAAGATTCCTGTAATGATTTGTATTTATATTTACATAAGGTTCTTTCAGTGCAAAGTTGGTATATAATTCATGTTAAGACACCATATAGTCGCCCTGCAGCTTTGCTTGCAGTTAACATTTATTTACTGCTGTTTGCTTGCGGTTAGCATTTTACCCTGTAGTTTGCTTGCAGTTAACATTTATTTACTGCAATTTGCTTGCGGTTAGCATTCATTTTGTGGTTGGCCGACTATATGTTTTTCATTGTTGGCGGCCATGTTGACTTACCATGAAGTATATGCAAAAGTTTCAATCTCAATGTACTAGCCTAGTCTTATTGAGCAAAAATTGCTTGAAACCCCACCCTGCACAGCGGCATATAGCATGTATATGGAGGTACCCCCCTCCCCCACCCAACCTCCGGGTAGTAACAATCAACTACAAATATCTATTTTACCTACATGAAGGTCAAAACTAAAAAAAAAAGTACAAAAGAAATCATGCCTCCAAGTGTTCTACAGGCCAACATCAGATGGAAGCAGATTTCTTATCACTTTCATAGATAATACTGTACATCTTTGTTGCATCATACTCCTCAAACTGTGGTATTGGTCTGTTTAATAAAAAGAATCTAACAATAACTAAATTTTAGCAGTTTCAATCACGATTAAAAATTGAACTGTAACCAGGGTATGACATGTTAAAAGAGTAAAAAAGCGTTCTCTGGTTAAAAAGTTTAAGAAAATATAAGCTTTCGGCTATTCTACTATAGCCTTTAACGAATATGAAGAATAGTAAGCGCGTGGTTGGAAATATATGCAGGGGAGGGTGTGAAAAGATTAAAAACTAAAAATACAATAGAAGTGTGAAAAGCTAAAAAATGGACTAACGAACAAGTAAAGATTACAATAAAATAGAATAACAAGTAAAAATTACAATAAAATGGAATATTGTCTTGGTAATGGTTTAGAATTGTTATCGGCGCCGACAGTTTTGGCAGTATGCCAAGATTCTAGAGTTCTTCGAACACGGTGATTGCCTTTGTCTATCACAGTAGCACCCTCAAAGTCAATAGAATGATTGTTATGCCAAGCATGGTTGGCAATGTTCGAGCCTCTCGTATAGTTTTTAAGATTTCGCTGATGTTCCTTTCTTCGGGTTTTAAAACATCTGCCGTGTGATTACATTCGCAACAAGTTGAACAATGATAGTACTTTACCGTCTAGAACAAGCCTTACTACCGACGACATCATTTCTTTATTGGACTTTACCCTCTCCAATAACTATTTTGTTTACAATAATTGTGTATATAAGCAGGTTCACGGTTGTGCTATGGGCAGCCCTGTAAGCCCTATTGTCGCTAATCTCTGCATGGAGGTTGTTGAAGAATTAGCCATCAATACTTCTACAGTTGCACCAAGGGTTTGGAAACGATATGTTGACGACAGCTTCGTCATCATTAAGAAAGACGCTGTCTCCTCCTTTCATGACACCTTAAACTCCATTGATTCCAAAATCGTTTTTACTATCGAAGAAGAAAACAATGGCCAAATCTCTTTCTTGGACACCCTGGTTTCCAGGAAAAATGGTGTTGCTGTCATCGACGTTTACCGGAAGCCGACACACACAGATAGATATCTGGATTTTTCCTCACATCATGAAACAAAACATAAAGTCAGTGCGGCCTCGACTCTCTTATTCCGCGCAGCCAACCTACCTAGCACCTGTGAAGGAAAAGCGCGCGAGACTAGTCACGTTACGGAAGCATTGACAGCCAATGGCTATCCATCAACAGTTATTTCTAACATTTTAAAAAAGAAGTCAGCTCCAACAACTCCTCCACCAGAAGAATTGGTGTCCATGTTCTTCAAATGGGCCGATCCATCAGACACATCCATGGGTTTCGCATGTCTTCCCTACATCCGCGGACTGTCTGAACCTCTTACCAGATTACTCTGCCAAAATGACATTCATGTTGTAAGTAAACCAGCTAAAACCTTGCAACAAGAATTTCCTTCTCCTAAGTTCAGGCAGCCCCTGGATCTCCAATGCAATGTTGTCTACAAAATTCCGTGCGCTGACTGCAGTTGGTCTTATGTAGGAGAAACTGGCAGATGTTTTAAAACCCGAAGAAAGGAACATCAGCGAAATCTTAAAAACTATACGAGAGGCTCGAACATTGCCAACCATGCTTGGCATAACAATAATTCTATTGACTTTGAGGGTGCTACTGTGATAGACAAAGGCAATCACCGTGTTCGAAGAACTCTAGAATCTTGGCATACTGCCAAAACTGTCGGCGCCGATAACAATTCTAAACCATTACCAAGACAATATTCCATTTTATTGTAATTTTTACTTGTTATTCTATTTTATTGTAATCTTTACTTGTTCGTTAGTCCATTTTTTTAGCTTTTCACACTTCTATTGTATTTTTAGTTTTTAATCTTTTCACACCCTCCCCTGCATATATTTCCAACCACGCGCTTACTATTCTTCATATTCGTTAAAGGCTATAGTAGAATAGCCGAAAGCTTATATTTTCTTAAACTTTTTAACCAGAGAACGCTTTTTTACTCTTTTAACAGTTTCAATCACGTTTATATTTATAACTTCGATTCACTTGACCACTTTATTTTTCTGGACCAAATACTTCTAAGAATAACAAAGTGACACAAGGTACTGACCCAACACAGCTTTTCGTTGATAATTTCAAATCATCATGCTAGAAAAAAGTACTCTGTTCCAGATTTTCCAATAGTTTATTCTGCCACAAAGAACAACCAGGGGTAAAAAGAAATCTATCTTCACCACTCTTCTTCACGCTGCACCCCACACTATATGAACGCCAACAGGCTATGGTACACTTGGGACAGACTTTCGCTGTTTTCGTATACCCCGACTTGTTACTACGAAAAATAACTTTTTCCACGATCCAAAAGCTTGACTATGATTAATCCCCCATTTCTCTCCGCAACATGATTTTTTCGCATAATGGCTCCACTATAGCCTGTGTACAGCCGTCCGCTTCACTACAACCTCGTTCCCAAGATCTCTCTTTCCCCGCCCCGCCCCCCAGAGCGAGAAGAGCGGGGAGACCCTGGGAACGACGAGGGCTCTACTAATCAGTAACAAATTTAGCACGCTCCCCAAATCTTTCCGGAATGACTTTCATTCCACATAAAGTTCATTCCATCCTCATATATTTCTATTGCGCTTTTCAACTAAAACAGTTGGAAAAGAGGCTAAGGTTCATAGAATAATAGCCAGATACCATGAGGTGGCTCGAAGGAGACTTTGATTATATTAAACGACCAAAATAATAGATCAACAGGTTATTTTTGGCTAATCAGGTGCTGCTGGCTTTTGTAAGTGTTTTTAAAATGCTAAATACGGTTAAACATAGAAATGACTGAAATACGGTAAATTCTCCATAACAAAGTATAAAACAAGAAAAAATTATTAAAAAAAGAGAAAAAAATGTTAAAATACAGCATAAAATACTATGGCACTGATGGGCCACCATACAACGTCATCGGCGAGCTGCCAGTAAAAATACAACCATGGTGTAATTCAATCATCCCCTAATATCCTTGATAAGATTTGGAGGAATAGATGTTCAAAATTCGGAGAATTAAAGCTTTACAAGATAACTCCCCCTCAAGAGATTTGTCTAATGAATTTATTAATAAGCAAGGGTCCTGCGCGACCTTAAGTTCTTTTCGGATACACTTTGCCAGGGTGGTTATAACTTTGACAAACAACTGCAGAGCAAGTAGTGAAAGTGACCTAACCGATTGAACTTAAGCGTACGATTACATTGGATTTTTGTTTTGTCTTCGAGCAAAATCAAACACAAGATTTTAAATTTGTGAGTCTGTTTTTGTACAATGTTTGAGTATAATCGGGATCGATGAGTTCGAGTTGAATCAGTCTTCATTTTGAATGCGAGACATTCCGCTACTGGCGTAAAACTGTCATTGTTTTTTCCCTGAGAAATATAATTTTTTATCGAAACCTCAGTAGCGTATATAAACGAGAATATTTCGGTTCTTATTCCAGTATCCATCTACATTTGCCCGGTACTTTCAAAACATAAACAATTCAGTTTTGGAAAAGAAAAGCACGGGAGCGAAATGAAAGAGAAAAAAGTCTTCAAGAAGAATATGTTAAAACAAAACATAGCTTTGAAAAAGAACCCAACGATTCCAATGCGACTATTCTTAATTCAATTAAAGATACTTTGGAATTGTTTTATGAAGAAAAAGTCAAAGGAATAATTATTCGTGCAAGAGCCCGCTGGCATGAACACGGTGAGAAAAGCACCAAATATTTTCTTAATCTTGAAAAAAGAAATCATATCAAGAAGCATATGAGAAAATTAAACATTAACGGTTCGACGTCCACGGATCCATTCAAATTTTTATCCGAACAGCGTCGCTTTTATCAGGAATTGTACACGAGAACAAATAAGGATAAGGATAACTCACAAATAATCAAAACTTTCTTTGAAGATCTGAACTTTCCAAAACTTTCAGAAGAACAAAAAATATCGTGTGAAGGTAAAATCACTTCAGAAGAATGTAAATAGCGTTTAGATAGTTTTCAAACCAGTAAAGCTCCTGGGAATGATGGAATCCCCATAGAATTCTACAGAAAATTCTGGTCTTTAATTAGCGATCCTTTCATTAATTGTGCAAACGACTGCTTTCAAAAAGGTGAAATGTCTTCCTCACAAAAACAAGCTGTCATATCTCTCATTGAAAAAAAAGGAAAAGGCCGCTCGCTTTTAGAAAACTGGCGACCGATCTCGCTCGTAAATGTCGATGCAAAAATTATGTCTAAAGCTATAGCTACTAGAATTAAAAGTGTTCTGCCAAATATTATTCACCAAAATCAAACTGGGTTTATAAAAGATTGCTATATTGGTGAAACTGTACGCTCGATTCTTGACATAATGGACTTGACAGCCGAAGAAAATATTCCAGGTCTGTTGATTTTTATTGATTTTCAGAAGGCATTTGACAGTTTGGAACGGAATTTCCTTCAAGAATGTCTGATGTCATTTAATTTTGGTCCTGATGTCATTCAATGGGTAAGGACCTTTTATAAAAACATTCAAAGCTGCGTTATAAACAACGGTGTTACCTCCGATTACTTTACAATTGAACGAGGAGTAAGGCAAGGAGATCCACTTTCCCCGTATCTCTTTGTGGTTGCTGTAGAAACTTTGGCTATCGCAATTCGACAAAACTCGCTGATAAAAGGTATTACGATTGGAGGGGAAGAAACCGAGTTACTTCAATACGCAGATGATACAACGGCGGTCCTTTCGGACACTAATTCAGCTCAAACCCTTTTTAGTATGCTTGACGCTTATAAGAAGGTTTCAGGTTTAGAACTTAATCCTACCAAAACTGAAGGAATGTGGATTGGTTCTACACGTGAAAATAAAGCAAAGCCCTTTGGAATTAAATGGCCAAAGGAACCAATTAAAGCCCTAGGGGTATACTACTGTTATGATCAACAATTACTACGCGAGAAAAATTTTATAGAAAGATTGGATACCGTAAAGAAGCTATTAAATATTTGGTCTGCTAGAGGTCTCTCTCTTTATGGGAAGGTAACAATAATAAAATCCATGGTTATTCCAAAATTTGTTTATGTAGCATCATTATTAACCGTCCCCAGTGGAGTGATCCAAGAACTGAATCGATTAATATTTAAATTTCTATGGAAAGGTGTGGACAAAGTTACGCGTTTGTCAACAATAAATGACTATCATAAAGGTGGTTTGAAAATGATTGATTTAGAAACAATGTGTAAATCTTTAAGACTAGCCTGGCTAAAAAGAATTTTTAGCGAAAATGGTGGCACTTGGAAATATTACTTAAATCACCTACTGAAAAGCTTCGGTGGCCTTTTTTTTATTTCAATGTAATTATCATATAAAGGATGTTGCAATCCCTTCCCTGTTTATACTGAGTTGCTTCAGTGGTGGGCAGAATTTCGTGATGAGTTCTATGGCAAACTATGGCAAAATGTTATCTGGACTAATCAAGACATTCGCATAAATAATGCACCGATATTTTATAAACATTTCTTTGAGTTCGGCTTTATTAATGTAACGGATCTTCGATTTGACTTGAAAACTACAGAATCCTATAATATTATTTCAAACAAGCTCAAAAAAGTAAACTCTTTAGTATGCAGGCCTCAGACATGCCATACCGTCCCACCTCAATGAATTTAAGGTAAAAGCAGACATCAACACCTCTTTGGCGACCTCATCCTCTCTAATAATTAAAAATAATGTTTTTGATATTATGATGAAAAAATCGAAAGACTATTATGCATTGCTAAAAAGCAAAAAAGCACAATATCCCAATGTTTCGTCAGTTCTGAAACGCGATTTTAATTTAACGGAAGATCAATTAGAAAAAGTTTTTCTTTTACCACATACTGTGTGTTCCGAACCCTATGTTAACGCTTTTCAATACAAGGTCCTTAACTCAATACTATATACCAATACCAAATTATACAAAATAGGATACATTGCAGATGATAAATGCTCCTTTTGTAAGTTTGAGCCGGAAACCCCGAGGCATCTTCTTTTTGATTGTGTTTATTCAAAACTTTTTTGGAAAGATTTTGAATTTTACTTTTATTCTATATCAAATGAATATGTCCACCTGAGTTTTAAAGATGTGTTAATAGGCATTACAACTTCAGAAAGCCCCTTACTAAACTATTTCCTATTAATAGGCAAACTTTATTTATGGCATTGCAGAAGATCGCAAATACTACCACGCCTAGCTGGGTTTAAAATAAAGATTAAAATAAAATTTCTAACGTAAAAATACATATCAACAAAGAATAAGACCTTAAAAATGTTTTATAAAAAATGGACGACTTTTTGTCCTATTCTCACAATTTTTTTTTGCCTCATTTAGCTTATTTCTGTCCTCTATTGCCTTTGTAATTGTTACCTTTTTTTAACCGTTAGAGTGCAAAGTAATACGTGACACTGTTGTAATTAGTGCAAGTAGTGTCCTCGTTATATTGTAGGTGGCTGTAGCATTGTAAGAAGTGTAAGTAAGTAGTGAATGTAAGTATTGTCTTCATTATATTGTAAGTAGTTGAAGCATTGTAAGTAGTGTAATGTAAGTAGTGTTTTCATTATATTGTAAGTATTTGTAGTATGGTAAGTAATGTAATGTAAGTATTGTAAGTAATGTAGTATTGCAAATAAAACGTTTCTTCGTGAAAAAAAAAATAAAAAATAAAAAAAAACTGTGTCTCCCTTTGTCCTACGAATTAAATATGCGCATATCCGTGACTCCTGCACACGCTAAGCGAGCTGTGTTAGTGTGCCATGAGCGTGCTATCACCTTTAGCATCAAAGTCCCATGGAGGGTCACATATTTTCGAACACGAAGAGTTTTCAACTCTACTGTCCAGTAAGCACTAGCTAGTAATACAAAAAAAATCACTTAAACGTGGCGCCCCTCTGAAGTCTGTCTCGCGAGGAAAGACTAAGCACGCGAATGATTGTTAGGACGCGCCTTGCCTGGGTACTCGCGTCCCGTTCGCGTTCTCCCTTTTGGGAATGGTTTGTGCCTTTTTATTAATTTTACATTATATAAGTTTCTTAATGTAACAGTCCTTATTACATGTTATGTTTTCCTAAAAAGAGCTATTAAAATAAAATAAAAATATAAAGAAATGTCATCATGTAAGCTAACACTAGATCAACTGATTCGAAAACACTCTTATTTTTCGGCCATTTTAACTTTAGTAGAAATGAAAAGGACACTGCGGCGACAAACATGACAAGACAAGGAATATCGGAAAAAATTGGATTCAGGGACGTTCGCGCGAAAATTTTCTAGGCCATAGATTTTTCTAAAATTTTTACTGAGTTCGGATAATGAGTTACTTGTGTCAGAGATACAAAAAAAGTGAGGGTCACCAACTTTGTTTCGGAGATAAAGCCTGTAGAAAACTACCCTGATTTTGAAAAATTGGCGCACGTACTTTAGCTTGGTTTACAGGGTTTGTAATGTAAACAGTAAAATATCGATGATGAGTAAACAGAGGCAAACGATCTTGGTCATATTTTGAAGAAGTGCGTCTGTTGCGTAAATAATTCCCAATGTTGTTATCCTTTTTGCAAAACTTAGCCCTGGAAGAGGCATTTGAACCCGTCGTACGGGAAAACGAAAAGATCAAAAAGCGGAATTGAGACAAAAAAAAATCAAACTTTTAATCTATAGATTTTTTTTCATTTTCTCAAAAAACGTAGATAATCGTTAACAAAAGTGATCTGTTAAGAAAAACGTTGGGGTCGGCGACCATATAAGCTAGCTAACTGCAAGCGAAGTTAACGCAACGGCTACTCACCCTATATGTGGTTGGAAAGTTTCCTCAGCGCGCGCGCTCGATGCATGACGTGGCGTAGCGTTGCGACAGGAATTACGTGCGCAGTAAGGATGCGCATAAACAATTAGCGCGAACATCCTTAAAATACTTGACATTTCGTATGCTACAACATACACATTCAGAAGTGACGTTAAGAAATCATTTTTCTTGTCAGTTTTGTCGCTGCAGTGTGTTTTCTTATTTCTACTATATCAACTGAATCCGATACTCATCACTGAAAGGAGATGGTGGTAAAACGTTCGATCAAGCGGCTAGAAAGGCGAGAATCTTTCTGTCACCCGTGAACCCAAGGCGTCCATGTTGAACAGCTAAGTTATCAATGGCCAGCAAATCACCACTTCTCCACTGGAAACCAACTGCGCATGCCCATGTAGTTGCCCGTATGTGCTGTAACACTTCCGGTTCAATGTCACTTCCGTCGCCATAGGAAGTGTGGGCGGGATATTTATTATCCGGGACTTCAGCATCAAGTAATGGTATTGGCCAAGGCTTGTAGTAAGAGGCGTGTTGCCCACCTGCCTGGTTGAACCAGATTTTCTCTCCGGTCAGCGGATGCGTAAAAAATGCGGGTCTGTTTTGCCACAAACACAACCCACCGCTTGCATCCCACTCGACATTGTAGCCAAGTATTTTCGCTTGAGATTCTGCAGCCTATCAGGAAAATAAAACAAGGTAAACGAAATAGGTAATGTGAAATGACCTCCCCCCCCCCCTTCCCCTAAAAGAAGAGATCTCACAGAAGAAGCGATAAAATCTTACAGATAATTTTATTAGCAAATCTAACGTTGTTTGTTAGGTTGGGTTAATCAAGTAATTTATTTATTTTGGTTTATTTATTATTTTATTCTATCTGATAGAATATAAAATATAGTGTTATATAGTTAGTGGCAGGCGCGGTGGTCTAATGGTTAGTGCGCTGGACTCCGGATCGGGTGGTCCGGGTTCGAGCTCTGGCCGGGGTCATCGCGATGTGTTCTTGGGCAAGACACTTTACTCTCATAGTGCCTCTCTTCACCCGTGTGTATAAATAGGTACCGACGATTTTACTGCTGGGCTCGAGGCTTTATGTAATGTTTAATAAATGAGCAGCAATGTTTTATCAAGTTTAAAACACGAGGCGCAGCCGAGTGTTTTAGACTTGATAAAACACGAACTGCGAGTTTATTGAACGGCTTCAAAATCTTCTGATGTAGATCAACTCATTCTTAAACTAAGATTTAGATTTGGGGTTATTTTGGCCTCGAAAATTGGACGTACAGTTTAGCCTTGTCTTTATCAGATATAAAAACACTCATTAAAAATTAATTTCTTTTGTATTTTCTTTATGAATTATTAATGAGTTTCTGAACTTTTTTAATTATATAATTAGGATGTCATCCTTACTTTTCTATCATTGGTGGCGTAGGACCTCTGCCAGGAAAGATACACTCCGGGGGCTTCGTTAGGTAAATATCGCAGATATCGGACTTGCTTTTCCTCAAACTTCCTCACAACCTCGGGATCCAGTCTCGAGACAAGTTCGCTGTTTTTGACCAGTGGTGTTTCACCACCACAGCCATCAGCGGGCTCTTTTAAGCAGAAGAAGAAAACCTTTATTTAAAAAAAAAAAAAAAAAAAAAAAAAAACGTTTACCATTAGAAGAAAACCTTTGTTTTTTTTAGCATTAGCATTTAAAATTCGTGTTAAAGATGATTTCCAGTCCGTAATGCGCAATCTTTGCCCGCAATGTTTATGTGTGCCTCACACGAAGGAATGTTTACTGGCCAAAATAAAAACTCCGGGACAAGCTGATAATGAGGGTGGTAAAGGGTATTTTCGTGACCCGTGATCAGCCCTTTTTAGTTCCCGTGAAATGTGAAACCCCTTTTTTTCCTCGTGAATCGTGATTTCCAAAGTTGTCGTGAACCGTGATTTTCCAAATGTTCTCCTTTGTTTTCCGTGAAGCGTGAAATGCCAAATTCATATTTTTCGTGAATTGTGAAAGGGCTGTTTTTATTTTTCGTAAAACGTGATCTATACCCCCCCCCCCCCCCCCCCCGCCTTTTACCACCCTCCATAATACCTTTTTCTTCATTATTAACGCCGATTATCCATGCAAAACAATAATAACAAGAAGTAGAACACTGAAGTTATTCCATGCCAACGTTTCATCCTGAACGAGAGGACTTAACGGAGGACTAATAGTTGCATGTATGCTATTACCGAAATGTCACGTGTTAACGAATTCAAAACAAAAATGAAAATAAACTCCGAAAATGTGCAATACGGACTAGAAGCCAGCTTTAAACCTTGGACGTGTTTTATAAGCCATACACTGATTGTGTTTCAATTAGACGGCAAGCTCTCGGCTTCTATCGACCATTAGATGACGAGCAGCCAAATTAAACCATCAAAAATCAATAGAAACAGAGAGCGAGCCGTCTAATTGATTTACTATAACCCAAACTGACTTATCTGTTCAAGAACAAACTTCATCAAAAATGGTTTATTGTAGTTTTGGTTTGTGGTTTCGGCGCGCTCTCACGGCACTCTATCAAAAATTAGGCCGCCCTTGCGTCGCCAATCAGGCTGCGAGTTTGCCTAACTGAACTGCATGTCGACTCCACTAATTTCAAAAGCCTTTAGAATAGAAACGACTTCCAACTTGGAAATTACCGGAAAGAGGAAAGCTTTGCCTCGCCAGTTCATTTTCTAAAGTCAGTGATTTACTTCTTGAAATAGCCAATTACAACCCACGATACTCCAAGAAGAGTTATTATCCGAAGCTCACCCTGGATGAAAAAGAGAAGTTCACCTTGGATGAAAGAGAGAAGCTCACCCTGGATGGAAAAGAGAAGTTCACCTTGGATGAAAAAGAGAGGCTCACCTTGGATAGTAAAGAGAAGATCACCTTGGATGAAAAAGAGAAGCTCACCTTGGATGAAAAAGGGAAGCTTACCTTCGATGAAAAAGAGAAGATCACCTTGGATAAAAAAAAGCTCACCTTGGATGGAAAAGAGAAGCTCACCTTGGATGAAAAGAGAGGCTCACCTTGGATGAAAAAAGAAAAGCTCACCTTGGATGAAAAAGAGAAGCTTACCTTGGATGGAAAAGAGAAGTTCATCTTGGATGGAAAAGAGAAGCTCACCTTGGATGAAAAGAGAGGCTCACCTAAGATAAAAAAAGAGAGGCTCACCTTGGATGAAAAAAGAGAAGCTCACCTTGGATGAAAAAGAGAGGCTCACCTTGGATGGTAAAGAGAAGTTCACTTTGTATTGAAGTCACCTTGGATGAAATAGAGAAGCTCACCTTGGATGATAAGGACAAGCTTACCTTGGATGAAAAAGGGAAATTCACCTTGGATGAAAAAGAGAAGTTCACCTTGGATGAAAAAGAGAAGCTCACCTTGGATGGAAAAGGGACGCTCACCTTGGATGAAAGAGAGAAGTTCACCGTGGATGAAAAAGAGAAACTCACCTTGGATGGAAAAGGCTGGCTCACCTTGGATGAAAAAGAGAAGATCGCCTTGGATGAAAAAGAGAAGCTCACCTTGGATGGAAAAGGCTGGCTCACCTTGGATGAAAAAGAGAAGATCGCCTTGGATGAAAAAGAGAAGCTCACCTTGGATGGAAAAGAAAAGCTCACCTTGGATGGAAAATCTGCCATGTAGGACTGCTCATTATGTGGCTCGATGGTGAACTCATCCTGGTCTTCGCTAGCAGTAGCAACCCCAGCTTCCTTGTCAATTAAGATACGATTGCTTGTTCCACCAAAATACGAACACTTCATTTTAATTGCCTTAGCAATGATCGAGAAATCCTCCGCTGTTCCAGCTGGCAAACCACGGAATAATATCGCTGGGCTGCGCCAAAAATTTTCCTGTATGAAATCCATGCACTTTTCAGCCAGCTCAGCGAGAGAGGAGTGGTTACTGTTTTTAACTCGCACACCGAGTGGGAATGAATCTCTTGGCTCTGCAAGGAACTCGGGGAAGCCACCACCCGAGGAGTCTGGGAGAAACTGCCTGTCTCTTAGCCTCGACTTGAATTTCGTTACCAGGTCCTCTCTGGGTATTGGCTTAAAATTGCTGGCTGTGGTGGAACTCAGAGTTCGGATAGGTCTTCTGAGCGGGCCAGATGAAAGTCTCCAAAAGGTTGCAACGTAACGTGTCATTATTGCCTATGAAAGGTGTTGAAATTTAATTTCTATTAACATTTATACATTAACCGAGCTACTGCGCGCATTGTGATTGGCTGATGCCTATCATCTATTAGAGTACAGATGTACAGATGACGTCACTGCGTCGTGTGACTCAGTCTTCTCGGCAAAGTTTTTCAAAACTTGCAGCGAAAACAACAAGAGAAAGTCCAGCTTAATGATAAATCTACATAGAGGAAAAAATTGCCAAATACTCTACACCTTTCGGGACGTTTAACTTGGCTAAACAAGCTTCAAGTAGACATGCACAGTGACTGATTTGAAAAATTATCGAAAGCTGTTTTTGTCCGATGCTCGAGCAACTTGAAGCCGCTACAAGAAATCTATGAATGGCAGTTGAACGCCGTTGAACGCTTACCTTAGTTAAAGCTCACAGAGTACATTGATGAAATAAAGGTCAGTTTCTTTCGTTGACGTTTTATTTTTTCTTCATATTACTTATTTTAAAAATCGGTATAACAGTGCTTCGTGATCACGGAGAACTAACTAGAAATGAAAACAACCTAGGCTCACCGGTAGCGGCGCTTTTAATAGCGATACTGAAGTGTACAGAGTCTTGTTATTGTATAAAACAAATAGATTCCATGTTTCCGTGCGTCTGTTCAGTTATAGATCACAGAAGACGTCATCTGTGATCTATAACTAAACAGACGCACGGCAAAATGGAATCTATTTGTTACATGAATCTATGTGATAGATACATATAATATATAGATTTAGGCAGGCCTAAAAGCGGAGCTCCCATTTATTATTTTTGTCTTCAGTTTACAGTGTTTCCAAATAAGAATCCAAACTACACGGTGGCCCATATAGGTACAAGATAATATTAAGGCACAAGAAATTTGCTTACAGAAAATGAAATATCTCGAGGCACAACAAAGTAAACTCACGGAAATGCAAAACGGCATTATAAACCTCTCATGGTTTTGTATACGGACGAGATAGAAACGTCTGACTTTTCTGGCTAGCTGTAACTGCTTCGAAAATTGAAAATGATGTGCCTGCACGTTATGCGGGTTCTTCACGTCCGCAACTGAGTACGCGCACACAACTGTTTACAACTTTTACTGTACGTTAGTACAGCTCTAAGAGTTATTCAGTGTAAAAAGGACCTTGATGTGGTGAAGAAATTTGTTTTGATTTACTTCAAAACAGTCAAGGAAAAACTCAATTCAAGGCTAAAACTAAGTCATCTCGCGGCTAAACCAAATGAGTCAAATCAGCTGACGCGCCACAACAAGGAAAATCACAGCTTCAAAACAAACTTAGTAAATTCATTGGGAGCCGGTTATGTAAGTCATTTAAGAGTATTTTTTGTGTGTAAGAATTGTGGCTGTTTGACAGTAGGAAGTGGTACCCGCTTTGTGCATGATAAGTTTACAATTAATGTAGTTTTGAACCGTCCTTGTTTGGTTGCATGATTAATATTCTATTTTATTGTACACGTTGCTAAATAATTTAGAGAATTTTATTTAGAGAACCGCATGAACTTCCTTCTTTTCTGGTAAGCAAATATACGGTAGGAAAAGTTTGAAGTCAGATAAGTCAAAAGCACAGGTAACTCGTAACGAAACCGGCGTAAATATTCGTTTACGAATCAAAAATCACGCGTACGAGATTTCAACACACTCACTGAATTAAAATAAAAGGACAAGCGAGTAAAATGGAGCAGTTGGCTAATAAATCGCTTAAAAAATTGTTGGTTTGCAGTATCGTTGAGCAGTTTTACGAGGGATTTTGTCTCAGTTGTTTGCGGGACTTTTTTAAGTGTAGTTTGTAAATATTTGCGAAGGCGACTAAATTGCATGTGTTTTTCACCCGTGTAGCTCGATAATTTAATATTACGTTTAACTTAATATTCTTTTCAAAATCCAGAAATGAACATACAGTTGACTCCACCAAGTAAATCACACAATTTTAAACCAAACATTTAATAGTCAATGTCTAAATTGAGAAAAGTGATTAAAGCTAGGAAGTTTGAATGCAGCATGAATGTATTTATAATTTACGCCGGGAAAAATCTCAAAACCGACAAAACTTGAAATTCGTTTATAAATGAGGTATAAACAGATTTTCACGATATAATTAAACTTGAGCTAAGTGCATACATTTATGTTTGTTACCTCAAATTTGGAGAAGACTTGTAAATTCTGCGGGACAAAAATTTCAAACCAGCATAATAATATCGGAAACGAACACGCCAGTTTCGTTGTAAGCTTTCTCCATCACCACCGACATATACATTTTTCGAATTATCAGCGAAGATCGATCTCTTGTTTCCTTTCGGTGTAGCTGTTAACAGTCTTTTATCCATCACTAAGTGAACTTCACTTTTATTTCAGCTCATTCAAGGGTCAGCCTCCGTCAGCCGCAGTGTTTCAACTCTCGCTGTTGTCCGATATATATCATGTTCAGGTCGGCAGTTATTTCTTATCTTCCCGTTAAAAGGATATCCTTAATCATTTGCACCAGTTTCCATGATGTAGATGAGTAAATGGAGTAATAAATATTCACGAAGAACTATGTTTTCCAGCACGGTTTGTTCGCGTCTTTCATTCATGTTAAAGGGTGAACAACGTGCAAACTATTTTGCCGCCTTTTCATACAATCGCTTTGTTTAAGTTGAAATGAAATGTCCAGATCCTTTTTAAGCGATGACGTCATGACATCTCGCTTAATGTTGGCGTCCGATGGGGTTTGTGAGTTACGATTATCCAGTAAATCGAACCGAAAAGCACTGGGAACGAGGTAAACGGGAAAGCCCTTGTTTACGATCCGCCATTTTGGTTGTGGCGATTGTGCAGCTTGCAAGTTTCAAGTCTTGTAGCCCGTGAGGTATAACATCTGCGTTATGGCGATTTTGCAGCCCTTGAAGAGCACTAGGAATGAAGCAAGTGGGTAAGACTACGTGAAGAAGCCCATAAGATTCTTTACGATCCGCCATGAAGCTTGAAGCCCGTGAGGTTTTTTTGTTCAGAGAATACAGACTGTGATCCGCTTTCTTGTTTGCGGTGATTTTGCAGCTCTTGAAGTCTAACGCAATAGCTCAGTATCGTGTTCAATGAGTATCACTAGAAAATTATTACTTTTGATTATTTTGTGCATGTTTTGATTTTCAAGATTTCTTCGCTTTCGATTTCTCGCATGGCGTTTTTATTTAAGAATTTTTCACTTTGATTAACTTTAATTGTTTAACTTTCGATTTCTCGAGTGTGGAATCAAGTTTTATAATTCAACAAGAAATCGCCGCGTAGAACACAAAGCAAAATATTCCCGGGTAGTTAGAAAGGACAAGTACACGGTATAAACGAAAGAGGCAAATTATATTTGATGAGTTCTATCAGATTTAGTTAACAGAAATATCTGCATTTCATTACCGAAGGCCCGACCGTGCCGGTGTCAGGAAACAAGACGGCTTTTGACCTTACTCACAAGAATCATATATCGTTTATCGGATGTCACGCTACAATATAACGCAACGTTGGTTGAACAACTGTTGTTCAATAACAGCAAATCTATGAAATCATATTCGCATCTTTGTGACTCCGTAACTATCACATCACATTACAAATTTGAATTTTAAAAGATCCTCACAATGCTAATTTATGCAATCACGAACATTGCTTCCTATTCAGAAGCGTAAGTTGCTAGTGTTTCCCTCACTCCCTACTGAACCGAACATAATTTTTTGTGCCAATTCTCTTCACTGTCCTCAGTTGGATAAAAATCCTTTAACACAAAAATTGTAAGCTACTCTTATTTATGTTAATTTTATGACAAATGTCCTGAAAGTTATTTAAGACTCCCGTCGTCATCGCTTCTGCAAGCATTGCGTGCCGTTTATTTTAACATGAGGTAATACAATGTTCTTACAAATTTCTACGAGAAGTAAATTAACTCTCAACAAACCAAAAAAAGCTTTTGCATTACTTTTTGCTTAAGAATGACTCCAAATCCAAGGGCAAAGGCAAACTCGTCCCCGGCCTAATCCAGGCGTACGGTCGGTCGGTCGGTCGGACGGACATGACGTCATAACCAAATTTTATTGGCTTGATGGGTTTACCCAAATTTCTTACCCATGGTGCTCCACTGGATAATAACTGCAAGGCTGACACTACTCAGAAATGAAAAAAAAAACTGAAAGTCAAAAATGCAAACTCTGGACAGCTGTTTCGACCTGATTGGGTCTCATCAGCAGAGTGTATGCCGCACAGAATAAAACGACCAGCGCAAAGACAGTTGTCTATAAAGTGCTCTTGGTAATGACGATCCGGATGGGCTCAAATTCAAATGCAACCTCGTTCCCAGGCCCTCTCTTCATGGAAAGTGCGCATGTCATGAAAAGTGCGCATGTAGGGCATTTACTAGCCTGCGAATCGAACACAGCCGCCTCTCATTTCTCCCGGCCGGTTTGGCGCTGTATCCACAGGCTTATCGTTTACGCAGGAGTTGGTGAAGTATCGGAAATCGAACGAGTGAGCGCAGCGAACGACTAAGATTTCTGATCACAAATTCTGTCGAAATTTCCTTAGAAACAGTTGAAAATTTTGGTATGCTAGCTGGCTTAAAATTGACCTGGAAAAAAAAAACAAAAGCGATCTGGTTGGGTAAGTGGGAAAAATAATAACAGCATTCCTTTACATCTGAAATGGTTACATAGTCCGGTAAAAATCTTAGGAATCCATGACTCACACGATGAAAAGGGAAATAACCAAATGAATTTCAACCACAAATTCCAAAAACTACAAACCAATCTGGACATGTGGACATGTTGAATAGATGAATATACGATACGTTTGGAATTCATTGTTTTAATAGCACGTAAAAACTGTAACGAAAATGATAAAAAATACACTCAATGACAGAAGCTAAACAATAAAGGGATCGTTCGACGAAACTAAAACAAGATTTACACAATAGATTGGAACTCTGCGTGAGCTAAATATTCATACAAACATTACAATCTTCAATCGATAGTACCACAGACGAAATTCGTACATCACAATAATAATCAACGAAGAAAAGGCTAAAACTAAACGAATTATCGACGTAGAATCATACCTCTTTTCCCCTTTTGTGCAAAAAAATAACCTTTGTCGTTGTGATAGTTTGGAGGCACACGTTAGACTACGTTACGCAATGAACTTATAGTGAACGGCCTCAAAGCTACTGCGCATGTCCGTTTCCGTCACGCAACAGATTGGTATAACATCTAGTAACAAAAGCGAGAAACACAGAGCCACCGGAAAACGAACTATACACTGGAGATAACCTCCTTTTCGAGCTAGAGGACTCGACCAGATACATCTAGAAAAGACCAAAACCAGCGACTTCTATCGTTTACGTAACAGTAAAATTTACACGGAGAACCAAACTGGCTCAACGAGATGGAACAACATACTGAGGCTGGATGGGGACGCCTGGAAAAAAATATTTGCCTCATTGAAACACATCTGCAAGGAAACAAAACTGAAGGAATTCCAGTTTAAATTTGTCCACAGAATTATAGTTTCCAAATTAAAAGGAGCTTAATGAATGCCAATTTGTTAAGACCGTTGTAAATAACGTCATCCACTGGTTCAATGATAATTCACAATTTACTCCAACAATTGAAGAAAAGCTTTTTGGTATCTCATCTGGCCCATATGAAAAAGAAACATTAAAAATTTAATTATACGACCCTATTGATCAGATATTACAGCTACACTAGCAAGATGCATAACAAAGCTATTCGCCTTTCTAATTTCGTTGATAAAGTTCTATTTAAATACGGAATAGAAAATTCTAGTCGTTAATTAGTGCGAAAAAAGGCCCTTCCTAAAAGCATTATAAGAGACAAATACAAGTATCTGAACGTGTACCCATAAATGAAATAGTTAAGTCATATAGTGTTGAAATACAGGGAACAAATGTAAATATGTGTCAAGCAAGATAGTGCTGTAATACAGGAAACAAATTAAATGTAAATAGATTTATGTAATGTATGGGACAACAGTAAGTAACGTTATATTGTGATACAAGTAAAGTAGGTTAAGATATTTGAAAATTGTATTGGAATATGTAAAGTAAGAATAAGAAACAATTGTAAAATGTTAAGCGAAGCTGATGTTAATGACATGCAGGAAACAAATACAGTCAACTCCTGATAACTTAAACCTTCAAGGGAAATTGAAAAAGGTTCGAGTTATCGAGTTGAGAACAAATGACCGGAAATAAGGAAAAAAAACGGTGTTAAATGTTTTTCTATTCATGCAGTGTACATTTTAATCAAATTTTATTACAGAATAGAGAAGTCAAGAGAGCCAAGAGATTTTTTTGAAAAAGGAGTTTTTATAAGGTGTCTCTCTACAGTTTTTTCTGGACCATACCAAACATTTTCATTTGGCCGTTTAGCAAACTTCCCGGACTCGAATCGATGTGAAATTTACACCAGATATTGGAATTGGATTGAAGCTTGATATAATTTATTTTTTAGGAAAATCGATATTTCCATGGTAACGATAAACAGAAAAACTAGATATCAGTTAAACTTGAATTCTACGCGAATAAGATTTGACGTAGAAAAACTAACACCAGTATCTGAAACTATGGTGTACTGCACATCAAATACACAAGAATAAAAAAACTGTATGTTTGATTTCGAATAAATCGAAAATATATTTCAAACCATGCTTTTTGTATTATAATGATAAACGGACCGATTTGAAGAAACTGCTTTGATAAAATTATTTCGAAATAACACCAAAATGTGTATTAACTTATCTTTCGTCGCCGTGAAAGTTTTGTTGATTTTCGTTATCGCGATCCCGAGAATTGGATTTTCTCATACGGTCACTACCAATGTAATTTTTGGTAAATTTTCTACTTTTAGCGCTTTTTCGAAAATCTCCAAAACGGCACCAACGATTTTTTTAAAACTTTCACAACACATGCTTGATAATGCAAAGAATTTAATTCCAAAGTTTTATTAACGTTGATTTACTGGAACGCGTCTTAAGTTATCCTTAAAGAAGGCGTTCGAACCGACGAAAAAGTTGCGTTACAAATTCAGCTTTCGCAAATTATGCTAAAATATTCAAATCAATGTTTTTTTCACGGCGACGACAGAAAAGTTAAATACACATTTTGGTGTTATTTCGAAGTAATTTCATCAAAGCAGTGTCTACGTCTCGGTCCGTTTATTATTATAATGCAAAAAGCATGGTTTGAAACATATTTTCGATTTATTCGAAATCAAACATACAGAATTTTTTTATTCTTGCATATTTGATGTGCAGTACACCATAGTTTCAGATGCTGGTGTTAGTTTTTTTACGTCAAATCTTATTCGCGTAGAATTCAACTTTAACTGATATCTTGTTTTTCTGTTTGTCGTTGCCATGGAAATATCGATTTTCCTAAAAAATATGTCATATCAAACTTCAATCCAATTCCAATATCTGATGTAAATTTCACATCGATCCGAGTCTGGGACGTTTGCTACACGGCCAAATGAACATGTTTGGTATGGTCCAGAAAAAACTGTAGAGAGACACCTTAAAAGAAGCCACACTTTGTGAAAACCAGTGGAGCTTGAATTGAACTGAAACGTTTTCTGTAATGTAAAAGAAAGGAAAAAACTCACATGGCTGCCTCAAAATAAATTTAACCCTATTCAGACCGGGGGGGCGGGGGGGGGGGCGAGTTTTTCTAAAATTTATCTGGGAATAAATTGGTAGGATAGGTTGTTGTATCTGGAACTTGACGTTACCATGGCAACGTCATTTTGACAGGCATGTTTTTCCAAATTTGTAATTTTTGTGTTTCCATTAATAAAAATTTACTTTAATTCAACTATTTTCACCTCTTTTAGGTTTTTTTTTTTTTGCACTGTTTTATAGATTTTGAGTATTTTTCAGTAATTTTGGGCGGTTTTCTGATGTTTTGGAAAAATTTTGAAATCCAAGATGGCGGATCCAAGATGGCGGCTGTTTTGACATCATGATGTAATTGTCACGTGATGTGACGTCATCAAGGCACGTGACGTATATAAAAAGATAGATTTTTGGACATACTATATATCCAGTAAGTTTTATTGCGATTGCTTATTATATTTCGGAAGTTACGGAGGGGGGGCGGAATCTGCCCCCCCCCCCCCCCCCCCCGGTCTGAAAAGGTCCAAAGAAGCCCGGTATGAATAGGGTTAATGTTTTGGCTTACAGTACACTGTTTGTTTTGACTTGTCACGTATTGACAGACATCGTTCGAGTTATCGAGGGTACAATTATATAGAAATGACCTGAAGGGAAACGAAAATTGCTTCGAGTTAGCGCAGTAAGACAACTACCTCTCTGGGACCTATATTTTAATTCGCCTGCTGTAAACACTACCTCTTTTGTTATTCAGGGCTAGGGGCATTGTTATGACCTGTTATCTATTGTTTTAAGAACCAATGAAGTAGCTCGTTCCGAGAGGTAGTGGGCGACCCAGTTAGCGGGAGGTTCGAGTTATCGAGGGTTCGAGTTACTGAGGGTAAAATTACAGTAAATGTATGACAGATACCCAGGGGGGAATCAAAAGTTAGCGAGGGTTCGAGTTATCGGGAGTCGACTATAAAGATATTGTTAAATGAAGCCAGTTTATAGACAAATTCGTTCGTCCAAAGAGGATTGAGTAATATAATTCAAACCGGAAGTAAGCAAATAGAAATAAACGTGCAGAAAATCTGGGAGGATGAGGGGCATCAGCTTGCAAACATTTGCAACATCTTACCTTGATTCTTGATTCCTCGCGAGTGGCAAGACCGCTATAAGCAACGGCAAAGTTGCGACGGGAATGGGAGGAGGCGAGTCTTCGCAGTAATATCGCACTCATGCTTTCCCACGAAAACGCCAGCTATGCAGACTACTCGGGACTTGATCTGATAAGACAAATCATAAAATGGAATAGAACTACATTGCAGTAACATTAAATTTCTATTGTCTGTTGAACTTTATTTTTCGATTTCACACTCGGTTTGTTCACTGGTAAAATCAATGTATGTTCCATGCCAAAAGGTTAGATCAGTAAAGATATTAATTGAATTGTTAATTCATTATTCATTCGTAGCTGTTACTTAGACAGACTGTTCAAATATCTGGTGGTATTTAGGGTGAATTTACTGACGTTTGTCGATTGTGTTCGATTAAAATAACAAACAAAAAAGAGGAAATGACACACTCGCACACCACCCCACGGTCTGGTCAATACCTGACGCATGCACATAGCCATATCACCCGGGCAATGGCAGCCATGGACAGCTGTTTCGGCCTTGTTAGGCCTCATCAGCATGGCATAGCCGTCGGGCAGCAACAGGACTTAAAGCCCTATGTAGTCTGCCCTTTACTGCCGAGGCGGGTGTAGAACACCCCTTTAAGCGCCAACTCCACGCAATACTGACATGTGGGCGTTGTTGGCTGGGAACCGCACGGTAGTTCTCCCACGGCATGCGCTGGGAAGGTGGATCAGCTTCTAGTCCTATTACTGCCCGATGGCTATGCCATGCTGATGCAGACTAACAAGGCCGAAACAGCTGTCCATTCCATCCATTCATTATTCATTCGTAGCTGTTACTTAGACAGACTGTTCAAATATCTGGTGGTATTTAGGGTGAATTTACTGACGTTTGTCGATTGTGTTCGATTAAAATAACAAACAAAAAAGAGGAAATGACACACTCGCACACCACCCCACGGTCTGGTCAATACCTGACGCATGCACATAGCCATATCACCCGGGCAATGGCAGCCATGGACAGCTGTTTCGGCCTTGTTAGGCCTCATCAGCATGGCATAGCCGTCGGGCAGCAACAGGACTTAAAGCCCTATGTAGTCTGCCCTTTACTGCCGAGGCGGGTGTAGAACACCCCTTTAAGCGCCAACTCCACGCAATACTGACATGTGGGCGTTGTTGGCTGGGAACCGCACGGTAGTTCTCCCACGGCATGCGCTGGGAAGGTGGATCAGCTTCTAGTCCTATTACTGCCCGATGGCTATGCCATGCTGATGCAGACTAACAAGGCCGAAACAGCTGTCCATGGCTGCCACTGCCCGGGTGATATGGCTGTGCGCATGAAAATTTTTCTAAGACAAATATTTGTTTTCTGTATCGTTGTCCGTAAAAACAATATATTTTTACGGTGGCATCTTCCTGCACACAATTTTTTTCATGTCTTCAAACAATTTATTTGAGCTTTTTTGCTTTTTTGCAAACACATTTCTCAGGATTTCTCACCCTCCCCCCAACAAAAAAATGGTCCGACCCTAAATCTGTGGGATCTTCCTATGGTTTACAACGCGCTAATCTTTCAACATAGACAAGCGACGCGCTATGATATCAGAGTTTAAGGCAGAGGAAGATCTGTTCTGAATGCTTGCTTAGTCACTATATAAGTTACAGGACAATATACAGACCCTCTTTACAGTTAAAAAAAAGTTTGGGGAACAAACCATTGCGAAACTATTTCCCATGCTGATTAATGAAAACTAGTCTATCAAAGGCTGCAACATTGGGTTCTTTACAGATATAAGAATTGTATATTGTAGAATTTTAGTATAGGCGCTATAAGCAAAATGTAGCAAAGTAGTAAAATGTTCCCAGCTTGACATATTTCACCCCGCCCCATGCCAGGGCCCAAAGGGCGGAAAATTTTACTATGGCGACTACAGTGCTTGAGCTGACGACAAAATCTGAAAACTTAGGGGTCACCTGTTCCCAAAGCCTTTTCTTCCTGGAAGCCGAAACCTTTTCAATCACTCACCTGTTTAAAATTTTACTAATACTCTGTTCTCTTTAGTGTGAAATATGTATATTTTTGCGTTATTCAAGCGTTCGACTCGGAGCGAGAACGGAACACAGTGGAATCCAGACTTCTTGAACCTCAGAGGGAAATAAAGATTGGTTTGAGGGTCGGGGATAAAATTGTAGCGTTCGACTATGAGTGACGTTTGTTGTTCGTGCTATTTCATGGTCTGTCATAGTTTCTTTTGGATTTTTCAGGCGCTCAAACAAGAAATGGGATTCAAGAAAAGAAGGCAAAAATTCCGAAACCTTCTGAAACCTCCAAAGTTGCGTTTCCAACACTTTTCGAAAATTATATCGCCGTTTTGTGTCAAACCCTTTCCACGTGAATTGCCGTGCTGTAAATTGGAAAATTGTTGTTGCGATTGTAAACTACTCCGCGACTGATCTCTGGCAAAGAAGACGAGCAGTTTTGTTTATAAAATTACGAATACGAAATGAGCACGTGTGCTATTTATTCCAAGAATTCGCAACAGAGCAGAGTTTTCCTGTATACTTGTTCAATTTTTTTATTTTTCTTTGTTGGTTACATCACGTGAAAATGAAAATGCCCGAATGAGGTTTGGGTATTGCGATGTCACATTAACAGGGGTTACGTGCGTGTTAACTTTATATGTTTTCTGAAAGATTTCTTTAGCTTTTACAGCGATGAAGTAGCGTGTCCGAGGGTCGTCGCGGTAAAATCGTGAGGTGAAAGTTGTAACATGCAATCACGAAAGCAAACGCATCAAAAGTTTGTTTTTCACTTTTGCGAACGCTTACTACGATCGAAAAAAGTTGTAATTGAATAGAACGAGGAATCAATGACATTTATTTGCAGGAAATGTGATATCTTTCGAGTAACATTCATCGTTGATTCGTTTCAACCGGTTTCAACAGTAGTTGCCGGAGCACCAGGGCCGGAGCAGAGCCAGAGTTATATAGGCAGAGTTTATCTCCAGATTTTTTACGTCATTTCATTTCAGTGTCAATTCATAAAGAAACAAAGTTTATTTGTCCAACAATGTGTATATCTTTTCTACAAATTAGAAGCAAGACTCAGTCAAAACCTACTTGACCAGCCGAGATATAAGACTCCGAGTCGATTAGTCCACCAGTCGAGATTTGCAAGACGACAAGCGGCATATGTGAGATAAACAAAATGAAGATTGTAGCAGAGACTCGACAGGAAGCATCCTCGGAGACCCAGGGGCAGTTAGTCGGGGCAAAACGAAGTAAACCGGGCAGAAATCGTAGTGGCGAAAGCTTTTTTTTTTTATAAAAGTAAAAGAGCCCCTGGGAAACGATCGAGTCTCTCCAGACCATTTCCAAGCCTTTGTGCGAATGCTGGCTCCTGATTGAGCAGAAGAAATCCTTTGTATTAGGGACGGACCATTATTTTTCTGGAGGGGGGGGGGGGGGGGGGTTAAAAATCCCTCTCTGCAAACTTTTTTTTTTTTATCTATGCACCTCTGCAAACAATTTTTATCTAACAACACCTTCCTGCAAACAATTCTTTTTTTCGATCTTTTTTAACCACGATCTGAAACAAAAAGGAGGTTCGCTTTTGCTGCCATCAATCATTATTTAATTCAATATTTTATGGTGGCGACCAATAAACACCTCTGAACTCATATTTTTCGTTTTCTGAGACGTACACTGCGAAGATTGGCGGCAGTAAAAAGCGAAACCGTTGATTGAATTTTAAATGTCCAGTCCTTACATTTTTGAAAAGCGCAATAATTTAATCTATTTTTCGAAGAAAACTTCAGAAAAGCTATACCCAATTTATGTTAGACATGTAAGCTTCTAGTTATAGCTTGTTGTTTCTTTATAAAACACTTACCATTTTATTCAGTTTCTTTATAATGTTTGAATAACTATGTTAACCGTATTTTCTCAATTAAACACTGGGTACCGAATAAACGCCGGGTCTCCAAGGTGGAGTTGAAAATAGACCCCTCAGGTATTTATTTAAGTAATAATAAGCTGTAGGTATATTTGATGGATACATGTTTGTCAAAAATAATTAATTAAACCCCTTGCTTAATAACACCGGGCTTAAATAATCAGCAGGAGTCAAATAAATGCCGGGTCACCAGGCTAAGTTTAAAATTAATGCCCCGGGTGTTTAATTAAGAAAATATGGGTATATAGGTATTTATGAAGTTTAATTCAATGAAATGTAAAATACTGTTCATATTTAACATAGGCGGCCCAGACGTTGTATTCGATTTTGGCGATTTCGTTATGTCTTCAGCCGATAAGACAATACATATGAGAATACTTTGAACATTGCTCTAAATAGAACTTGCATTAAAGATTTGAAAAAAAATGTCTTACTTTATGTTTGTCTTACGCTATTTTGACATTTCTGTGCTCCTAGATTTTTTTTAAATCTGTTTAGACGAAAAAACTCTTTTCGATTCAGTCCAAGTGAAAATTCCGGGTATATCTTGAAATATATTTCTTTCTGACATCTGAAATGATTCCCCGACTTTTTTGTGGTTCTCTAATGTAAATTGAAATAAAATGCCGTGTAAGAACACACGAAAGTGACTCTGAAGTTAGTGTTCGCCGACTGGGCACAATAATACAAAGGATTTTTTCTGCTCAATCAGGAGCCAGCATTCGCACAAAGGCTTGGAAATGGTCTGGAGAGACTCGTTTCACAGGGGCTCTTTTACTTTTATAGAAAACGTTTGCGCTACGATTTCTACCCGGTTTACTTCGTTTCGCCCCGACAAACTGCCACTGGGTCTCCGAGGATGGACAGGAAGAAGAGAACAATCCAAAAGAGTTCTCGAGACGCAAAAATTGGACGAGCGAAGAGCGAATCAGAAACGATAATTTTAATTAGTATATACACACTCAGTGATCTTGGCTATTTCAGCAATCTGATTGGTTCGCTATCTCGGGCTAATGCCGCATTATTCACTCGCTACCGAGTGGATAATGCATTATCCCATAAAACATAAACAAAATGGCCGGCGTTTCGCTAGCGTTTCAGAATCAAAAATAGTGAAAATAAAAGACGACAGGGTGCCAGAAAACACCAAGAAGGCAACGAACTTTGGCCTAAAAGTTTTTAAAGATAAGTGAAGAAGTCATGTTTTGCAAACGAGTGTTTTTCAGTTTGTTTATCGAGATAATTACCGTGAATTCGACCTATCGCTAAATAGGCAGCAATTATAAATCTTCACGACTACAATTTGTATCATTACGAGTATTTTTGTAGACTGGTTTGCCTGACAGAACGAATTTCTCACCGAAATCGAGGAAATGGAAATAGAAGAATTGAAGTTTCATATGTCCGCAAGAAAACAAAGACAGGTCATATTACAACAAGGCAACACTCACCTCAATTCGAGCCGCCATTGACAGGCACCTTCGCAACGAGCCAAACAACAAGCCTTTCTCAATAACTTCGAAAACTTTGTTTGATTGATCAGTTATCGATTTCCAAGCAGACTTTCGATTAAAGTTGCTGATTTAAACTGTGTAAAAGGACCATTTTGACGAGGATTTTATCGAAGATTGTGACGTATTTGCCATGTTGAAAGAATCTGTAAATAGTTTTGTACGTGTTTCACGCATGAATTGAGACGTCAAATTAGACGTCAATAAAATTACCTTTCATTGGTTTCCTTTTGAAAATGTCTAGATTGTCTGTTTTGAGATCACTTCGTGTGTATACAGCTATTTCGAGAAACGTTGTCGGAAAAAAGCGCAAAACTGCACAAGCCAATCCTGAAAGGTAGTATGGATAGACGTATTGAGCTACTGCACGTGCTGAATACTAATGAGATATAACAACAAAATAAGCGCGAATTTTCAGGTTTTCTTTCTTTTCAAATATGTAGAAACAAGGTACGTTTACCCCCGCTGAAGTTTAGAATAATTTTCCTCACTCAAAGACATGCGACAGTAAAAGTAAAGCTACAGATATAGGCCTCCTGAGAGGAAAAACAAATTTTCCACGTGCAAAAATACAAACTTGTAAATTTCCTGTAGGCCAATATGCAAAATTCCAGTGAATACCCAGACCACCTTTCGGTCTTGTCACGGGCACTTTGATGCTTTTTCCCGACAACCTTTCTCGAAATAGCTGTATACTACAACATTACATTACTACATTACTACAACAACAACTATTCACCTCGATTTCAAAGAATAATTGTTAAACAATTAATGGATGAGGTTTTTGTGATATCCGGAATAATCAAGGTCGAGGTAAGTGTTATCAGCCGAAGGCCGATAAAAACACTTACTTCGACCTTGATTAGTAATGGTAATAGGACTGAGTGGAGTCCAATTTGTTCTGTAATCATACGAGTGATTAACAAAATCGGACGACCGCGTATCGGGAGCCCGATTTGTTTAATCACGAGTATGATTACAGACAAAATTGGACGACACAAAGCCCTTTTACCAATTAATCACAACTATAACAAAATTCTCGAATCTGATTGGTTCTTAGCACGCCCTATTTTTTACCAAATTGGAGCGCGCGCGGCTAAAGTGTCCAATAACAAAGTGTCCAATAACAAGGTGTCCAATAACAAAGTTCGCGTGCTGCGCATGCGCGCGCTCTTTATTTGGTTCCTTGTTGTGAGCTTCAAGAATGGCTTTTTTGCCTTAGTGATGATAAATCCTTAGTAGGCTTCGCTTTATCTAATTTTTTCTCGAATTTTGTTATACTTATGATTAATTGGTAACAGGACTTCGTGTCGTCCAATTCTGTCTGTAATCATCCTCGTGATTAAACAAATCGGACTCCCGCTACGCGGTCGTCCGATTTTGTTAATCACTCGTATGATTACAGACCGAATTGGACTCCACTCAGTCCTATTACCATTACTAATCATAAGTATAACAAAATTAGAGAAAAAATTTAGATAAAGCGAAGCCTACTAAGGACTTATCATCACCGAGGCAAAAAAGCCATTCTTGAAGCTGAAGGTTTTAGGAATATCAAGGAGTACTTAGTTTCAACAAGGAACAAAATAAAGAGCGCGCGCATGCGCAGCACGCGAACTTTGTTACTGGACACCTTGTAATTGGACACTTTGTTATTGGTCACTTTAGCCGCGCGCGCTCCAATTTGGTAAAAGATAGGGCGTGCTAAGAACCAATCAGATTCGAGAATTTTGTTATAGTTGTGATTATTCCAGATATCACAAAAACCGAATCTAATAATTGTTTTATTATATATTGTTGTAAAGAAAATAACGAAAAACGCATTGTTGAAGAAGCGAATGAACGAGCTGGCTTCGCTCTGTGCGAGGTGCCACTCACCACCCGTGAGCTTCAGATAGCTCTTGGAAATCATAATATTACGCGCGCCGCGCAACCAACAGATTATTCACTCATCTGCTAGCAGATTAGTGAATAATCTGTAGGTTGCGCTGATTCCCAGAATTAACTGTAGGCTCTTAGCCAATGAGAAGACACCTAGTGACTACAATGTATAATAATGTCATTGATTTGATTCACCGTTTGCATTGATACGCGATGATCGAAATCAAAACACCCGCGTAAACGTTTCCAAGATTTCCGTCAATCAAAGTTTGAAATGACGTTTTGCATAAGCAATCATGAAGTTTAACCGGTGATAAATAAATTATATGCGGACAGAAGAATGTAGAGGTTGTTAGTAGAACGAGTAATGGCGTAAGAATATTGTTTCTGTTTTATTTTTTGTTTTGTTTTGTTTTGTTTAGTTACTTATCTTTGTTTTGGCTGCGAACTAAATTAAGGTCGCGGGGGACACCTATCATGAATAAATTCATTAGGCAAAATTTTGCTTGTCCTACATCTTTTAAAACGCTTATAACTCGGCTGTTTTTGACGCGATTGAGCTTAAATTTTCTAGAGACATAAAGAATGATGGAAGTTTACGAATGTTGTCTTTGATTTGGTAGATTACGCTTTACGGCGACGTTAGAGTGCCATAAGTGCCAAATAAAAAAAATCCATGATTTTGTGTCCAAGTTTGCGGATCGAGTAGAAGACAGCGCTCTGTGATTTTACAAAAAAAAATCAGTCAAAACCTCTAGTGTGTCATGACAGAAGCGGATTTTTTAATTTAAACTTTGCTAGCGAGTAAAAGTCGTTTAAATGTGCAAATTTGAATTTAACGCCCTCTATCTTTTTTTGAAAGCGGTCTTTTAGAATTCAGCTTCTGTCATGACATACTGCAATATTCCTAGTTTACCTCTCTGTAGTGCCAGCTCATGAAATTCTACATCTACGCTGAAAAGTCCAAACTTTGAGTTTTCCGAACGTGCTCCGATCGATTAAAACACGACTGCCAAGGGAGGTAATTATGGTAATTACATTCAACGCTTTAAATGTCGAGATCAGAAAAGATCAATGCGGAGCAGAATGCTCTCGGTTTTGCATAGAAAAAAATACAAACAAAATGCACTGTAGAATAAACTGACTTCATAAACAAGAAAAAAATCTCTCACAGTAGATTTTAAAACGCAAACAAAAGTTTTTTGTCTACGACTTGAATATTTGCTGTTCTGTTGACTGGGGCCACAGGGTCCGTGCCACACGTGAACACACGCGCCATATTTTATTCAGTCATGAGATCAGAATATTCCGTGCACTTGTCGATGTCATTCGTTGCGCTTCGTGCATGCTTTGTGAATTGGCGCCAGGAAGGGGTTCTTTACCACTTCTGCTCATATTACATTACGGACGTCATGAATCCGTTTCGCAGATGCCACGCAAAACTGCGATTTTTCCTATTTTTCATGTTGACAAAAAGATCCCACAGATCAATTTATTATGGCGCCGTTCAGTATATATACGAAGTTTCATAAAACGCGTTCCAAACTCATGGAAATATGGGACCCCAAACTTGTAAGTTTTACAAAGAAATTTATTGCCTGGGGGCAGCCCCCAAAACTGTCTGACTGTTAGTAACATCTGCTCGTTGCGCTTCGTGCATGCTTTTGTGAATTGGCGCCAGGAAGGGCTTCTTTACCACTTCTGCTCATAGTAAATTACGGACGTCATGAATCCGTTTCGCGAATGCCACGCAAAACTGCTACGAGTGAGCTTAAGACAACAAACTAATTTTCTTTACTTGACTGCCTCATTATACGAGACATTCTTGCTAAAAATAACAAATTAAAACCTCTTCAATTCACGCTCTGTTTCTCTTACACAAAGCTCTTTTCTAAGCTTTCTTAAATGATTAGCGAAAAAACTGAGCAACGACGTTTCGGTGTCATCCTGGCACCATTTTCAAGTTTAAAAATTTTTTTGTTCGAAAAGTAAACTAATTTATACCAATGGTGGAGGTGCGAAATTTAATGAACTCACTGGAATGTACATGAACACTGAGCAGCTATTTTAATCTTAATTAATTCAATTTCGCACCTCCACCATTGGTATAAATTAGTTTACTTTTCGCACAAATATTTTTTTTTAACTTGAAAATGGTTTCAGGATGACACCGAAACGTCGTTGCTCAGTTTTTTCGCTAATCTTTATTGTTAACTTATTTCCAAATTTAATCTTATAAGGATTCTTAAATGATCCTAAATCAAATAATGTCGCATTTTACTCAAGTTCCTCAGAGTCCGCTGATGTCAAATTTCATCCTCAAAATTTAAAGAGCGTGGTGGATAATTTATGAAAAGGCAAAATAAAGCCGATTTCTTAACAATATCGATACAGTTTAGTAAGTAGCCTTCAGTTCTTCAGTTTAGTAAGTAGCCAGCTGTCTATGCCGTGATATTTCACACGCTGCAGTTTTTCGCGACACCTGCGAAACTGCTTCATGACTTGCGGAATATAATATATGCAGGAAAAACAGCCTCTTTCTAGCGACGATTCTCGTTATGTCATTACGCCGACACCCGTTACGCCATTACGCGTTTTACTAACAACCGACTGCAGAAACACAAAAACATTTTAAAGATGTTTTCAAGACATTACCTTCAGTTTCAAGGCTTTTGCGTCGAATGTCGCGATACATTTCACGGCTCGCGGAACATAAAAGTTCTGAAGTTCTGAACTTTTTATTTTTGTGGTGTTTATTCCGACGGTTTAGTGAGACAAAACCCTTTGGCTACAAAAGAGTTCAACTTGCGCCAGGTTAAGGAGTTTGGCCGCAAAATAAAATTTACTTTTTGCCAGTTCACTTTCGTGATCACTCGCCCGAAACGTTGTCGGAAACCCCTTCAAACTTTGATTGATGGAAATCTTGGAAAAGTTTCCGCGGGTATTTCGATTTCGATCATCGCGCATTCGATGCAAAAGGTGGTAAGGCCTACCCTCGTCCCCAGGGCCATCTCCGCTTTCAAGATGGCGGGCGGGGGAGATGGCCCTGGGGACGAGGTTCTGGTAAGGCCATCTTTTTTTCCGTTTGCCATCGTTCGATCACAACAACAACAACAACAACAACTTTATTGCACCCTTAATTAATTTAAATTACAATACAGACAAGAATTAAAATAAAATAAAGTACATGCCTGCCCAAAATAACCATCATTGGCTAATAAGGTTGGGCAGACATCCTTAGTGCTTATAACAAAAGTTTTTAAAGGGGTCAGGTGTACTAAAGATTTAGTTAACAAATACACAAACACACAAACACACAAACATAATATAAGTTTACTTAAGAACTTTAGTGAAAAAAGGTGGAGAATAAAGTATATGGACAGATTAACTAGCAGAAGGAAGGAATTTAAAATTAGACTTATAAGTAAATAGTTCCGTTAATAGCTTGCAATAATGTTTGATTTGAACTTTTTCTTAAATTGCTTAAGTGACAGAAGCTTAATGTTATCACTGATAGCATTCCAGATCACCGCAAATCATCACCGCAAATTTTCGGGTTAAAATAAAGAGATCTACCACGCAGAGGCTGTATATATAGGAAGTTTCATGAAACGCGTTCCAAACTCATGGAAATATGGGACTCCAAACTTGTAAGTTTTACAAAGAACTTTATTGCCCTGGGGCAACGGGGGCAGTCCCCAAAACTGTCTGACTGTTAGTAACATCTGCTCGTTGCGCTTCGTGCATGCTTTTATGAACTGGCGCAAGGAAGGGGTTCTTTACCACTTCTGCTCATATTACATTACGGACGTCATGAATCCGTTTCGCAGATGCCACGCAAAACTGCGATTTTTCCTATTTTTCATGTTGACAAAAAGACCCCACAGATCAATTTATTATGGCGCCGTTCAGTATATATACGAAGTTTCATAAAACGCGTTCCAAACTCATGGAAATATGGGACTCCAAACTTGTAAGTTTTACAAAGAAATGTATTGCCGGGGGCAGACCCAAAAACTGTCTGACTGTTAGTAACATTTGCTCGTAACTTAATCAAAAGTTAAAAGAGCAAATTCAGACTAACCACCAAGTGGGTCTAGAAGAAATTTAGACTAGATAGAAATATCTTTTGGGTGCTTCATTAGACTGTGAGCAGTCTCCCTTTTGGCCTAAAGTCCATGGGGACGAACGAGATTCGAGAACGCGATATACGATGCGAGCATGGCGTCGAGGGCAGCACCCAAACAGCGGGAGATCATGAAGCCAACCGATATAAACCCGTTTTATCGATTGAGCTAAAAACTGAAATGATAAAATTGAAGCAAGAAACTTACCTCTGGAGAAGGGGATCGAGCTGTAAGTAACGCTACTAGTAAGCTCAAGACAACAAACTAATTTTCTTTACTTGCATGCCTCATTATACGAGACAATCTTGCTAAAAATAACAAATTAAAACCTCTTCAATTCACGCTCTGTTTCTCTTACACAAAGCTCTTTTCTAAGCTTTCTTTAATGATCCTAAATCAAATAATGTCGCATTTTACTCAAGTTCCTCAGAGTCCGCTGATGTCAAATTTCATCCTCAAAATCTAATTTATGATAATTTATGAAAAGGCAAAATAAAGCCGAATTCTTAACAATATCGATACAGTTCTCTTCAGTTTAGTGAGCAGCCAGCTGTCTATGCCGTGATATTTCACACGCTGCAGTTTTGCGCCATACCTGCGAAACGGCTTCATGACTTGCGGAATATAGTATATGTAGAAAAAACAGCCCCTTTCTAGCGACGATTCTCGTTATGTCATTACGCCGTTACCCGTTACGCCATTACGCGTTTTGCTAACAACCAACTGGAGAAACACAACAAAAACGTTTTTAAGATGTTTTCGAGACATTACCTTCAGTTTCAAGGCTTTTGCGTCGAATGTCGCGATACATTCCATCGCTCGCGGAACATAAAAGTTCTGAAGTTCTGAACTTTTTATTTTTGTGGTGTTTATTCCGACGGTCTAGTGAGACAAAACCCTTTGGCTACAAAAGAGTTCTAGTTGCGCCATGTTAAGGAGTTTGGCCGCAAAATAAAATTTATTTTTCGCCAGTTCACTTTCGTGATCACTCGCCCGAAACGTTGTCGGAAACCCCTTCAAACTTTGATTGACGGAAATCTTGGAAACGTTTCCGCGGGTATTTCGATTTCGATCATCGCGCATCCGATGCAAACGGTGGTAAGGCCCAACCTCGTGTCCAGGGCCATCTCCGCTTTCAAGATGGCGGGCGAGGGAGATGGCCCTGGGGACGAGGTTGTGGTAAGGCCATCTTTTTTTCCGTTTGCCATCGTTCCATCACCGCAAATTTTTGCGTTAAAATAAAGAGATCTACCACGCCGAGGCTGTATATATACGAAGTTTCATGAAACGCGTTCCAAACTCATGGAAATATGGCAATCCAAACTTGTAAGTTTTACAAAGAAATTTATTGCCTGGGGGGGCAACGGGGGCAGCCCCCAAAACTGTCTGACTGCTAGTAACATCTGCTCGTAGCGCTTCGTGCATGCTTTTGTGAATTGGCGCAAGGAAGGGGTTCTTTACCACTTCTGCTTATATGACATTACGGACGTCATGAATCCGTTTCGCAGATGCCACGCAAAACTGCGATTTTTCCTATTTTTCATGTTGACAAAAAGACCCCACAGATCAATTTATTATGGCGCCGTTCAGTATATAAACGAAGATTCATAAAACGCGTTCCAAACTCATGGAAATATGGGACTCCAAACTTGTAAGTTTTACAAAGAACTTTATTGCCTGGGGGGCAACGGGGGCAGCCCCCAAAACTGTCTGACTGTTAGTAACATCTGCTCGTTGCGCTTCGTGCATGCCTTTGTGAACTGGCGCAAGGAAGGGGTTCTTTACCACTTCTGCTCATATTACATTACGGACGTCATGAATCCGTTTCGCAGATGCCACGCAAAACTGCGATTTTTCCTATTTTTCATGTTGACAAAAAGACCCCACAGATCAATTTATTATGGCGCCGTTCAGTATATATACGAAGTTTCATAAAACGCGTTCCAAACTCATGGAAATATGGGACTCCAAACTTGTAAGTTTTACAAAGAAATTTATTGCCTGGAGAGCAACCCCCAAAACTGTCTGACTGTTAGTAACATTTGCTCGTAACTTAATCAAAAGTTAAAAGAGCAAATTCAGACTAACCACCAAGTGAGTCTAGAAGAAATTCAGACTAGATAGGAATATCTTTTGGGTGCTTCATTAGACTGTGAGCAGTCTCCCTTTAGCCCTAAAGTCCTTGGGGACGAACGAGATTCGAGAACGCGATATACGATGCGAGCATGGCGTCGAAGGCAGCACCCAAACAGCGCGAGATCATGAAGCCAACCGATATAAACCCGTTTTATCGATTGAGCTAAAAACTGAAATGATGAAATTGAAGCAAGAAACTTACCTCTGGAGAAGGGGATCGAGCTGTTAACGCTACTAGTAAGCTTGAGACAACAAACTAATTTTCTTTACTTGACTGACTCATTATACGAGACAATCTTGCTAAAAATAACAAATTAAAACCTCTTCAATTCAGTAAGACACTACCTATCTGGAACCTCTATTTTCATTCGCCCGCTGTAAACACTACCTCTATTGTTATTCAGGGCTAGGGGCATTGTTATGACTTGTTATCTATTGTTTTAAGAACCAATGAAGTAACTCGTTCCGAGAGGTAGTGGGCGACCCCTTCAATTCACGCTCTGTTTCTCTTACACAAAGCTCTTTTCTAAGCTTTCTTAAATGATCCTAAATCAAATAATGTCGCATTTTACTCAAGTTCCTCAGAGTCCGCTGATGTCAAATTTCATCCTCAAAATCTAAAGAGCGTGGTGGATAATTTATGAAAAGGCAAAATAAAGTCGAATTCTTAACAATATCGGTACAGTTCTCTTCAGTTTAGTGAGCAGCCAGCTGTCTATGCCGTGAAATTTCACACGCTGCAGTTTTGCGCGATACCTGCGAAGCGGCTTCATGACTTGCGGAATATAGTATGAAGGTGGTATGTGATCTTCGCAGTGAATTTCCAATTTAAGCAATTGGAATAACGAAGCCTGAGAAAAATCAGGGCTTCAACGGATTCGAACCCGTGACCTCCGCGATACCGGTGCGATGCTCTACTAACTGAGCTATGAAGCCACACATTGGGAGCGAGGTCAATTGTGAGTTCATATTTTCCCGTGAAAGGAGTGAAATGATGTAATGTATATGAATATAGTATATGCAGAAAAAAGAGCCCCTTTCTAGCAACGATTCTCGTTATGTCATTACGCCGTTACACGTTACACCATTACGCGTTTTACTAACAACCAACTGCAGAAACACAACAAAAACATTTTAAAGATGTTTTCGAGACATTACCTTCAGTTTCAAGGCTTTTACGTCGAATGTCGCGATACATTTCACGGCTCGCGGAACATAAAAGTTCTGAAGTTCTGAACTTTTTATTTTTGTGGTATTTATTCCGACGGTTTAGTGAGACAAAACTCTTTGGCTACAAAAGACTTCAACTTGCGCCATGTTAAGGAGTTTGGCCGCAAAATAAAATTTATTTTTCCCCAGTTCACTTTCGTGATCACTCGCCCGAAACATTGTCGGAAACCCCTTCAAACTTTGATTGACGGAAATCTTGGAAACGTTTCCGCGGGTATTTCGATTTCGATCATCGCGCATCCGATGCAAACGGTGGTAAGGCCCAACCTCGTGTCCAGGGCCATCTCCGCTTTCAAGATGGCGGGCGGGGGTGATGGCCCTGTTGACGAGGTTGTGGTAAGGCCATCTTTTTTTTCCGTTTACCATCGTTCGATCACCGCAAATTTTCGCGTTAAAATAAAGAGATCTACCACGCAGAGGCTGTATATATACGAAGTTTCATAAAACGCGTTCCAAACTCATGGAAATATGGGACTCCAAACTTGTAAGTTTTACAAAGAAATTTATTGCCAGGGGGGCAACGGGGGCAGCCCCCAAAACTGTCCGACTGTTAGTAACATCTGCTCGTTGCGCTTCGTGCATGCTTTTGTGAACTGGCGCAAGGAAGGGGTTCTTTACCACTTCTGCTTATAGTAAATTATGGACGTCATGAATCCGTTTCGCAGATGCCACGCAAAACTGCGATTTTTCCTATTTTTCATGTTGACAAAAAGACCCCACAAATCAATTTATTATGGCGCCATTCAGTATATATACGAAGATTCATAAAACGCGTTCCAAACTTATGGAAATATGGGACTCCAAACTTGTAAGTTTTACAAAGAAATTTATTGCCTGGGGGGGCAACCCCCAAAACTGTCTGACTGATAGTAACATTTGCTCGTAACTTAATCAAAAGTTAAAAGAGCAAATTCAGACTAACCACCAAGTGAGTCTAGAAGAAATCCAGACTAGATAGGAATATCTTTCATTAGACTGTGAGCAGTCTCCCTTTTGGGTCGCCGAATACCTCTCGGAACGAGTTACTTCATTGGTTTTTAAAACAATAGATAACGGGTCATAACAATGCCCCTAGCCCTGAATAACAATAGCGGTAGTGTTTACAGAGGGCGAATAAAAAAGAGGTTCTAGAGAGATAGTGTCTTACTGTCCCTTTTGCCCTAAAGTCCATGGGGACGAACGAGATTCGAGAGTGCGATATACGATGCGAGCATGGCGTCGAGGGCAGCACCCAAACAGCGCGAGATCATGAAGCCAACCGATATAAACCCGTTTTATCGATTGAGCTAAAAACTGAAATGATAAAATTGAAGCAAGAAACTTACCTCTGGAGAAGGGGATCGAGCTGTTAACGCTACTAGTAAGCTCAAGACAACAAACTAATTTTCCTTACTTGACTGCCTCATTATACGAGACATTCTTGCTAAAAATAACAAATTAAAACCTCTTCAATTCACGCTCTGTTTCTCTTACACAAAGCTCTTTTCTAAGCTTTCTTAAATGATCCTAAATCAAATAATGTCGCATTTTACTCAAGTTCCTCAGAGTCCGCTGATGTCAAATTTCATCCTCAAAATCTAAAGAGTGTGGTGGATAATTTATAAAAGGCAAAATAAAGCCGAAGTCTTAACAATATCAATACAGTTCTCTTCAGTTTAGTGAGCAGCCAGCTGTCTATGCCGTGATATTTTTTACACGCTGCAGTTTTGCGCCATACCTGCGAAACGGCTTCATGACTTGCGGAATATAGTATATGTAGAAAAAAACAGCCCCTTTCTAGCGACGATTCTCGTTATGTCATTACGCCGTTACCCGTTACGCCATTATGCGTTTTACTAACAACCGACTGCAGAAACACAACAACAACATTTTAAAGATGTTTTCGAGACATTACCTTCAGTTTCAAGGCTTTTACGTCGAATGTCGCAATACATTCCACGGCTCGCGGAACATAAAAGTTCTGAAGTTCTGAACTTTTTATTTTTGTGGTGTTTATTCCGACGGTTTAGTGAGACAAAACCCTTTTGCTACAAAAGAGTTCAACTTGCGCCATGTTAAGGAGTTTGGCCGCAAAATAAAATTTATTTTTCCCCAGTTCACTTTCGTGATCACTCGCCCGAAACGTTGTCGGAAACTCCTTCAAACTTTGATTGACGGAAATCTTGGAAAAGTTTCCGCGGGTATTTTAGCCTGCGAGCAGGCTCTCCGCGCGAAAAAAAATGAAGAGAAGGCGAGAACTTTTTTTCCGTTTGCCATCGTTCGATCACGCAAATTTTCGCGTTAAAATAAAGAGATCTACCACGCAGAGGCTGTTTAAGCTGTAGTGAAAACAAAAACATTTTTTTTACCTCTTATCTGGGATACTATCCCGCACCAATTTGCGCAGCAGTTATTGGAGAGTTATTGAAGCCGGTGAGTTGGGCGTGCTTGTCATGTTTAACAGTTTTCCGTCTGATTGTTACACGCCATCGCCCTCTCTTGTCTCTATCGGCTCCATGTTGATTTTGCCGCCAAGCTTCACGGAAGTGATACTGGGGTCCTGGGTATCCTAGCTTGTTCCAGAATCCTCCTCGGTGGACAATATTTGTTAAAATTGTAGTAATTTTTAACTATCTTAAACAAGAAGAGTACTGATTACGTTCTCGTGCAATAGTCAAGGGTGTCACCAAAGCCACCTTATTTCTTTGAAAAAAAAAGTGTACGTTGGCAGGTTTGAAATGTTGAAGTCATTACTGCGAGCGGTTTTGTTACATCACGGACAAAAAAAAATTCTGCTTCTTATTTGAAGCTACTTTAAAGGGACCCTCCACTCTTGCAACAAGTTGACGCTCAATTGTTTGAAATAATGCCTAAATTCCAAATTTTGCAGGACAAGGGAGAAACAGCATTTAATAGTAGTAAGCTTTTCCGTTTAAATGGAAAAGTTTATGCCTTTTAAATTTCCCGCGCGCCGCCATTTTGGATTTTATGACGTGTTATGGTTGCCGCTATTGTTTGGAAACAGAGGATCCTTTGTGTGAAACAGTCGGGCAATCATTACATGTCATAAAATCCAAAATGGCTGCACGCCATAAACTTTTCCATTTATTGTTACTATTTAATGTTATTTCTCCCTTGTCTTGTAAAATTGGGAAATTAGGCATTATTTCAAACAATTTAACGTTAACTTGTCGCAAGAGTGGAGGTTCCCTTTAAAGTGTATATGACATGAAAAATATTTTCTGCTTATTTGAAAGGCCTTTTGAAATACAGAAGAATGGTGTTTTTCTTTTCGAAATATCTTTTTTTTTGTTTCAGAGATATTGACATTTTTGTATTATGCAAATTAGATCAGTGATGACGTCATAAGATTTGCAATTAACAAAAGGTAAAATACGGAATGAAAAATATCTCCGGAAATATTGAAGCAGTGTTCTTGAAACTTGGCACCACAAATGTGCATCACAAAAGGAACAAAATGACACCCTTAGAATTGTTGCCATAGCAACTCTTCCAGCTCCAGTCTCTCTCTCTGTCAAAAAAACAAATATCCCCATTTGTAACCTCTAAAGCAAGACAAAGGGCCTTGCTTGGAATAGACATAGTTCCCATATTGTCTTAATTCCCATCATCAGATTGGACAAAAACTGGGAATTTCAGTTTTTATTGAGACAGCACCAGCGGCAAAACTGTTGTCATGGCAACAGCACTAAGGGTGTCATTTTGTTTCTTTTGTGATGCACATTTGTGGTGCCAAGTTCTGAGAACACTGCTTTAATAGTTTTAGAGACATCGTTTATTCAGTATTTTACCACTTTTTAGTTGCAAACCTAGTAGTAATATCGGAGTCTGACTAAAACCACCTCGGGCGCACCCACATAATTTTACCTCTTTCCGTGTGTACTACTAAGGGCCTTTATCAAACCACGCTCACAAAAGCTCGCGTGCCTTGATAAAGTCCCTGAGTAGTACGCACGGAAAGAGGTAAATTATGTGGGAGCTGCTCGGTAGTTTTAGTCAGACTCCGATATTACTACTTGGAAGAAAAGAATTAACAAACGAGCCGCGGAACGTCTATTTAGAGGAACACAACAGTGAAGTACAAACGTTCTAAATAATAAAAATTAAAAATATTTTTTCTACCTTATATACGATGGACGAAATTGACCTCGAATCTTTGGAAGAAGAACTTGCAAATCTTGATCCCGAAGATTTGCGATATTTATCAAAATTAATTGCAGAAGACACACCCACAATTCAAAGGGTAATAAACACTTTGCTGGATGAACCAATCCCAGAAGCCACAAAGAAAAAATTAAAAACCCCATTAAAACCATTAAAACCAATACCGAAACCACCACCCAGAAACAGAAAAAGAAACAGAAAAGAAACCATTTTGAAAATATTCGACCCCATCCCGCCGAACAAGGTGAAAACCGTGACAGATTATCAAAATGAGGTTCTGGACCTGTACCATGACACGGAATATGAGGGTGTGGTAGAGGAGAGCGGGAGACGTTACAAGAGGTGGCGTTTTGTAGTGGGTCTAAACAAAGACCTCACACCCAGGTTTATCGAAAAGATAAGGGAGAACGTGGGAACATCGTTTTACATGAGGCACGCCTATTCGTATATTTTAGAAAACATTGAAGATGGGACTAGGCTTACTTATTACCAAAATAAGGGCTCCCCATGGATGAAAACGTACGCAGACGCAGAAGAATGGATCAAGGCAAGGGAGGCGGTACGTTTGGACCCGGATAACACTGAAAGACCAGATACAAAGTGGATCTTTGAGTCGCATTTCAACGTAGATGTAAAGGTTGTGCTAGACCGCCAGCCATTGATGGGAACAGGACCCTTACCAGACTGGCTGCGTAAACAAGCAAACACGGGGAGAAAACAAGCAATGGTGGCGCTGGACACCTATAGGGATAACCTATGTTTATGGCGCTGTATCGCTGTGCATAAAGGAGCCAGACCAGATCGAAGTACAGAAGCAGCCCGAGATCTGGCCAAGAGTTTCTACAAACTTGAAACGATGCCAAATAGTTGGGTTGGGAAAACCTCATTGGATGAACTAGAAAAGGTAGAAATGCACCTGAACAAGGGCAAACCTTTTTCAGATTGGCTTGGGATAAGAGTTTATATGCCAGAGTGCATAGAAGATGAGTTTGACACGGAAGCGCCAATCGAGGTGGTATGGCATCTCACAAGAAACCCAGCGCCGCAGTTAAAAAATATTATGACAATCGGTGTTTTTAATGAGCACGCATTCTTGATAAAAGACATAACAAAGTTAGCGAAAAATTACGAATGCAACCATTGCCACGCAAGATTCACAAAGGCTTGCAACCTCCAACGTCACGCGGAAAGATGCGCCCGAGGTAAAACAGTAACACACTGCCCCGGAGAGAAGGTCGAAGCGCCACAAACAGCATATCAGAAAGCGTTTTATCCGAAGCAAAAGGCCTCAAAAGAATCAATCCAATGGTTGGAGTACGTGGCAAAACGCTGGAAAATCACCATTCACCACGCTGAATCAGGTCACGGAGGCGAAAGGTGGATAGAGAAAAGTCCAGTAGACGGGTACAACCACGAAAGAAAGCTGGTGCTGCAGTATCACGGCTGTAGCTGGCACGGATGTCCGAGATGTTACCCAAATCGAGGGCAAATATTATCACACGGGACAAAGACGGCAGAAGATCTGTACCAAGCAACAAAGAAGAGAACAGCCCACCTAAGAAAGGCCGGATACAAAGTAATCGAGTGTTGGTCATGTCAGTGGCTCGTCCCAGGAGGTGCAGACAAATATGGTGAAGAACCATCAAAACCTCAAACAAAAAGCTATCCACACGCTATTCTGTATGACTTTGAGGCGTACGGAGACAAAAACCATCGAAAGGAACCAACAGGAAATCTCACGATTGAGAACAAACACATACCAATCTCAGTAAGCGTGGGCGATACATTGGAAACCGAAATCACACAAGACGGAAAACAGGCGCCGAAAGTGACCCACATCTGTGAAAAAAACCCCAAAGTGTTGGTTCAAAAGTTCATGAAAGAACTGAAAAGACGAGAGAAAAACATCAGAGCAAAAGTGCGCGCAGAATTCATGCCGGCAGACATCGAGCTGATACCAAAAGATCAAAGGAAAAAAATAGAAGAATGGTGCGACCAGGTGCCAACACTCGGTTTCAACTCAGGAAGTTATGATTTGAACCTGATAAAGAATTACTTCGCGGAACAGCTCGCAGGTACAACCAACAAAGTGAGAGTGGCAAAGAATGGGAGTAAAATCATGTTCATACTCACGGACAGATTGCGGTTTCTAGACATTATAAACTACTTGGGCCCAGGAAATAGCTACGAGAGCTGGGTAAAGGCCTACGACTGCAAGGCAACAAAATCCTGGCTCCCATACGAGTGGTTTGACAGTGGAGAAAAGCTGGATTACCCGGGGCTCCCAGAATACGAGCATTGGTATTCGAAGCTGAAGAAAGAGTACGTTTTAACGCGCAAAGAATGGGAGCAATGCGAACAAACATTCCAAGAAAAGGGGATGAAAACGTTCAAAGACTGGCTGGAATATTACAACAATCTGGATGTGGCCCCAGGATTAGAGGCGCTGCAAAAAATGAAAAACTTCTACATCGGGAAAGGGATCGACATAACGAAAGACGCGGTCAGCATCCCAGGAGTGAGCTTGCACTACCTGTTAAAAGGCGCAATCGAACGCAAAGCGGAACTATACGCCCCAAGTAAAGAAGCATATGAAATGTTAAAAGGAGCGGTAGTCGGAGGCCCAAGCTTGGTCTTTACAAGATATCACGAAGCGGGTAAAACGTGGATAAGATCGCATCAATACCCAATCCCAAAAAATGAAAAAGAAGCCCGCGAGGCAGGCTCTGCAAAATTATGTCAAAACATCCTCGGATATGACGCGAACGCGCTGTACCTCTCAACAATGCTGAGAGAAATGCCATGCGGAAAAGAAAGGGTTGTGCACTACACGGACGAGTACCAAGTAGATGCTGCCCCAATATTAACGCACAGATTAAAAGAAAAAAGCTGGTTCGGGTACGCGGAAGTGGACATAGAAATCCCAAACCACTTGCACCAAAAGTTTGAAGAAATGTGCCCCTTCTTTCACAAAAAATCGGTACCGACCAAAGCCGTTCCAAAGCACATGAAAAAATACTTGAGAGCAACAGGAAGAAAACTAGTGGAGAAAAACAAGAAACTAATGGGAACGCTGTCAGCACAGAGGATACTTTTATATGAGCCGCTGCTGCAATGGTACATAAACCACGGGGCAAAGATAACTAGAGTCTACCGGACGATCGACTACGAGCCGAAAGTAATATTCGAATGGTTCGTGAAAGAAGTCACAGAAAACCGCCGTACAGGGGATGTGGACAAAAGCAAAGCACTATTGGCCGATATATTCAAACTTCTGGGAAACAGTGGATATGGGAAGCTGATAGAAGCGTTAGAGCGGCAAACAAACGTAATTTACACCAAAGATGAAAAGGTGGTGGACAGAGCATTGAGAAGCGCATACTTTTCAGACTTGGATGAGATTGGAGAAGCATATGAGTTAGAAAGTAGAAAAGCACGGATAACAATCAGACGCCCATTTCAGGTAGGAATAGCGGTGTATCAGCTAGCCAAGTTGAGGATGCTTGAATTTTACTACGACTTCTTGGATAGGTATCTTGACAGGAAAGATTTCGAGCTGATCCAGATGGATACAGACAGCAACTACCTCGCAATCTCAGGAAAGAGTCTGGAAGACATTGTGAAACCAGATATGAAAGCGGAATTTGAGGCAGAAAAAAAGAACTGGCTGGCATGGGACAAGTGGAGCGGGAGAACCCCAGGACTGTTTAAAAAGGAATTTGAAAGGTGAGCGGATGATAGCACTGTGCTCAAAATGTTATTATACAGAAGATGGGGAAGCAAAAAAGAAGAAACTGAGCTCAAAGGGGATGTCAAAGAGGCAAAACGAGATCAACTGGCACCGTTTCAAGGCAGCGCTAGATGGAAACAAAGACATGGCAACAAACCGCGGATTCCGGATGCGGGAAGGGAACATGGTAACATACGAGCAGGAGAAGCTGGGGTTGAGCGCATATTATGACAAAAGATGGGTGCTGCCAGACGGGATTCACACCGAACCAATTGAATATCATATTTAGTTTGCATAAGTTGGGGGTAATTGTGTGTTTGGAGGTACAACAAGCAGTTCTTCACGTACAAAACCACGCTTAGGTCCGTCGCGCAAAAAGTAGAGAACAGGTTGATTCGGTTTGGTAAAAGAACGTTCAAGGTTAAAGACATCTAAAGACCAGATTGGATCAGTGGCTCTTTTTGTCCCACCTTCAAGCTCACCAGGTTCGTACAAATACCGAAGCATAACGTTGGATGGGAGCTTTTTTTCGTTCAAACCAACAGGTCTCAAATATTTAGTTGAAGGTTCTGCATAAACATTTTTTTTCTTGATTGCGGCAGCAGGTTTCATACCAATTAATCGAGTGACTTGGTTGTTCAGAGCAGAAACAACTTTGGGAAGCCTTTTTACCCACTCAGTAGACCGCAAACCCTCAGGTGAACGCATTTCAACGGCGTACTGATACCCGAACAAACGCTCAGCCAAGGTACGATTGAAACGTTCAACGATCGCTTGGTCTCTATGTATTTCAGGGTGGCCACGTCTGATAGAAGTTTTGTGATTTTCCATTTCTTTTGTAACAGCGCCCATAAATTCACGCCCAGGATCAACATGCAACAGTTCAGGCCATTTCAAAGGTCCACGTGTATAAATTGTCTTAAAAGCTTTGGCAACCTCATCAGAGTTTTTAGAAGTTAAAGGCTGAGCTTCTTTGAATCTGCTGGCAATGTCAACAACAGTAAGCGCGTATTTGTAAGTTTTAGCAACTGAGTTGCTATCCACTGTGTCATGTGGCAGAAAAAGAAGATCTGCCTGATGCACTTTGTTGGGTGTAGGCACGTCGAATTTTAGGCGAGGAATGTAGCGCGGTGCGGGGAGGTAAATCTGCCAGAGCGCTTGTTTGAACAACCATTCTTTGGCAATAACTTCAGGAACCTTTGCAGCGACCGCTAATTTTTTAATGGCAGAGATACCTTTCCAGTAACCCTGCGGGCTGTAATAACGCCGCTCCAATTTTTTATCCATTTAAATAATTATGCGCGATCATATATACATGGATACAAAACTTCGCGTACCTAACCCTTACAGGCAACAACTGGAAAAAATGTTGTTGGAAGAGCAGGAAGCGTTAATAAAAGAAATCAAACCCGAAAAAGATCTTGACTTTTACTCATGGGAACCCCCACTGCCGGATGAGCCCCACGAAGAGATGAGACACCACCTCAAATTATGGTATTTACTTGCGGTACTAAAAAAAGTCGGCATTTCTGTAGATCAGGTTGGTGACAATATGGGGCTGACCTTTTTGGGTAATGTCATTCACCAATTCAAGCGGAATCAGCAACTGAGTTGCTACCCCGGGTCGTGTAACTACGTTTGTTTTTTATACAACTATTTTCAAAAGGTCTCACCTATCGATTGGCCGGCGAAAAATGCAATACTGGGAAAGCTCACGAAAAGATTGCCGAAGATGGTACAAACCAGAAATAAAGCCGAAAAAAGTTTTAACGAATGGTGGTTGGAGGCAAACACCCCACCATTAAACAGAAGTTATCTTTAATGTTCTGTTAACCTTTACCCCGCCGTCAGTGTGGTTTGAAAAACGCAGTTTTGTCTTTGCTGTAGTAAAGCTGTTGTACTTTTTGATAATATCTTGGTACTCACTGTCTGAGATTTTACCATCTTCAAGAGCGGACGATATGAGAGAGTTGATCGTGCTCAGCGTAGCTTCAGCCAAAGTTTGTATTTTTTCGTGTTTTTTCGCTTTACGCAGGAAAAATTTGACGGTGACGATGGAGGAGGTTGACACCAATGAAAACAAGGTGGCAGTTGCGATCAAAGGGGCGCCAACAACAACGCCAACCGCAGAAAGCGAAGCGGCCAGCCCAGAGCCTGTAAGAATGGTAGCAACTCCGCCTGTTAACGCGCATACTGTTTGGCAACGCGTGTGCCACCGTTTAAATTTGGCTGAGGTTTGGTAGTAATGCACCAACTGGTTTTCAAGATTTTTCTTTATCATTTCTATTTCAGCCCGCCGGAATTTTGTTGCAGAATCCATTTCTTATATATGTGTTAAAAATATTTTAGTCACAATATTGGTTATGCCATTTCCCATTTTTATATACAATCTGATTACATGGCCCAGTTGTATTTTTAGGGTGTGTCCAAAACTTTTTGCTGAACAGACCGGTTTTCTTGTTAAAGGCACCTTTTGCGATGGCACCACTCCAATACTTTTTAAACAAATCCTTATCACCACCTGTGACAGCCATGATTGCAGCAGCCACATCTTGAGCCGGTTGAAAGCCTGGAATTTTTTCACCAATATTTTTATTGATCGTTTCACCGACACCCAATCCTACCTTTTGCTTCGAGCTGATTGCATTTCGGGCCGCAGCATGACCCCATTGCCGTTTGTTTTTGGGAATAGCATCAAGCGCCTTCACCATTTTTTTGTCTGCATCATGTTTGCAACCTTTTTCATTTTTCTTGCCCGCACAGACGGCATAATCAACGTCATGCTGCATTGAAACTGCATCTGTGGCACCTGTGGGCTGCTGATAAATCTTTAATATCTTTCCCGTCTTGGGGTCGTAAGAAAGCTGTTTTTCAAGAGGATTGTACGGTCCTGTGTAGTTATGACCAGGAAGTGTCCACCCCTTTTTTGGCTTAGGCAGCTTGCCAATAGCTTTATGCAAATCAAAAGCCCCACCACGTTGGTAAAGAGGGTTTGTTGGGTCATCTACTCGATTACCTGCATAAATTCTCATATCATAATTACCACCACTTTGTGTTTTATTAGAAACGAATCGTGTCTTGGTAATGCCACAACTTGCACACTTTACTTTAAGCAGCCTTCTACCATTTTTTGCGGTAGTGTTTTTTTCGCTTCCCGGTACGTTGGGTGTGAAACGCTTTTCCTTCACGCAGTATACCTCCATCTTATATAATTAAAGAAAATTCATTTGACTTTGGGGTGTGGGGTTTACCTCACTAATTGTGACACCCGCCTTTCAACTTATTTCCCGGTATCATATCTTTGGGTCTTAATCTGTTTGAGGCTTTAGTCAACAAATCCCCAGACAAAGCATCAATTGTGTAATTAACAGCTTTTCTCGCGATTGGTTTGGCTTTATTGGCTAACTTCTTCTGATACTCTGGTTGTCTTAAAAACTCGCTTGCAAAGTATCTTCCTTGTTTCACACCTTGCTTTGCTAAATAAGGAACTCCATACTCAAAGAAAGCTTCAGCGGCTGTATTTCCAACTGTATCAAAAACCCCACCTCCAAACATTCTTTTTTCAGCGCGTGCAAGTTCTTCTCTCTTCTTTTTGGGTAAACCCCTTCTGGTCCACTTAAATATTGGATCCAAAATATTACCTCCTTCTTGAGCAGCACCATTTTGTGTTTTATTAGAAACGAATCTTGTCTTGGTAATGCCGCAGCTAGCACATTTTACTTTAAGCAGTCTTCTGCCGTTTTTTGCGGTTGTAATTTTTTCACTTCCCACCACATTAGGTGTGAAGCGCTTTTCTTTCACACAGTAAACATCCATCCTATATAAATAAGCTAAATTCACTTTGACTAACGGCTCTTTCTAAAATACTTTACGTTGTCCGTAATCCCTTTCAAAGCTTGGCTTCCGAGTATTTTGGCCGCTGCAGCGAAACTGGGAGCAGGGGTCACAAAGTTCGAGGCAACATAAGCAATTTTATCAACAGTCGAAGGTCCCCTTCTTGACGATAACGCGCCGCCTTTTTTGTCTCCGTTCACTGGTAAGAACCTTGTCTTGGTAATGCCGCAGCTTGCGCATTTTACTTTAAGCAGTCTTCTGCCGTTTTTTGTGGTTGTAATTTTTTTCACTTTCCGTCACATTAGGCGTAAAGCGCTTTTCTTTCACACAGTAAACCTTCATAATATATAAATAAGCAAAATTCATGGGGTGTGGGGTTTACCCCACTGTGTAAAATAATCCTTCACCACAGCCTCGTTGGCGCGCATATTTTCAGAAAACATGCTCAAAATATCTCGAAATGTCCGCCCTTTGTTACGCTCATTCAGGAAAAGCAAACAGTAGTAGCCGCAGCGCACGCTGAATTCCCACTGAAGCTGGTTGTCATTCCGAAGAAAGGTCTGTTTGCCCTCGAGAATCAACTCAATTTCCCATTCCGCGGGTGGGGGTAAACCAAAAGAGTCAAAATATTCAGTTCCATCCCAGCAGCATACCCAATGGGTGCCTGGCCCTCCAAGATCATCCATGTTGATTATACAAGGGGAGTGGTTTTTCACGTGGATCTCATCTCTCGCAAATATTCCTTTGATGGGGATTTTCAAGTATTGGCACCATCGCTGCAAGTCATAATCAGTTAAGGGGACATCAACGAAGGCGGGCTTTTTTTTGGTCACCCCAAGAACCTATAAATGGTGGTGGGCGCATATATGGTGGAGGGTTGATGCGCATTCCCTTTCCTCCTGTTGGGGGTTTAACCCGCATGCCTGCACCATTCGCCAGCTTGGGCGTATGTCTGATTTGTCTCTTGCTCATGTCTATATCCATGCCCGTTTTGTTTTTGATGGCGCGCTCTATTTCTTTGATCTGTCTGGGGGTTAAGGGCAAAGTGCCGCTACGCGTGCGCACATGTCTGATTTGTGTCTTGCTCATGTCTATGTCCACGCCCGTTTTGTTTTTGATAGCGCGCTCTATTTTTTTGATCTGCCTGGCGGTCAAGTGCAAAGTGTCGCTGCCGCCGGTTATAGCTTCGTTTTTAAATCTCAGTGTAACTGCTTCTCCTCGCCCAAAGGCCCGCGCGAGGCTTACCTTCTGCCCGTCTGAAAGTGAAATCTTGTGCGGATAGTAAGTCGTCATTTCTTATATTTCATACAAAATTATTTCACTTTGGAACGACGTCAGAAAAGAAATCAATAAAGCGTACACTTCAATGAAGCTCAGTCACTCCGCATCTCTTATATTTCATACAAAATTATTTCACTTTTAAACCATCACCAGCTCATTACCCACCTGCCTGAGAACAAGTTCGGACTCGTACAAAATTCCTGCATAAATGGTGTAGTCTTGCGCGTTGGCCGCCTCGTTGAGCTTGTAGTGGAAAACCATCTGCTTCGGGTCGTTGGTCTTGTTGTCCTTGTTTTCGCGTAAGTCAAAATAGAGTACTGGGTATAAATCCTTGAAGTTGTTGGGCTGAAGCTGAACACCGGTGTTGTAGTCGTTTTTGCGGTACCGGTAGTTCTTTAAGTCATTAAGAATGCGCAGTTTGAAGTTTTCGTCGTAGTCCAGCTCCGGATAGTACTGTGAAGAGCCGTACTGTAGCCGGCAAGTTGCAAGTTTTGCTGAATTGTCTCCGTCAATGTCAAAGGTGTCAAAGAAGTAGGGGTTTTGAGTCAAGGCGTCCTTCTTTCTTGACTGCTGAATGAAAATGAAAACATGTTTGGCATTCTTTATACCGGGATTTATCTGCCACTGTCCGAAAGCGTCACGCCGGCTGCTGCTGGGCTGGATCATTTCATTCAGGTACGTCCATTTCTGAGGTTTCAAAAAGTTTTCGTTTGCTAGCTTCTGCCCTTCGCTGGTAAAACGCAGCATTGGAACCCACAGCTCGAAGTTTCTCACCACTATCCTACGATTGTCGCCACCGTTTTGCCAAATCAGCTCTGCATCCGATTGTAGCTCAATTTCAAACTCCATCTGCATTGGGGGGAGAAGCTTGTCACCCAACTCTTCGAAAAATGAGTACCTGTTAAGCGGTATGATGGTTTCAACCGTGAGACCGGCGTGGGCAAGCAAGCCCCTTTGTCTGATTCCAAGGTTAGTGGCAGCGGCGGATGTCACATCGCTATCCGCTGTATCCAAATACCAAAACTGATCTTTCGCTGCGCTCCTCGCAAAGTCATCAGAAAAATCCAACAAGTTCTTTATGAATATTAACTTGTGAATGTTGTCTACGTTGTAAATGTTTTTGCCTGATGATTTCACCACAAGTTTGTTTATCAGTGAAAATGAGCCGTTAATGGGCGCTGACCTAGCGTCTGCTGCAACTGCCGCGCCATCCGCGGTTGCCTCGAAAGTGAAATCAGCCCGGAAGTAGGCGTTATACCAGTCAAACCAGTTGTCTCGGTCGGTGAGTGTGAATTTATAGTTTGTTTTTACCTGGTGCTGATTGTTTCCCGGGATAGTGATCGGTTTGTCTAACATGATACGAACATACTCTGTTTTTTCCAAATGCCTGTGGCTTCTGAACATCCAACCTTCGCAGTGTGAATAAAAAGCTTATACTTTTAATCTAATCCTTATATATCTTTTTAAAAAATTATTTTAATTTTCTGCTATCAATTGGTTTACTTTCATCCTTGCAGCCCGACCCGCGTTTAAAATCTGTTGCAACTTTTTCCGTGAATCCCCGCTTAATTGAGTTGCTACCCCAGGGTTTAGCATCTTCTTCAGTTTTTGTTTCGACTCTGTACTAAGTGTACGCTGCGGGGTCTTTTTACCTTTAGGTTTTACACTTGGGGTCTTTTTACTCTTAGGGCGTGGAACAGCAACTGAGTTGCTATTTCGCAAAACCGCTTGTATCTTGTCAGCCGCTTTTTCTTCTGCTTTTTCTGCAGCTTTTTTCAGCATTTGCTTTGAGGCTTCATTTACAGCCTTCTCCAACGTCTGACGGGTGACTTGCTTTTTGAACCGCTTTCCTATATTCATCAGGGTGTCTCTAACAACCCCCGTACCTTTGTGTTTGTATCTATAGGTTCCGTTTGGTGCGTCATAATATCTCGCCCACTCACTCGGATGATTCATTATTATACTTATGTGTAAATTATTTTTCTTTTTCTTCTTCGATGATTATGCTTAAAGCCACGTCTTGGTCATTCAGATCTATAATGTTGTTGCGCCCGTCCGTGATTTTGATATTTATTGCATTGATTCTATTTTTGTTCACCGGGTGCCACAGGAGACGGCGAGGCTCTTTTGAAAAGGGGTAGCTGACGGAGAGTTCAGCGGTTGAAAAAGAAAACATAACGTCGCCCCCGATGTTGTCTACAGCCCTTGTAATGAGATCACAATGGACGTAGATCCAGTCGACGCCTCTTGTTATATTTGGCACGTGGTCGCTCCTATTGTTCGCTCCGTCTATTGTTTTCTTGTCAAAACCCAGCAACGCAGCAAATTCACCTCCACTTAGATCAATCTCGTAGCCGTCCTGCAACAAAATAACCGCCCGATACGTTGTGGTGTGAAAATACAGCTGAAAAATAAACTTGGATTTTTCATCCTTGGGATCCACTCTTCCGATTAGTGCCTGAATGGTGGTGTTGAGACCGTCGTAATCATACATTCCATCTGGAATTGTCACGGTTTTCCAGTTCTCTGTTTTTTTCCGCCATTTGAATTCGTTGTTGTTGTACCGTTTCGCGATGTTGTACCACGAATATGTCATAGATACCAGCTCATTTAACGCCGCCTTGTATGATTTGGAGGGTTCTAAAGCAATTGGCGGGTCAAACTTAATTGTGAAGTCATGTGACTTGCTGTTGGCGTTGTTTTGTTTGGCCAGCTGCGAGTCGAGCAACAGGTTGAAATGAAAATGGGTTGACATGTTGCTTATATAATATCACTCAAATTTATGTGTTGTCATGTTGCTTATATAATTGTGCCCAAAATTTTGTGGGCTTCTTTTTGTGTTATTTCCTTTAGCTTTACCAGCAACCCCAACATCTGCTGGACCTGTTTTTTCAGCTTCAGTGAGGTGTTGCCCGCCTGTATAGACGCCAGGCTTATGTGTAGCCTTTCAACCAAAGCGTTTGGATCATCAACACTTCCGCTTCCTTCCATTTCTCTGTCGGGTTCATCATCATCAACATCGGGCATCAGCTGCTGTATGGGGATTTTAATCCCTCTTTTTCTCCTTTCAAGAATTTCATCTCTTGCCTTTTTTATTTTTGCCATTGTGTAGCCGACGAATTTTGATTTTTCACTTTTTACCACATAGTTTGGATTGTTTTTATTTTTTGTTAACATGCTGTTTAGTATCTGTAGGTCAGTTGACTCTGATCCCTCGATAACCAGTTCTTGTGGTGGCCCCCATTTACTTTCTTTGGGTTTTACCTCACCGCTTGGTTGCTCTTCTTCCATTAATTCCATTTCTTCCTCTTCAGCTAAAGGTGGTAACGGTGTTGATGTTGGTGATGGTGATGGTGATGGTGATGGTGATGGTGATGGTGATGGTGTTGGAGGTGGAGTTGGAGGTGGAGTTTCCGCATCCGGATTAAAATCTCCGTCGAAGGGGTTGTTTAAATCAAACTCATCCATACCATAGTCTGGAACCTCTTCTTTTGGCTCAGCAACTGAGTTGCTATCCCCTATTTGGAGTTTGTCAAGCCGCGATGTGATAGGTTTGAACAAATCCTCACCTGATAGCTGGCCAAACTCTTTATTGATTTTGTTGTTTTTTATTGCCGCGAGGATTTTGTCGTTCTGCTGCTCAACTTCAGCCTTTTCGCTGACAAGTTTTTGCCACTTCTTCATGGACATATTTTTGCCGTATATATAACAGAAAAAAATGAAAATTCCCAATTACGATCCCAGTTTGACTACAAAAAGTAATTACAAGCAAGGCCACCCTTGTATGCCAGCAGATACCTTTCGGATGCTGATTTGTGGGCCCAGCAACTCTGGTAAGACAAATATTCTCATGCATATGCTTTACAGGCTGTTGGTCTACGACAAAATTTACCTTTGCGCTAAGAACCTGCATCAAGACAAGTACCAATATTTGATTGATGATTTCGACACAAGAGTCAATCCTGTGGCTGGCTATAATGTTATTGAAGCCGCCAACGATGTTATTCCTTTGGAAACGCTGTCCACTGACAATCAAAAGATTGTAATTTTCGATGACATGGTTTGTGAAAGCAACCAAAACGACATTATCGATTATTTTATCAACGGTCGCCACCGCAATTGCAGCGTCATTTATCTTTCTCAAAGCTATTTTAAGGTCCCCAAAAACATCCGAGATAATTGTAGCCACTTTTGCATTTTCAACTTTCTTCCCAGAGAAAATAACCGTATTGCTGATGAATTGGGAATTGACAGAGAGCTGCTTGAAAGGGCTACCGATGCTAAATATTCTTTTTTATACCACGACAAACCAAAAAAAACCACACTTAAAAATTTTGACGAAAATATATAGAGATGGGGTTTCTTAACGGTGCGACGGGTGCAACTCAAACACATGAAGAGTCTACTTCAATCCGAGGGCAAACCGGCCCTGCTGGTCCTGCTGGTCCAACTGGCGCAACTGGAGCGCGTGGCCCTAAAGGTGAAAAAGGTGATAAGGGAAATACTGGCCCACAAGGTCCTAAAGGAGATAAAGGTGATGCTGGAGAAAAAGGATTAAAAGGCGAAAGAGGTCCACAAGGGCGAACCGGACCTACCGGACCTGCTGGAGCTACTGGGCCAACCGGACCAACCGGAGCTACAGGACCCGCGGGGCCAACTGGAGCAACTGGACCTGCGGGTTCGAGAGGCGCTATTGGACCAAAAGGTGCAAAAGGGGAAAAGGGTGATAGTGGGGATGTATCAACCGTTAATATTACTGGAGATATTCTCATGAAAGACCATGCGATAAAGCAACTTGCGAATCCAACGGGTGATCAGGATGCTGTAAATCTTGGTTCAATGAAAAAATATGTGGGCTCAAATTCTATTTCAGCAGGACACTCACATAAAAAGAATGCCTTAGCCTATTTGGAGCGAGGGTCGGGCGTGACAGCTGTAAACAATGTTACTTCTGTTACGTTAGAAGACTTTACATCCAACCTTCACAGTGTGAATAAAAAAGCTTATACTTTCAATCTCGTAAGAACTGGTGTCAATTCTTTCAACTCACGCTTAAAGCTAAATAAAAAACCTCTAAAAGAAGGAGAATACACTATATGTGTTGAGTTCTTTATCCCGAAAGTTGATAATGATTGGTTTATAAGTGCTTCAACCCCTAACCCGGTTGATACTCTTAATTACCATACCAAGCACTTCAACAGTCACAGCCCGAAATATTCACGCACCATTATTCACACGCGCAAATATAAAGACAATGATAACACAATCTATCTTGATATTTCAAATTCGGGTTATGATGGCTCTTCGCCACTTGAAAAGGCTGCTTTGATTATTTATGGGGTAAAAGGTTATCAAACAGATGTAGACGGAACTGTTTACGATCAGGCTTTCGTTATCGATGACGGCGATTTTACTCTACAAACAGATTTAGATATGAACGGCTTTTCGTTGAAAAATTATGATCCTCCGGGTTACTCAATAGAAAATGATGAAATAAATTTCGAAAAAGATATTGACATGAATGACAATTTGATAATTGGTGTGAAAAATGCTGACAGAGACACAGCTGCTGTCAACCTCAAACAGGTAACCGATCTTTTAAATGGCAAATCCTCCATACTTCAAAAACAGATTAATTTAAAGCAAAATAAAAGCTATTACGAAACAATATTTGAGTACTTTTTTGATTTACAAGATCCTGATTCGTTTGATATGAAAAACAGTTATGGTTCAAATATTGAGTCAGTCGGGGGTAAATTAATGCTAAAAAATATAGTTTCTTTGTCTGACTTTGACCCGAAAAATGGTTTAAAAATCCCCTATTCTCATATTGAAATAGGTGAAATATTAGATCAAAATGATGACTTTACAATATTCGTGAGTTTTTTACATGATGCTAGTATTACTTCAACTGAAATTGGTTTAGCTTTATCCGGGGTACCAGGCGGGGTTTCACAAGTTTTCATGCCAACGGTCTCAGTAAGATCTGACAGATTTTTTATAGCTTCTGGTTTTTCAGGACCATATTTTGAAGAAACCATCCCTTCAGATTATCGAAATAAACAGCTTTTCTTGTGGTTTTGTAAACAGGGTAGCACTTATAAAACCATCATATGTCATGGCGGTCATATAAATAAAACTATTATACCGTCTAATATTTATGCAAATCGTCTCGTAATCAATTTTCAATATAAACTGCAAAGAATAGGATTTTCCAAAAATTTTTATAATCTGTATGAGAAAGAATTCCACAAAATCAGTTTTCTTGAAAGGGGAAATGGAACTTATTTTGAGTAAATAGCGTTAATGGGTGTAGCTCCACACTCTGCTGTTGATTGTTATCCCCTTTTCGAAGCATGGGTCATACTCTGCTGGATCAAATATGTCCGGCCCTAAATACTCTCTCTGCCTTTTTCTTGTGTAACAGAGGCTGCAGAGGTAGTTCCGCCCGCATTCTAGTTCGCATTTGTAGCAGTGCAGAATCCACGTGATCTGCTCGTTTTTCAGACAGTAGGGGGCCGACAAAATCGCTTCATTCACTTCATCCCAGCCCTGCATTTTGCGTTGCCAGAGTTTTATTTTTACATAATCCTTGTAGATTTGTTCTCGAAGTTCTGCCGGAAGTGCTTGAATCAGTTCTAATGTGTCCATCTCTTTGCAAATATTATGTTGTGTTTCTCTGAATGTTGTTAACCTGTTTATTCACTTTGTTTGCATTTCTTTAAATTGCAGCCCGCCGTCTTCGAAAAAAACTTTATCTATGAAGTTGATTAGCTGTTTATTGTCTCTGTCCGCTTTGTCTCGCTGGTATTCTGTCCATTTTTCAGCCGTGTATGGGATACATTGTTTTAGGGTTTTCTTGATTTTCATTCCATTGAGGTGCACATAAGGGTCTTCTTGATATTTTGTTATGTCTTTTTCGAACTTTTTTGCTGCTTCCGCCATTATCTCTGCCAGTTTTTTATTTAAAAGCTTTTGCATGTGTGTGGGTGACATTTACAACCCGCTGCTTTTGTCCAAATGGTGGCAAAAAAATCTCAATTTATATAAATGATTGTGTTGGTCCACATGCTCGTGTTCGCTTTTAAAGACATTTCTTCTTCTGTGGGGTTAGATGATGCAATTATTGCGGTTCAAGCTGCAGAAGCTATTCTTGATGCTATTGATGCGTCTGTTTGCTTATCTCCCCCCTAATTCTGCAAACTTTTCTTTAGTATGTACTCCACCTGGTCCGGGCTAAACTCATTTGCCATTATTCTGCGGCACAGCTGCGAAGTCATAATTGGTGTTTCGTAAACCGGCTCTCCTGGTCCCGTCAAATCGTACTCTTCCGCGTCTGTTAAGTAGACTTCTTCTTGTTCTTCTTCTTGTTTTATAAGTGTGTTCTTTAAATCTTGCGGGCTCATTGTTTTCATTGCTGTGAGCAGCTCGTCTGAAATGTGTATTGGTGGATCTGTGAATACATCCTTGGTTGTCAGTTTGATTTTGGGTTTTCTGATTTGTTTTTGACTTTGGGAAATAATTCCTTTTCTTCCACGTCCCATTGTTGTTTACTTCACTGTTGTGTTCCTCTAAATAGACGTTCCGCGGCTCGTTTGTTAATTGTTTTCTTCCAAGTAGTAATATCGGAGTCTGACTAAAACTACCGAGCAGCTCCCACATAATTTACCTCTTTCCGTGCGTACTACTCAGGGACTTTATCAAGGCACGCGAGCTTTTGTGAGCGTGGTTTGATAAAGGCCCTTAGTAGTACACACGGAAAGAGGTAAAATTATGTGGGTGCGCCCGAGGTGGTTTTAGTCAGACTCCGATATTACTACTAACCTAATGACGTCATCACTGATCTAATTTGCATAATAGATAAATGTCAATATCTCTGGAACGAAGAAAGATATTTCGAAAAGAAAAACGCCGTTCTTCTCTATTTCAAAAGGCCTTTCAAATAAGCAGAAAATATTTTTCATGTCATATACCTCTCATGATTTTGTTGACGAAAGCGACGTCAATATATTTCGTGATTAACCCGTCTGAATTTTCCTGCCTTTAGTGACAGGTTCTAAAATTGAAATTGACGAGTGCACTTTATTGGGTTTCTCACGTACGCACGTAGGCGCAAAACAAATCTTAGTAAAACTTTTTACAACGTTTACTGTACACTAATTCGTAATACACCTCTAAGATCTCTATGAGTTATTCAAGGTAAAAAGAACCTTGACCTTGTTTTGATTACTACAAAACTGTTAGGGCAAGAAAATCAACTCAAGGCAAAAACAAAGTACGTACAGAAAAATAAAGTGAACTCGCTGCTAAACACAGTAAACTAAATGAACTCACGCCACGGCAAACTGAAAAAATCACGGCGGCAAAACAAACACTGCAAATTGATGGTGCCGGTTATGTAGGTCATTTTAAAGCAGTGTTTGTGTAAGAATTGTGGCAGTTTGTGATTTGGAAAGTGGTGCACGCTAACTTAGAATAAGCTTACAATGATGTTTTGACTGTTTTGAACCGTCTTCTTTTCGTTGCGGTTTGGTTGCACGATTTACTAATTCTGTTTTATCGTACGCGTTGCTAAATACCTAAGAGAATTTTATGTAGAGAACTGAATGAATTCTGGTAAGTAAATATGCGGTAGGTTAAGTCTGAACCCACTCAGCCTAGCGCAGGTAACTCGCAACGAAACCGGCAAATTCAACACACTCACTAATAAGCATAGATAAGAGAAACAAAACAAATGCAAGCGAGCCGAAATCGCGATTTTGATCCGTGAAGCTAAATAATTTGTTTTCAAAATCCAATAATGAACATCACAGTTAACTCCAATAACTAAAACTGAAAATAATTAGTCTAAACAAAATATTTACTAAACAAATGTGTAAAATGTACAAACATGAACAGGCTTGATAAATATTTACGTGAAGATCTGAAAACCGACACAACTTCAAATTCATTCATAAATGAAGTATAATTCTCTCAATATAAAATTAGGCTTATGCTTAGTGCATACATTTACGTTTGTTACCTCATTATTGAAGACGGCTTATAAATTCTGCAGGGATAAGCTTTCAAACCAGCCCAATAATGTCGGAGACGAACACGGCAAATTCGTTGCAAGCTTAGTCCAACACAACCGACATATACATTATATGAATTATCACCGAACATCAATTTCTCTCTTTCCATCGGTGTAGCCTTTAACAGTCTTTTATCCTTTACTTCAATGAACTTGATCGGCTCTGAATTCACTTTTGTTTAAGCTCAATTCAGTGATATTCAGCCTTGCTCAGCCGTAGGTCGAACCCTGCACATCGCGCTCTTTTTGACTTGTTATCCAGTATATCATGTTCAAATCGGCAATTATTTCGGATCTTCCCGTTAAGAGGTTGTCCTAAATCATTTGGCATAAGTTTCCATGATGTAGATGAGTAAATAAAGCGAGAAATATTCACGAAAATCGATGTTTGCCAGCAGCTTTCTTCGTGTCTTTCATTCAGCTTTAAAGGTGAACAGCGTACCAAAGATTTGCCGCCTTTTCGTACAATTGCTTCGTTGAAGTTGAAATGAAATGTCCAGATCATTCATTTAACATGCGAAAAAACTAAACTAATTATTTCTAAAATAGATTTAGCCAAGCCTAAAAGCAGAGCTTGTCGGTTTTTTACCTTGCCCTTTATTTAAATCTGAATTTACGCGATGATAAAATTATCAGGCTAAGTAAAAAACTGAGTACTTGAGCCCGCGATCAACCGGAAAACCATTACCTGGTCAGCGGTCAACTTCCAAAAAAGACGTCACCTCGATTAGCTCTACGCCTGAGCCCGCGATATGGTCATGTGATACTGGTCAGCGGATACCTTGTTTTGACAGCTGTCAATTGACCATGACATGGAAGTTCAATATCAAAGATTTAACAGTAAGCAAGGCGGTAATTGTCCTGTGACTCCCCTCCCCCTCCCCCAGAGTCTGTACGGACGGACGGACGGACGGACGCTCGTACGGTCACGCGATTACCAAATTTTCTGGGCTTGATGGTTTACCAAATTTTCTTACCCATGGTGCTCCGCTGGCGCGCTTCGCGCGCTGGAGCTCCGCTAAAAATTAAATGAGCGGCGAATTTTGGTATGAACGTTTTACTGAAAATAGTTTTTAAAAATTAAATGAGCGGCGAATTATGGTATGAACGTTTTACCAAAGAGCCGTCTACAATATGGGTGTTTACCATTGTCGTCACTTATTTGTCTGTTTGAAAGCAACAATATCAGCTATGTTTTAACCTTACACTCACCAACCAGTAAGTTAGGTAGATAAAGTGTGCATTGAGCCACGTAGCTCGTACCGCTGGAGCTTATCCCGGTTCCTGATCCCCCTCCCCTGGATGGGATACTAGTCCATCGCAGATTTCACCCCCCCCCCCCCTCCCCACCCAATCCCCCAATCCCACCCCATCCCTCAGAGCCTTAGTGTCTTGACCAAGACCAAAGCACAATGACCCCAGCCAGGGCACGACCGCTCGCTGATTTGGATTAGTCCAACGATTCTCCTAGTAACATAGGAAATGAGTAATCAAAATTGTGAATAATACATCCATTCTGTTTTCATGATTACATCATCACACTATGTAGGCCGTTGTGTTTAAGGACTACTTCATATGTCTGGGAAAATTTCACCCAGTCTGTGATGTCAAAACATTGCCAAAGTCCCAGATCTTGAGCAATTTGCACAAAATAAGCATGCTTTCTGCAGTTAAAACAGTATAAGTCCACTATAAGTCCGTGTGCTTATCATGATCTCTCGGATTTCGGTTTCACAGATGCATTCTTTGGCATTTTCCTTGCTTATCGGCCTTCTTCACTTTCTTGAAGTAACAATCATCCAGGTAAGATGTCGATGCCTATAAATAAGAACGTAAATTAAACGAAACTTTTATTTACTTTTATTTTATTAGATATCCGCAGGGTTCTTCGAATATCCTTTGGAAAAAAATATTTTAATAACACCGACTTGTTGGACAGTGTTATTTTTCCTTTCACTTACTTGAAAACATATTTTCCTTTTTTAATATGGAGTCGTTATGGTCAAACCACAGATGGAGACGTAAGGGGCAAACTATAAAAAATAACTTCATCTCGTAGAAAATTCACTAAAACGTTTTGTTTAATTAAATTTAAAAGCAAACCTAATCCACGGTAAATTCAGTAGCCACCCATAAGCCGGAAAATTTGTGATCGATGCCAATTTTCCTCACCTTTGTAAGTCTTTCGTTCACATGCATTGTTGAACCCTCTACCTTGCTGACGGCCATGGGTTCGACTAGTTCGACTAGGATCCGCCCGGAGCGCGCGAAGCTATTATGGGGACAAATTTGACCAATCGATCTGTCTGTTTATCGCATTCCCTCCAAGAAAAGAACAATGTCACCTGTGGGAGGGGGGGGGGACACCGGGCGATGCGTAAAGGACAGATCGAAAAACACATTAAATTAATTAATTGATTAAACCAGGCCAATCGAGCAGGACGGTCTGTTTTACATCTAGGAACTGAACAGTAAGGCAACGAATTGGTTCGTCAAAAATTTAAGTCCGACCTGTCAAAGTGCTCTACATCTTGAGGTGGCCCATTCTTTTCCAATTTTTTTTACTTTGGAATCTTGACCTGATGAAAAGAAACCAAGATTTGGTCCTAAAAAGACGAACTAGTAAAACGTTGTATGCTGCCATTAACCACTTTTAGACCTTACAGTTCAGTTTCTATGTTTCCAAGAGCAAATATTACGGAGACTATCCTGGAGGTGGAGCATGCGCGTTAGATCCACCATCGCCACTTAACGAACAACCTGGTTGGATCATGGTGGCAGCTGGGAAATACGATTTTCAGAAGTCCCTTGGGTGCGGCATGTGTATTGCAATCACAGCCAACGGGGAGCAAACGAGCCCCTCCACTGGAGGACTCACGCCTATGACAGGCACCTACAAGGCCTATGTTGGTGACCTGTGCGGGGGATGTAAACAGGGTACGTCTGTGGTAAGTACGTGCAAGTATCGACAAACGTTTTCCTTCGACGAAGGATTAACGTTTTGTCTTGAAACGTCACATTTTTTCAATTTCACAAAGCGGTTTATTTAAGGCGGCAGGTATATTGGAGGAATGCCCGAGACTGAAAGATTGTCCGAAAAATGAACAGCTGGCCAACAAGCGAGACTTCGAGGACAACTGTGAAATTGTGAGGTGAAGTGAAGTGAAGTGAATACTTTATTTACCCTCGGATTGTAGGGTAGCTTAACAGCTAATATCGCCGAGCATTTCAATGGCGCAACGGGCAAAGACCAAACCACAACACCGGGAACTTCGTGCCCTACTCTTGAGGGTGTGAGTTCTTTAACGTCCCCTGCTGACCATAACATTGAAGATGCAACAGACGGGGCCTACGGTTTATCGCCCTTATCCGAGAAGACTAGAATATCTAACTAACCATTTGCAGATGCCATTGCAAAGGCAGCATATTCTTCTCAGTTATTTTAAGTCCCTGAGTGTTGGTCCGGTCTGGGGCTCGATCACTTAAACATAGTAATTTGCTTTAGCTTTCCTTGAACCGCGCATCTGTTTGACTTTTGTGTTTTCTTTCATCATTCCTCACAGCTGGGTTTGATCTTTATATCCCTGGGTTTGGTAAATACAAGACTTCATTCAAGGCAATTGAGTGCCCCACTATACCGGGCACAGAGGGGAACATCCAGTTCCGTTTTACAGGGAGTAACCCCTGGTCCATGAAATTAAACGCTCGGAACTCCAAGTAAGTCCAATTCCCTTTTTTCAGACAATGCAGATAGAACAGCACTTATGTGCGTTATTTGTTGTTGTTGTTGTCGTCGTTGTTGTTTTTGTATTTTATCATTTAAATACCATAAACATTATTAAGTTTTGTCAGAGAGTATGCATCTTTGCGTTTCCCTTGTGTTGCAAGCTGGTCAAATCCCTCGTTTTCTTTGACGTCGTTTGACTTCGTTTATTATACAGAGTAGTGACTGTGGGCATGGAGATCTTGCACAATAACAAGTGGATTTGTATGAAACGAACAGATGACAACTACTTTACCATCAACGGCTTGGGAGAAATAAAATTCCCAAAGAAATTCAGGGTAACAAGTATCAGCGGCGAACAACTGGAAACCACTTTACCAGGGATTCAAAACGACGAGAATATTTCAAGTGATATACAGTACTCGGGGTTTAAACCAGGTATGACTCGGTTTTGTGGGAAAAATTATCCCACGGGGAGCGTAGAAAGTGTCCATTGTTTTGAAAATAGCTGCTTCAATTAGGCGCCCGTCAAGGAGGAAGCATTCTGGTTTTGGTTTAAAATGATCCCGGTGCATGATATGATACTGTAAAAATGGTTAAAGAGTTAAAATATGTAAC